>JASSRZ010000086.1:10988760-11022663 GCA_032164315.1 Malacoctenus gilli | reverse complement strand
CCCCCCCCCCCCCCCCCCCCCCCCCCCCCCGTTGATTCTTAACTCAGCACTTTTCCATCCAGAGGCTTTGGACAATACTGTACTCTGGCAGCCCACATGTTTCATTGTCAACTGATGCTTACTGAAGCTCTTTATATTGCGTTTGACTTTGAAAAGCCTCCAGCGTTGCAGGGGTCAAATGACATCTGGCTGGGCTGGAGTCCATAACACTTAGGGTGGAAATAACATTTGGAGAAAAAAAAGAGAGGTTAATGTTTCAGTCCAGTCAATAATGTATTTCTGTTGCTGCATTAGATATCTTCATGGTGTCTTCCAGTAACTTTTGGACGCTCGTCTTGTGCTTGCATCACATTTAGACGCAAAATAATGAAAGAGAGAATTGTGAATTGTATACTTTCATGCTTTTCTCTATTGCTCACATTTTTAACATCAAATCACAGTTGTTTATCAAATGTTTGTATTTTTTTCTCCAACTAAGATGAGGTGAAAATGAATGAAGCATTGTGTCCGATCAGGCACCTTGAGCAGAAATGTCTTCGTGCTGAGTTGTAACTCTGCGTTTTGTGTGTCTGCAGGAAAGAGTTTGTGGAGGGCTGTAAGGCCATCCAGGCAGACAGCCTGGAAGGGATCTGCTCCCGCTTCCCCTGCATGCTCTTGGACGCTCAGGGTGAGGAGAACTTCAAGGACCTGTACCGCTTCACCTTTCAGTTCGGCCTGGACGCTGAGGAAGGCCAGCGCTCGCTGCAGCGAGACATCGCCATCGCCCTGTGGCGGCTGGTGTTCACCCAGGACATGCCTGTGATCCTGGAGCGCTGGCTGGACTTCCTGGCAGAGAACCCCTCAGGTATCCGGGGCATCTCCAGAGACACGTGGAACATGTTCCTGAACTTCACTCAGGCCATAGGGCCCGACCTGAGTAACTACAGCGAGGACGAAGCGTGGCCCAGCCTCTTCGACACCTTCGTAGAATGGGAGCTGGAGCGCCGGAAAAAGGAGGAGGAGCTTGCACTGATGGCACAGGAGGCGGAGGTGGGGGAGGAGGAGGAGGGGACGTGTACTGAGACAGAGTGTTCTCCCACTACGGACAGGCTTGAAACAGAGGGAAGTCGTGGCTCACAGACGTGGGGGGGCCACTGACCAGAAAACAAGTAAAGTTTGTGAACGAAATGACCTATAAGTGAACTGTGCATCTGTGAATCATTGGATGGATAAGAGTATTACCATGACAGCTGTTCATTTCGCTCTCCTCTTGTGTTGGGGTGGGACTTCGGCTTTGCAACCTTTTATTTGGTTTTCGAAAGGGCTCTACGAACTCATGTTTTAAGCACTTCTATTTAAGTTATTATTTGACTTTTTTCTCCTCCCACGTTTTTTTTCTTGTTTTGTTTTAGTGATCGGACATTATCGGTCCATTATCTTGTACACCTCCTGACCGTAACCCAGCAGAGTTAGCTTCAGTGAAAGCTTGGTTTTTACACAGGCATCGGAAAGCCATAGACTTGTCCCACGATGACCACGCTGACAGCTTTGTCCTGGTAACACTGCAGATATATTTTGTACAAAGAATTGCTTTGGAAAAAATTGAAATATAAAAAGAAGGGAATTTTAGGCAGCCTGTCTACAAAGTAATGTGTTACTACCAAATGAGATTCTCCCCGAAATCCATCAAAACTATGGATAAGTTTGGCTATTGGAGTGTTGGGGGAATGAATTGCTTCCACTCTTATTGCCTTCACATCTGTCAGCCTGCAAGTCACATGGCGAACAGTGATGAACTGCTGTTCTGTCACAAGGGCATTTTACAAATCACAGTTACGTTTGTACTTGGTTTATTGGAAGTCTCATTGCTAACAGACCCAGCCTCTCTTCTGTGTTGCGTGGCTTTTGAGTGCTACTAGTGCAGTGAGCAGCTCGGCTTGTTTAGGCAGCTGCTGTGCTCTCTCTTGACCTCGAGCATCTACTCTTTGTATGTCCACCGATTTTCAAGAAGCAGCTGAAGGTGCGTGCAACAAAAGAATTCAAGGTCTGCTTTCCTCGGCTGCCTCATTGATGTCATTTTTAGGAAGTATACAACGCAACCAACCGAACACGGCGAGGTCTCGGCCATTTCCAGTTGAAAGATACCTAAACCTCCGTTATATTCAGGACTATTAACACTGGGCGCCACGTGAAGCTTACATTGTTTACCTTCAGGAGTTTGAGTCTTTACATCCTTGAACTACTCATATTAAAAAAAATAATAATAATAAATTGTGTGCGCACTTCACAATGTTGACTGCTGCTGGTGATGGTTGTAATGAATTGCACAAAACCCAATAGCATGCTAATTTGCTATACTTGGAAAATGCTTTGCAGAGAGATTGATGTCAACCTCAGTATGTTCCATTTGAAACCTTTTTCCAAACTGTAGATTGAGTTTTGAGGTTTAAGCCTATGGTGTTTTTGGGATGATTGAATGAGTGTTGATTGGACATATTGGTCAATCTGCGGCAGGTGGTCAGTGTGAAAGAGCGGCCATAACCTGATCTGTTTGGTTTACATCTGCAATGGTTTTATTTCAGAGCCCCCTTTTTGCCCTTTTTTATAATAAAATGTATTGATTTATAAGAAATAAAAAACAGTGTTGAATTTTGAACACCTGTGTGATTTTTAACTCTCAGATCACCTTTTTTCTCTGCAGTCCTATGTTTTTGTTTCAAAACACACACACACACACACACACACACACACACACACACACACACACTTTCACAGCTATGGACAATCTTTGAGTCAACAATTAACCCCAAACGCGTGGGTGTTCAGTCCTCATTGACTCAGAGACTTAGGCAACACTGGAGGTTTGGCAGAGGAAGCTTTTTTGGAGGGGTGATGCGGGGTGAGGAGGCTGGGAGCAGGGCAGCGGCAGAGAGGGAGGCAGGAGAGAGAAAGATGTAAGAGGCAGGGAACAGGGAGGAGGGGGCGTGTCTCACTCCGATGCGGCTCTTTTCATTGGCTGACAGCTCTCCTGGTAACAACCAACACAACGCACTGGGCACATGAGAAAACACAGAAAAAGTCGTTTATCCCCAAATGTATGGCGGACAAAGTGCTGTTTTTCCTCGAACCGTAAGTTTTTTTTCGAACATTTACTGGAGTCGGACTTGATTCTATGGAGAACTTTAAAAGCTGCACTCAGTTTCTGTGTGTTTTGTCAAAATGCTAACTCGTTAGCCTTTCTCAGTTTGTTGTTAGCGTTAGAGCTAGCCTAGCTGATATGCTAACGGTGTCCAAACGCTATCTTCGACTGCTAATTTATGCGATGATAAATGAACCAAGAGCAATGCAGAAATTTTTTTTAAAAATCAAGCAATTTACCCGTATCGTCAGTTGAAGCCACACGGGCTGTTTTATGAGCATTTAGTGGATATTCTAATTGACAAACGGTGCTCTGCCTGCTCCTGCTGTAGTTCGCTTAGTAACAGTGTTATAAATGGGTTTGCGCGAACACCTGGCAATAAAAAGGTGAGCAGCGTCACTGTGACAGCGCGCTGAGGTGTATTTGTTCTGCTGTAGCGTCCAGCGGGTGTGGCGACATTTTAAACCAACTGCATCCAAGGCAATTGAGGCTTCATGTCACGGGTAACCTTGGGTTTCTCATCTGTGTGTCTCTGCAGTGTTGAACAAACACAGCACAGATTTCAGACATTTGCCCGAATAGTGGTCGAATCTCTTTCTGAAATATGGGATAGGAACATGTGAGCGGCGTCACCTGCAGTCACACTATGGATGTCCAGGTAAAAGAAGAGTTTCATGAATCGTTTATTCCCCTTTGTCAGACCCATCTTTTTAATCTGCATGTGGCTCTACTGCCTTTATTGTCCCTGATAACAACAGTGTTGCATGTCCTCTTAAAGCAATCTCTGGATCTTCATAGGCTGCCACTAACAAATGTTTCCTATTCTTCCTTCTCATTTCCTCGCCACTCTTGTTCTCCTGCCACTGACCCTTGCTGTAACCTAGCTGTAGGAACTAAGTAAGGGGCTTTTTGCTTTCCTTTATGGCTTTGCATGGTGTTCTTGTGATACAACGTGAACTGAACGGAACTAATATGCTGACAAGCTTTGCTCCTTTCTGGCACATCTCTCAAATTTACTTGTCTTATTACATTGCAAGCAGACATCAAGAGCCTTAGCTACTATAACAGCAAGTCAGGATATAGTAATTATTCTCTCAAAATGGCAACTTGTAGCGCATACAGATGAGTTTTAGATGAGCTCTGTCAATAGGAAGATTCAAGTCCATTTTGTGAAAAGCTGCCTTTAGCATGTACGATTCTGTGAAGTGTCAGTAAGTCTCTGTGCACTCGCTGCTGCTGCTGTTGTTGCTGCTTCAGTAATCTTCTTTCTGAATGACCGCAAACCCATAGGAGGAGGTCCCTGTCAGATGGGTTTCATGCTCCCTCTGCACTTCAAAACAATAATTAGCATCAGAGAAAATCACCAAGTTAACTCCGAGCCATGTTGAGCGATGTCACAGCCTTCTGTTCACGTCACTGCCTCAACAAATCTGACTAATTGCTACTCAGTGTTTTCCCCCCTATATTAACTGAACACACTTGTCATGTTGTTTATTATAAAACCTTGCATACTCCTAAACTCAGGTCCACTCATGTCTGAATGAAGTGCATTTGTGTGACTGAGGAAGGACAAATATATAGTTGTCCAACAGTTTAAATAGAGCTCATAATGATTCCATATTCTTTTTTTCCCCATATTTTGGTAATATATTACATAAGTATGACATTTCACATTGAAATTTTGTAAGGTGTACTGACAGTTTTTGAACTGAGAGCGATGCTTCATATATTATGCAGAGACACATTGTTCCCGTTTTGCAACTGCCTTTGTTCCAGTTTGCCTGCAACCACTGTTCAGCCCTAGTGGGCATAGGATGGCACCACCCTGTGAGTCTGACAAGACATTCAACTACTGGAATTATTCCACAGGGATGTTGGCACATGCTGAGTCAGGGCTGTCATTCAGTTTGTGCAGGATTTTCAGCAGGATTTGTCGGCTGGGCTCTCTTTCTCTGCTGCTTCTGTGCGTCTGCACGAATCAGGAGGCTTGAAGAGTTTGTTTTTTATGATTATTCTTTAAGTAGCTGGTGACAGCAGAGCTAATTGGAAGAATATGATGGAATAATCTCACTGGCTGAATGCTTGGATTTATTTTCATCAAAACTGTGGCAAACTAGAGGCATTCAGCATCAGAGAGACTCACAAACTGCAAGTTATTCATAGCATTCAGTTGGTACACAGTGTACCCTAAACCTAACAGCCAGACACATTGCATGCTCTGCACCGAACTTACACCAGATTAGAGGACGAAGCATTTTGCCTGTGTAAATGTTGTGATGCGCCAGATAGAGTGTGTATTGATTAAGGTTTGTAAAGATGAGTATGTGTGCAACAATGAGGCATATTAGGACTGTTTGCTGACCTCAAACAGCTGACGTGGGCTTTTCTGACTCCTCTTTGTTTACTGACGCGTGTCTTCTTGAAGGAGGGTACGACGTGCCAAGGAGAGAAGCTCGCCGCTGCTGTAGATGACACTCTGGATGAATATTTAATCGCACTCCAGCACAAAAACAGGTGAAGTGTGAGCACGGGGCTGCTGGGGAGGGACGGATTGAATTTCACTGAGGAGGATACGAAACTCCTCCATGACTCTCAGCGCTGCCTGTTAGGAGCACTGATTAGTGGTGTTGCCTCTGTGAGAGATGAAATAAATGTGTTTTGAGCAGTGAAAGTGGGAAGATTGGATAAGCTTGACAAGGTGCGACGCTCTATTTCGAGTCGTGCGTCCTTCTTTTGCTCCGTCAGTCATGTGATGAGAGCTTGCTACATTTCTAGTACAGTTTCACGGGAAGTTGTAAGCTGTCTTTGCTCCTCAGAATCATAAAGCGCCTTAAAGTGAAAGACCCACGAGAGATCGAGTTGGAACGACTCGAGCAAGGCTTTTCGATTTACCTGAATGGAGCCAATGCAGAAGCCAGAAGGAAGCAGCCCAAGGGCTCCAGCCACAAGTCCGTCACCTCTCCACCTGCATGGAGGCCCGCACGCACAGCAGGTATGGTCCTGCTGGGCTGTTTTAAATCGACTTTCAAATGAAGAGAGAACCTCACACTTTTTTTTTTTAATATTGTGCGGCAGAAAGTTAATTTAAAAAAATCGTGGTTTATTCGTGTTGAAGTTCAACCATCTTGCACCCTTTTTTGTTGCTGCTGTCATCTCTGGACCATATGGAGCACCAGCTAATAGCCACCACCCTTTAGCTTGGAGTTTGCATGGAGTGATCACATGCCCAGTCTCAGTGAATAAATGATAGTGACAGTTGTAGCTGGCAGCCTGTTTTTTTTTTCTCCCCTGCTCTTCCTCTTATGTGCTGTGGACCATCTGTGTGTGTGACTGTGTGTTCCCTCTACTCCGAGGCAGTAGTCTGCTGCACGCTGCTCATGTTCCTTTCTGTGCTGTGACTCATCGGCAGATGTCTGTAGAAGCGCCCACCAGCTAACTGAAGATAGTCGTAATCCGGAGCAAGCCCACAAAAAGAGGAGCCACACTGCCCCCGGGAAGGTCCAGAGGAAAGAATGGGTGCAGGTAGAGCGCTGTTGTTTCCTTTGCTCATCGTTTCTGCATCTGAATTAAAACTAGGTGTGATCCTGAGAGCATGCATGTGAACATTTTTTGTACTGTTATGCAGGAATCTGTTAAAATTCGAACAGAGGATGGAGCAAGTTTGCAGATATCGCCAGAAAAGCGCTACTCAGAAGATTTTGAGCCCTTTGAGAGTGTAGACATGGAGGTAGAGTGAAGACATAACAATGCCTATGAAGCCTGTATGTGGGTGTTTTGTTTTTAGGGGAGGGGCTTTGTGTCAGATGCAACTGTCTGTGCCACTTCGCGTCTCTCCATCACTGCCTTTTCCCCCTTTTGTCCTAATCGCCACATTTCGCACAGAGCTCCAGTTCGCGCTCGCCTCGAAGCCCCTGGTGTCCGAGGGACCCCTGCAGGGCGTCGCGTTCCTTCAGCTCCATGCCTGAGGGTCAGGGAGGTCAAACAAACCAGGAGCACAACGAGAAGGTCCTTCTCAACCTCGAGGAAGTCAAGGTGAGCAAATGAACAAAATGTGCATTCAAGCCCGTTTTCTCATTCCTGATAAGCCAACAACATTTGATTCTCTGGGTGTTAATGACAGTGTTATTGGCCCCTCATACAAATGAAAGGAACGTTTTGACTGCCTGTCTGTTTATGGCTGCGATATCTCAGCCTGCTGTCTGTGTGCACGGGTGTGCGCATAAACACTGACCTTTGTAAACTAGGTTTTGCGCCGGAGCCTGGAGGTTAGCATGCGGCGGAGCAGCCGCGACTCTGCAGGGGAGGAGTCAGACGAGGAGTGGGTGGAGGAGCACATCGAGAGAGACGAGAGCACCGAGAGCCTGGATGAACTGGGGCTACCTCTCACCTCCTCCAAGTCGTCGTCCGGCACCCGGGCGAGCGGCTCCCACGGCCATTTTGACTCAGCGAACCTCATCGTCCTGGACTTTGGACCTTCACCTAAAGGTGGGATTGATTGGAGAAATAGTGCATGTTTTGTTCACTCTGACATGAGGGGCGGAAGCAAGCAATACTGACTGAATGAGCATCATTTTCTCTTTTCTTTGTCAGGTCGCAAGATTGAACGTTCTCTGTCTGCAAAAAGGAAAGACAATGTCGACACCTTCATCCCCACCAAGCCGATGCTGGTTAGAAGCAAAACATTAGACAGACCGCCTTCAAAAGAGAGCTGGGATGGGCAAAGTGAGTCTCTTTTCATTTTCGAATCAATGGTTAAAGCTCTGAGCACTCACAATCAGAAGAGTCAGAGGCGACAGAAGACTCGTCCTATTTTTAGCTACGTTGTGCAAAAAAAAACGTTTGCGTAAATATTTGATGGATGAATCAGTGTTTGTTCAAAAAGTGCCTGCTGCTCTTGTCAGGGTCGGGCAGCCGTACAGAGAGACCCCTGTCAGCAGTCAGGAAGGCATCCGTGGACGAGCGGGACTCCGAGGAGGTTGCGTGCAGAGTCCGACAGGCCATCCAGAGGGAGAACGAGCCTGCGCAGAATGCCGAGCTCTTCAGTCGCAGCACGGTCCGTCTGGCACTCATGATGCTTTTTGCCTGTTTAAATAACCAAGGCCGTCACTGGATTACCCGACATTTTTCCTCACTGCTACCGACTGCAGATGCAGGCTGTTATGTTCCGATATCTGCGATTCCTGATGCAAATATCTCGACATGAGTCCTGTGTGATTTACGTTGTGATACGCTGTCAGGTGAACCTTGAACTTTATGTTTTGCTCTTTCATTCTGTTATCTAGGCGAGAGGGAGCCAGATGATGAATGGCTTAGTGCCGCACAACCCCCACGACAGGGATGAGAACAATGTCACTCTGGCCATGCAGAGAATTACACTCATGGGCCCCAGGTAGGCTGACGGAGGCTGACATATAAACACTGCGACAATCTGCCTGCTGAGAGAAAAAAATGAAGCATCTTTAAAAGAAAAGCTCATTCTACCAGGTTTTTTCAACAAAGTTGTATATTACAGATCTGTGACACAAAAAGTACAAATTATCAATGATAATGTTTTCTTTATTCCTTTCTAATGTTTGTTTAAACGTGTTGAAAATCAAATATACATCAACTGAATTTTTCTGAGAAATTCATTCAGTTAGTCCCTTTTTTCGGTTTGCAACAGGAAGCCACTTTGATAACAATCAAATTGTCAGGTTTTGTGTTTTCACGCTAAAGAACTATTTCGAGGTGTGGCGGCCACAGAGCTCAGCCGTCTCTCACCGCTGAAAAAGGTCAAGAAGAAAACAGCGAGCAGATGATTTACGGATTTGATCCTTCTGTTCAGGCAGCAGCAGAAGCTGCTGAAGGCTTTGGAGAAACTTGAACCCGTTCCCAGCCAAAACATTCCTCAGAGTGTCAAAACCGACTATAGCAAACAGCCGGTGAGTCTGTCGCATCATCTCGCAGATCGGAGCGATTATTCATAATATGCACCGCTGGGCGTCATGGTTGTGAATCGTTTTTTTTGGGGGGCCGGTCTCGCAGGGAAGGCAGTCCCTGATGGATGTCACCACGGCATTGTACGTCACCATGGAGATTCTGTCAAATTGGGGGAACGCGCTGCAGGTCGGGCTGACTGAGCTGCAGTTCTTCTGCCTCCGAAACAAGAAGTTATTTGTGTCGCCCCACGACCTCGACATCAGGAACGCTGATCACCCCGGCAACTTGGGGGCGCTTGTTAATGGAAAGGTGAAGGTGAGTTCTGCTGCCTCCAAGGCAGCCTAGAAATGAATGAGAAACAATTGTGAACATATTAAATGACTGTTTACTGATTTAAGTGTTTTTCTCTGGGCCTGACAGACCACCAAAGATCGTCACATGTGGACGTGTCCCTTCCACCCCCCCATCCAGCTTTACTTCATCATTAGAAACACAGAGCGCTCTCCAGACTTTGGAATATCCTCCATCAAAATCTGGAACTACAACAGAAGCCTCAATGTGAGTGCGGGATGCTCCGTCCCTCGATAGGAGTGGCTGTCTGCCGTTGCTACGTCAGGGGTGTGGTTCTCTTTAAGCCGTGGCTGGCTGAGCTGCCTGTCAGTCTGTCCAAATGTGGAACAGTAAGAGATTAGCCTTGGAGGGGATTAGTGTAGCATGGGCCGCGACTTCAGCCTCGCAGCTGTTCGTGGAGGGGTACAAAACCCCATCATGTCCTCTTCTCTTTCCCACCGCCATGGAGATATATTTAATGTTTGCGATTGAGTGCACATATGGGCATGGGTCCAGTAGGTAAGCTGCTGAATTGAAGTGAATTGAATGTCGACTTTATTGTGGTTGTACTGGCTGAAGGATCAAGCGGACTTCAGTCTGGACGTGTTTTTGTTATAGCTCTAATTACTGCGAGCTTAGAGAATGCTAAGAAGTCGAACAGCCAATATTAACTTGTGTGTGTTCACGAGTTTGCATCGCGTTTTGTTGATCCTGAATTCTGACGTGATGTATCTGGAATGATACGCTAAACCTTAAAGCTTGAATGTTAAGCTTTGTGAACATTGCAGTCATTTACTCATGATTGGGTGTGTCCATCAGAACACTTTTAATGCTTTGTAGAGGAGATTCAAAAATCAAAATTGTCTCTTGTCTTTTCAGGAGCTTGACATTGGGGCACGCCATATAAAGCTCTACCTGAACAGCACTTTGGTGTTCGAAGGTGAGCTGGAGAAGGGCTGCGGCAACCAAGTGTTCGACTACAGCACCACAATCGATCTCCAGGACTTCCAGGCGTCCGACTCGGTGTTTTCGAGCCCCGTGTCCTCGGGACACAACCTGCGGGGTGTCAGCCCTCATCGCTATGAGGACAGGAAAGCTGTGGAGGGCAGCAGCACCCAGAGATACCAGAGTTCAATTGCAGCATCAGACACAGCAGGCCAGGCTATGGTAGACATGCAGGAGAAGTCGCACACACCGCTGCCCCCCATCACTCCCTCAGTGGCTGTCTCGCCCTCGGCTCACCGCTCCTCCACACAAAGAAACTCTTTCGACCTCTCTGCCCCGGAGGAGCCTCTCGCTCTCAGGCCGCAGACGGAGCACCCAGCACCCATGGAGCAGACCGTCACCACCCAGCCATCTTCATCACGTGTTGCTCCTCAGTGGCTGCAGCCCCTAAACAGAGCCGCCCCAGAAGGCTGCGAGACCAGCAGGGAGAGGCCCCGGTGGCTGGTACCGCAGCACTCTGCAGATCACAAGCCGCCATCAGCCCCGTCCTCCTCCATGCTGCCGGAGCTGCCATGTAACCCGGGCCGGGTGTGCCGAGGAGGGGAGAGGACGATGAACGGAGCCCAGCGGAAGGGAGACTCTTTGGACCTGAGCTACGACCTGCTGGAGGAGCTCGGCGAGCAGAGGCCCGACAGACCAATCAGTGGACGCAGGAGTTCGTTCAGGAACTCTGCAGCAACTGCCAGGCAAACGGAGGACTTCAGAACTGCAGTTATAACAAGCACAGGTAAGCAGGATCTATTAACCAGCGATAATGCATCAGCATTTCTTCACAGATGATCAAAATTAAGGTCGAATATTCTCATGCATCGATATATTTACAATATATATGCAAATTCATGTTGCAAACTCCACCAGTACATTATCTAAAAACCAATTTGACTACATTAGGTGTTACAATGTTGAATATATTGCTTATCTTTGACTGATAAAAGGATTGTGTATTTTGGAGAGTAATATGTTGGTGTGTCCTACAGAGGAGCCCATGTCTCTGGTGAGCGCTGGCAGGAGACAGTCCAGCTCTCGCTCCCAGCTGCACAGCCAGCAGGACGACACCCTCATGGAGTCCTGGGACTCTCTGACGAAGTTCAACCAGTGCCAGCGGGGCCGCATCTCCAACATGGGCTTCGAAGGGGACGTCTTCGACGAGTTCCTGCAGCGTCAGGGCCGAGGCCCCCCCACAGTCCCGGTCAACCCGACCACGACGCCCAGAAGCCCGCTGTCCTCCTTGATCAGTCAGCCGGTGTTCTGTGAAGGCCCTGATGATGACCCCTCCATGGAGCGGGAGGATGAGTTTGAGATCCCGGTGCTGCCACAGGGCCAGAGGCTGGTCATTAACATCCTGTCCACCTGGGGGGATCGTCACTACGTGGGTCTCAACGGCCTGGAGGTGTTCAGCTCGAGCGGAGAGCCGCTTCGGCCGGCTCACATCCGCGCCGACCCTCCCGACATCAACGTTCTCCCCGCGTACGGAAAGGACCCCCGTGTGGTCACCAACCTTATTGATGGCGTCAATCGCACTCAGGACGACATGCACCTTTGGCTCGCCCCATTCACCCCAGGACGCAGTCACACCATCTTCCTGGACTTTGGAGCTCCTTACCACGTAGCCATGATCCGCGTCTGGAACTACAACAAATCGCGGATCCATTCATTCAGAGGCGTGAAAGAGGTGGAAATGCTGCTGGATGGAAAGTGCATCTTCAGGGGAGAGATTGCCAAAGCCTCCGGGACCCTTTCCGGAGGTATCGGAGCTCAACAACCTCACATGTATTGATGCTAAGTGTCACATGTAGCCAACCTTTGTTTTCCCCTCACTCTGGTCTCACATCAGGTCTGGACCAGTTCGGAGACACGATCTTGTTCACCACTGATGATGAGATCCTGGAGGCCATGTCTCGTTATGATGAGACCTTCCTGAGTGAAGGGGAGAGCCCCGAGAGTTTGGTGTATGAGGAGGAGCTGCAGAGACCCCGGACTGCTGATGGAGAAGGAGAAGAACGACCCTTCACACAGGCTGGTTTCAGAGAGGAAGACCTCGCTGTGAGTACAGCCCTGATTACGTGAGGTTTCTACTTTTTTAAGCATGTTGTTATTAAAAGTTATGTCAATGTTTGATACCTTTAAGTTTTTGACTCTATTTCAAGCAAGTTTACGGGTAATCTGACATTTCTGCTGTTCCCTTTAGCTTAAACTTCAACTCAACCCTTCTGTGAGCCATTCTGAGGAGAACTTGGAGCAAATACCTGGGATGTACACTGGAAAGTGTGAGTACATAAAGCACAGTTTGTCATCTGCCCCTCCCATTTTCTCCATGTCTTTGACACTTGCATAGTAAGTGACCGTCTCCCTGTCTTCCAGGCCTTAAACTGGAACTGGTGTTGTCCTGGGGAGACTCCCATTACTTGGGCTTGACGGGACTTGAGGTGGTGGGGAAAGACGGAGAGAGCTTGCCTGTAGACCTGAGCATGATGGCGGCTTTGCCCAGGGACCTCAATGACCTCCCAGAGTATGGACATGACCCGCGCACACTGGATAAGTATGTCTGACAGTCAATGTAACATCCTTTCTGATGTCAACTTGATTTGAGTCCATATCGTGTCTCATGCACTGTTTCCCTCCTTCTGTCATCAATCCATCAGGCTTATCGACGGCCATAACATCACCACTGATGACCAGCACATGTGGCTGATCCCTTTCTCCTATGGAGAGCCTCACATCTTGAATATCACCTTCAGCAAAGCGCAGACCATCGCTGGACTCCGCGTTTGGAACTACAACAAGTCTCCTGAAGACTCCTACAGAGGGGTGAGGAGCTTTTCTGAGACTTTAAAGCATTGTCAGTTTTGCCCAAGTTCTAACATGCAGATCTTTGGTGTGACTGGTTTAGGTGAAAGTGGTCCATTTGTATTTGGACGATGTGGCCATCTCTCCAAGTGAGGGATTCCTGATAAGAAAAGGACCTGGCAACTGTCACTTTGACTTTGCCCAGGAGATCCTCTTTGTTGACTTCCTCCAGACGCCCACCCATAACAAGAATAACGAGGATTACCACAGGTACAGACGCAACGCAGCAACTTCTCTTTTTTGGAAGGTTTGTGAAAACCATTCGGTGACTCTAAAGGGTTGTTTTTAATTCAGGGGGAACTCGAGGAAACAAGAAGAGGCCAGCATGGACTATGAAGCTCCCATCATGCCTTGCGGGTGTATCCTTCTGTGCACTGATTTAGTACACACTTAGAGTTTGGTCTGCTGCATTCATTGATCCGATCTGGACTGTCAGCCGAAAAGTCATCACTCCTTATTTGCAGCTGCTCGGGATTGAATTTGAGTTCAGGCCAATGAAATTGTCGGCCTCGGTTGCTCTGGCAACTAAATGGACGTGTGCTTGCTCACAAAGCTTTTTATGAATGGAGGCACAAAAAAACAGGCTGAAGGGAAAACTGCACCGTGTCCTATGCTTGCAGTGCACGGCTGCTTACAGACACATTTCAAAGTGCTCCCTTGTACACGGTCTTCTAGTATTGGATTCAGTTTGTGATTGATGCTGTGAATGCAGCCATGCTTTTTGTATAATTGCCACTGGGAGGCCTGGACAGTCCAATGGGATCGAATACAACAGGAATACAACACAAGATATTTTTGTTTGATTATGAAGCTTCATCTCTTATTTTTCCTGCCAAAATCATCACCACACGTCTTACAGGATCGAGTGCTGACGTAATCAACAAAGAGCAGCTTCATGTTAGTTTCACCAATACAACTCGGTACAGGAAATAGTCTCTCTCTCTCCAGTCAGGTCCTGCGCACACTGAAAGGTTAAACGATTAAACGCTCCATGCTGTATATTCCTTGACCTCCACCTGTCAGTCATCTTTCAGCTGCAGCTGTTAACAACCTGGGGGGACCCATATTACATTGGGCTCAACGGCCTTGAATTTTACAACCAGAACCACGAGAAGATCAGCCTGAGTGACAACAGTATCCTTTTTATGAGTCACCCAGACCTCGATGGAGCAACTCTGACAGAACTGAAACCTCTGTACGTACTGCAATCATTCCTGACCTTTGAGGGAGTTACTCCTCTACAATTTCTGCCGTTTGTTTGTTATTCAGAGTGGCAAAGTCGCTGATTGCTGTCAAGTGCAAGTGCACCTCTATTCCTCAGTTAATTGAGCTGGAAGATGCATGTAGGAATGGAGCAACAGTTGCCAAAGAGGCAGTGATGTAGAAATAGCAGGGCGATGTCAGCTATTGTTGCTGTCATCCTGAACATTATGCCCGCCAGACATTGCAGCGTTTCCAGACAGCGTGAATGTACTGGACAATGTGAGCGGCGACGTGCGGACGCCAGATAAATTAATAGATGGAGTCAACAGCACTCACGATGGAAGGCACATGTGGTTGGCTCCGGTGCTACCTGGACTGGTGAGGAAGAGAGTGTGAGACCGAGAGAGAGTAGAGAGTGAATGGCCACAGTGAATGGACTGGTGTCAGTGATGCAGGTGAACCAAGTGTTTTGTCTGCGTGCAGGTGAACCGTGTGTACGTCATCTTCGACCAGCCGGTGACAGTGTCCATGATCAAGCTGTGGAACTACTCCAAGACGTCTCAGAGAGGAGTGAAAGAGTTCGGGGTGAGTCCTTTTTCTGAACTCGCCTTATTTTTATTGATATTGTCCAGTACAATCCGGGCTAAAGAGGTCCCAGAGTGGTAGTTACCAGACCCAATGGAAATGCTGTCAAACCTTGTGGAGCCATCCTGACGAAGGCAGAGCCGGTACTAGCGGAAAAGCCCCATATGCTTGAACCGGTAAATCTGTGTGAACAGCTGCTGGTGGACGACCTGCTGGTATATAACGGCATCCTCGACAGTGTGACCCATTTGGCACGAGGCATCCTGCCCACATGTGACCCAGTGGTGCCCTACCACACCATCCTGTTCACAGACAACGTCTACATTGCACATCGCGAGAGGAACACAGTCATAAGGTAAATGGCTCAACGCTTCACTCAACTTATGATCCAACAGGTCATGGCTTTTTCTGACAAGTCACCAAACTTGAGTTCTTCAAAGAAGGCCAAGGGAATTGACCATTCAAGACTGACGGATTTATTTGAAATAAATTGGGCTTCATTAAAGCTGGCAGCCCCAGTAAGTTGTACTCTTCTTCACTCCAGCCCACGTGGCAGCAGACACCACCAACAGTGAGTAACTGAGCCCTGAAAGCTTCGTGTCAGCACCTCCTTGTGGTCGATCCCTGTAATAACGATTCGTCTAGTGCCCCTCAAGTGTCCCTCAGCCATCCCACACCCTCCTCTCCACATGCCTGACTTGTGATGCCCCAGATACCCCCCCCTCTCTCTCTCCTCCCTGTCTTTCTCTCTTCTCTCTAGCTCCTCTCCTCCCGACGCCTTGAGGCTTGAACCTGCTGGTTCTTAAGCTTTCTCAGTGCTCCCCTTTGGTGTCCCGTTCCCTTCTCTGGCTGGCATCAGGTGCAGGACATTCACTGGCACGTGTGTGTGATGTGTTGCCCTTCTCTTGCTGTGTTCCAGTAATTACGTGGAGGATCAAGACGTGAAGATGACCAATGAGAATCAGATCGTTCACTACAACAAGAAGAAGCAGACAGCAGATCCAGGTGAATGAGGAGCGCATATTGGTGAAGAATAAAGATAAACCTCGTGGTTCAAAGACGTCGATGTAAACGATTGTTTATTGTCCCTTGTTGCAGCTCTCCGGCCTAAAACCTGCATGACTGATGGGGGGAAACATGGAAAGAGGAGGTACTGACTGGCAGACGCGAGCTCGATGTTCAGAATGAAGGAGGAGGACCTGAAACGGTTTCATCCCACTCTGTGGTGTCTCACCTGAACGCCTCCTTTATATCGCGTCCCAAACCAGCTGCCTAGCCATTATCTGTCACCACGGCAGTGACCCACAT
Source organism: Malacoctenus gilli (assembly GCA_032164315.1). NCBI lineage: Eukaryota > Metazoa > Chordata > Actinopteri > Blenniiformes > Labrisomidae > Malacoctenus > Malacoctenus gilli. Next base: position 11,006,348 of record JASSRZ010000086.1, on the reverse strand, counting down.
CGTCCACTCTGAAGAGGACTGAGCTTGGACAGTGTGTTTGACGCAACACACAGACACATGCATCTCAATCCACTTGCAGGATTCCACTTTATGGTTGGATCGCTTCCTTCCCTTTGCTGCGTACACACACACACAGATACGTGTCACGCTGCACATGTATTGTACAGTTTTCCTCCAGTCGTCGCTCCGACAGTGCCAGGAGAAACACGCGAGGTTGGATCGAATCAGCCTTATTCTTGTGCCTCGTACTACACTATATCTGTGGCTGCTATATGTGATTTTTTGTGCTGCATATTCCAATGCTGCTTGTGGCATGTAAATACTGGAGGGTCGGTGAGGCCACACGATCACACTGTCACATCAGGACGTGGCCGACTTTTTATATTCACGGAGGAGCCTCGACCGTCAGAACCCAAGGCTGAATTACACCCCCAACCTGCGCACCGATCAATTGTAACGCTATGCAGCCACTTCTTTCTATATCTAATGAATATTTATATCTGTTGGCTACTATATTTAAAAAGCCTGGTGGTTTGGAGGAGCTGCTCTCAGAAAGGATTTCATCTTTCTATTAATGGTTAGTGTGGAAATAAAAAATACATATAACACCTTTTGTTATATCTCATCTCAAGTAAAAGAGTGTTGAAGCTGTGAACTAACTTTGTACTGACAGACATCTCTTTGTCCTGACAAGTGTAGAACTCCACATTAGCTCCGGCGTAGAAACAGCTCGTCTGGAATCCAAGTGACCTTCGATGAAGTTGCTTTGTTCACACGCCCGGAAGAAAAACATCTCTTGAGCCAAAAAAAATAAACGACGAAAAAACCAAGCCATTTTAGTAATTTGATTGAAAATAGTGACAAATTTCCAAGTCGATTTTGCGATCACAGGCAACTTCAATATGCAAGTACTTATATCTTACCTCAATATGAGAGGAGCGGTCTCTTTAAAGAGGACACATATGGTTCTCTCTGTACTATAAGAATCAGTAGTCGGTGTTGTACTCCCCCCCCCCTCAATCAATATTTACCGTACTAAGTTGTTGCATGGGAAAGTGTCGTCAGCGTAAGCTGCTCTTCTCGCAAGACGTAAAAGGTCCTTTTTGTGGGAGGAGCTTCTACTGCGTCATTGAGCCCTCCCCTAAACTGTTCCCTCCTCCTCCTCCTCCCACCAGGGAGCAACTGTACATGAAATGCAGTTTTATGTATTTGAGTTCAGTATGTCCGACATCGGCAATAGTCCCCACTCTGTGTGTGCTCTGCTGGGTGGTGGCTATTTGTGTGTGTGTGTGTGACATCTAGTGTTTTGAACTATTTAATTATTGGATTATTTTTCTAATCTTGGTTACAGCTGTATATTTGTTGTAGGTTTATTTGAATGAATAAACTGGGGGAAAAAAACGGTTCATCTGGGACGATGACTTCCCAAAAGAACATCCACTCCACTGTCGTTTGGTGTGAAGACTGTTTGTGCGGCATAAACGTATAGATGTTCACCTGCCTGTCCTCACTTGATCTCTCACCGCTCAGCCGACAAAGAGCATCTATTATTATTCCACAACGGGACCAAAGTACATCTTGTTAAAGAAACACACGCGGGGAAAAGCAAGCTCCATAAATATACAGCTCAGACACTTTATTACTCTGTCAGGTTTTCAGTGGTATTTGTACGGAATGACCACTCGGCGTCAGCGTGCTCTGAGGGCGGAGCCCTCGCAGAGGAGATCCAGGGCGACAGACTCTGAATACGCGTACTACATTTACAAACATTTAGCTGAAAAGTTTACATCTCTGCGCGGAGGCGCGCTGGAAGGAGGCGGCCTCAGATCTTTCCGGGGAAGTTTCCCTCCTCTCTTTGGTCGTCCCATTTCTGGACCTGGAGACGCGCAGAGACGGAAGCGGATGATGTTTCATTTTGAAAGCATGTCAGGGAAATCGAGTGCACATCACGAGCGGCGCACGTCAAAGCGAGGTCGGATCGTAATTACCCAGGAAAGGGGGCACAGCGACTTGTAGACCCGCTTGTACCAGTCACAGGGGGCAGTGTCTACTCCTTTAGCATCCAGGGCCTTCTGGCAGCGATGATAATCTATTAATAGAAGGAACAATGGCAACAATGAAAATCAACGACAGAGTGTGCTCCAGCACAAACAGTAGTAGGCAGGTGAGCCGGGGTACTTTCAGTATTGCGTGTGCACAAGTTGTACAGCATCCGTGTGTCAGTGCAGTGCTCGGGTTTCGGATGTCACCGCGTGTGACTAAGTTTCTCTCATTCACTTTCAGCCACATCGAGACAGATCCAACATTTAAAGGCACCAGTATTCAGACCTCACTCAGAAAAGCTCCTTCTGGATTTTGGGACCAGAATCAGGTGTTTACATGCTCCTCATTAGCTCAGATTGTAAGTCAGAAAAACCACAAAACAAATAGGATGACTATGTAAACACAGGTAATGTCCATTGAGACCCTCAAACTGATTATCTTAAGCTTGGAGGTCACGAGTTCAACTTCTGAGTTGAGCTGTGTTCGTGTGGCGGCCGGCGTGTCATCGCCGAATGACATGACGGTTAATAATAGCGAGAAGTGCAAACATCTGCGTTTACTGGTCACATGGTTTGGATTTCAAGGAATTTCCTGGTGGCGCAGCGGCGGGCTGCTTTGACCTTGAACCCGCAGCCTCACCCAGGTAGTTGGACCAGCAGTTCCTGGTCTGGTTCTGGTTGGGGAACCTGGCATCAAAGGGGGCAGTGCGATAGTTCTCAAGCTTGGTCTGGATGTCTTCGGCCATCTTCACGGCTGTGGAGGAAGACACAAGACCGATGGAGCCCCCCCCCCACCCAGGGGGATCCAAACCAAACCTCATTATTCATAGCTTAATATATTGTTTTATCCTCAGAGGCAAAGCAGGTGTGATATCAGACGTCCCCAGTTCACCTCAGCAGAAAGAGCTTCGTCCTGCTGCAGTCTTCAGAGCAGCAGCAGCTCAGCTCAGCGGAGGTTCATGTGAGGATATTTTGGGGTGCAGCGTGAGACACCAGCAGCCTGCTGCTGAAAATGTGACGTTTTCCTCTAATCCATAGTGAAACACAAGCCCACGCGTCCGACAACGACCCTCCAGCAATCCTCTCGGATATATATCTGAGTCCAAAGTGCGACGATCGATCAAGACTCACGCATATTAAACGATATTGACAGACGTCAATAGCGCCGTCCTTCCAGCCATTACACATATTTCCTTCCAGAAAAGCTGCTTTTTAATCCTTTTTCCGCAAAATCACCTCATTTTAACGTTAATTTCTTTGGTCTCAGGTGAAAAAACAGTCTATAAAATTCCCCTAAATTTAGATGAACATCTGATCCGCAAACAAATTAAGATGTGTCGGTTATTTCCTGACGCAGGAGCTTCGTCTTTTTTTTTATTTCCTCTCACGTAGAATATCAGTCAGACTGAACATCCTGGTGTGTGTGTGTCCGGTTTCTTGGTAATCAGATGTATGAAATATTCAAGCTGCGCAGGTGGATCTTACCGTGGTCGCAGTTGCTGGCTCGGGCTCAAAGTGACTTTTACACCGGGCGGTGAAAGTGTGTCGCTCCTCTGATAAGCGGTGCGCGCCGCCGACGCCGCACGCCTGCGCTCGGATTTCGGAGGTATTGCGGCCGTGCGGCGCTATCATTGGGCCATGGCGGACGCAGGTCACATTGAAATGAGAGATAACCGCGCATCTTGCCATCGTTGCCATCAAGCGGCACTACTACACCAAGTGATGTGGAAAAGACAGTGACTCCCGGAGGGGGGACGAGACGGAACAGTAGGGGGGCACAGCTGGGCATTAGGAAGGGTCCCCTGCCATTTTTTCCCGCGCACAGATGTTTGTCTCCTCTTCACGGAAGTCTTCTGACCCCTCGGTGCTCCGTGTTAATCATTAATAGGTGTCTGGTTTGAAAAAAAAGACTCAGAAGACAGGAAAAGTTGATGTTGTGTAGATGATCGTTTTATGTGTGTGATATGATTGTGCGTTTTCACTCTGCAACTTCTGACGCGTGAACTTGGAGTCAAGGATGAATGGCAACAGATGTGGCGTTACACCTGTGGCTTGTGCATAGGTTGGGTTTTGTTTGTATTTCCAGTTTAATCTTGAAATCAAGAAGTTCTTTGTATTTCCAAAGACTCCCCCCAGAGTCTGCAACGTGTCCGTTCGGCGCTCCTCCACTCAGCTCCAGTCTTCCTTTTCCGTTTCCTCGCTTGTACTTTCTAGCAAAAAAAAAAAAAAAAAAAAATCAGGTGTCTTGAGATAAATCATTGGCCCTTTTTCCCCCCAGAGCGGGACTTCCCACTGTCCTAATAAGCACCGGAGTCGTGCGTCACGGCGGATAAATCACGCGCTGAAGTGATGCAGGCTGTAAAAGTGAGCGGTCCGCTCCGCCGGTATACGTGACTGCCTTCCATGCGCGCATGGACCGCTCCGTAAAACCGGGCTGCTGTGGGAAACCTCAGCCACTAGATGGCGGCAACGAACACACAAGAAATACATACTTTGAACCCAAAATCGAAACTTAAAATTTCTGTTCTTCTAAAGCACTTCTTGTGTAATTGACTTCACTTTGTAGCCATCCAGCTGCAGCTAAGCTGATGCACGACACAATTCGAAACATCTGTTCACACGTGTTTTACAAATGTTTTATTACCACTGAAATTCAAACATTTCATCACATGTCCAAGAGATAAAGCTCCAACTGAGGCCTGTTCCACAGGTTTAAAATAACAAAGGTACAGCAGGAAAACAAGAACCTCCTTTTTTTAATGTTTTTAATGGAAAGTAAATCCTGGGAGAGGAAAAAACGTTGTCACCCACAGCAGTAACAGTATAGTAGTGAAAAGCTTCCAGACTTGACACACAGTGTGCGTTTGAGTAGATCATTTACAGCATCTTGGATCAGAGTTAAGGCTGCAGTGATGCACGTCTTGGCTGCTGACAAGAGAACCATTTGGTACAAGACTACAAACAGTTTTTTAGACTTGAAGTTTGGTGACAATCCTGGTTTTTCAAGTTTGAGTGTAAATCCGTTACGATCTTTAAGAGCTTTATGCTGTCAAACTGACTCCGACCAGTCACTTCCTTTTAAAGCTACCGTCACTTAAAATGCACCTTTATTTGGCTGCTACCTTGAGAGCACAGCATGACTCAAAGTTGCATAGATTCAAATAAAAATCCAGCTAGTTTGTAAAATTAAAAAAAAGGTGCCTTAAAGCTTCAAAAAGTGCTGGCGATGCAACATGAAGGCAGACCGGTGGATTTAACAGCAGCAGGACAGAACAGCGATGGAGGATTGTCGGCGCGCGGCGGCAGCAGCTCTTTGGACGCTTGTTAACTTGGAGTTGTTGATCGGGTACGTGCTGTCAAGCCTGAAAGTGGGCGGTGCCCCGTTTGTCCAACGACGAAGAAGGAAAGAAACCCTGTTACATCCAGCCACCCCGAAACCACCCAAACACACAGGAAATTCTTTGGCCGCAACGCCGTCACAGCTGTCCGTACTTTGGTTTTTAAAGGCCGAGCTGAGTCGGCTGTGCCCAGCTGGAATCAACTCCGAGGAGCAACGTCGAGGGCGTCACGAGTCGCTGAAGCGGAGTCGGTTGAAGGCCTCCTTGATGTCCTCGGGGGTCTCCGAGTCCGCGCCGCGGCCGATGGGACACACCCTGCTGTCGGGGACGTCCTGCTTGACCTTCCGCTTGCTGAGGACCACGGTGCCTTCGGCGCCCTCGGACTCGGGGCCGGTCAGCAGGATGTAGGCCGCGTGGCGTCCGCGCTCCATCAGCGTGGCTGTGGTGAAGAAACAGCGTTGACTCGAAAGTTGGGCTTCACTTTGACCACATGCTGAAGCGATAACATGGGCAGAACACGCACCTTTGAAAGTTATGATGTGGTCAGCGACATAGGTGGACTCCAGGAGCACTTTGGAGTAGAGGGGATGCAGCATGTACGACCGGCGGACACCGGGTACCGGCACCTGAAGGGGACATTGGGTGGCAGACGGTGAGGATCCCAAAACGTCCACTCGTGCCAGCGGGAGACATCGCGACGCAGCACACTCACTGAGGAGTTGGAGTCTGGCATCAACCCCCAAAACATGAAGATGGACACCAGGTTGGTGGTGTGTATGGACGCCGGTCGGGGCGAATTGGGAACGGCCAAGAGGTGGACCTCCCACAGAATGACGCCAGACTTCCCATCGAGTATGACGACCTGCGCGCCGGACGAAGACGGGAAGTTAAGGCCGAGAAAGTCTGTTGGAAGTATCTCGTATATCTTTATTTTTAACTCACTCACCCTCTTGGTGTTGTTGCCGATGTCCTCCTCAACCACCACGTCCAGTAATTGGTCCTTGTTGAAGCGACCGAAGGAAGGCACGCTGACAGAAGCACACAGAACAAAAGACCCGCGTCAGATTTCTCGCCGTCCAGGCCGAGCACGGCGCTCTCCGAGGACAGAGGACAGTCGGATGTCCCTCAAAGTGCCGCGCTACCGGAGGACTGAGCTGGTGTTGTGTCTCCACTGCTGCTGCAGTTCTTTGCCCTCCACCAGCACCACCTCTCTCCTGGTCACCACCAGCAGGCTGGACGACTTGTCTGCTTCTTCCGTTCGCTGCACCTGAAGCACCGAATCGGACCTTCGACGGACAAAAACAGTTAGCCGCGAGGAAACCCTCCCACGAGCTCCAGAGCGCCTCCCTGGCCCGTTCCTTCCTTACTTCACGATGGGGACCAGGCCAGATGTGCTGATCGCTTTTTCCTCCAGGTGTTTGTCCTTCTTGAGGCCGGCCTCCATGCCAGCTTTGGCCTTAGCGACGATCCTCCACAGTGCCAGGCCGTACAGGCCCGTGTCTGAGAGAGCAGACGTCAAGTCACATCTAACGTCAGGGAACATGTTCAGCTTGTTCCTGGGTCACTTCTCTCAAATCTTGGAGCTCAGGCTCAAAGCCTCTCAAAGAAACTGGTGAACCACAGCAGACAGACGCGACGTACGAACCTGTCTGAAGCAAGACATAGTGGGAACCTTCTGCGGTGACGTGAAGGAGGTGACTGCTGGTCTCAGTGGACTCCAGAACCACCGTGGAACCAATCTGAGTCCCCGTTTTCCCCGAGAGCAGCACGAGCTGAGTCTGCAGAAAAGCCAGCGGGCGCAGGGTCATCTCCACGGCAACGCGTGACACGACTCCCCCTGGCATGAGACCGTGTCCAAAAAGTTAGCGGCGGGTGAACCTGTGCTTACCTGCGAGCTGTCAGACGCCACCAGGACCACGTCCTCCATGCCGTCCCCGTCCAGATCTGGGAGACTGAGGACAGGGACGGAGCTGCGCAGGCCATTCGTCTGAGGCTGCTGCCAAATGACGCTACCTGGAAAGGTGATGCAGTCGCATAAAGGCTCCAGGTTCACTGGTTGCAGAGAGCTGCAGCTCCAACTTTCACAATAAAAGCTTCTTACTGACAACAGGTGTTATAAGTGAGCTTTTATTGTAAAGGGATGATTCAGTAACCTTTGCGTTTGTCCACAGCTGTGAGCTGGCCAGCGTGGGACAGCAGACAGTCCCAGTTCCTCCCCGTGTCTTTCTCCAGGCCACACTGGGCCCAGTGGTACTCGGCCGCCAGCGAGCTCTCCCACAGCGTCTCCCCGTCCGTCCCGTCCACCGCTGACAGGAACAAGCAGGGCGGGGGGAGACCTGGAGACAACACAGCTTATCTGCATTTCAGCTCACAATCAAGCACTCTGAGCACTTTTTGAGGATGTTTATCTTCAATGCGAAGCACCTGCATCAGCGCACGAGTTGTTCTGAGTGCCTTCGGCGCTTTTGAGGACAAACAGGACGTCCATCACCTTGTCATTGCTCGCGTGCTCGATCGCCAAGAAGTCGTAGGTTGCTGTAGCGAAGGAGAGAGGTTCAGGTTTCGGTGTCGCACTCGGCTGAGCCCCCCCCCCCGACCGAAACGGAGCAGCGCCGGTGCTCACCGGCTTCGGGGAAGGTGCGGTTCCAGGTGACCAGATACTGGGGCCTCTCGGGACAGGGGATGATGAAGGAGAAGGCGAACACGATGGTGAGGCAGAGGAACAGGGACAGGAAGAAGACCGCCGTCCGCCAGTGGGTCAGCTTGGACAAACCCAGGGCCTCCTTCCACCCCTTCTTCTCCTTCTTCGGGGCCGTCCCCGCCTCCGCCCCGTCTCCCGTCCTCTTCAGGGGGTCGCCCTCGGTGGCATGCTCCGTGCTCTCCATCACTGCATCACTGGCCTGCAGATCTACTCAGCGGGAGCCGGGAACTCGCTGCAAGGGAATTCACAGTGCTTCAGCGTGTGTGAAAGTTCCCAGATTAAACTCTGGCTTTCATTGATATGAAACAAACACTGCAGGCAGTCCAGTCCAGACGATTCTGCTGCAACAAGCTTTGTGGGCGTGGAGCTATTCAGACGTGCCAACATTGACTCCAGAGATTTCTCAGCACCCAAAACAACACAAACCCGGCTGTAAACAACCGTGGTGGCTGGGGACAGCACACCCCGTCATCTGCTTCATAGCCAGAGGCTCATTGGACGAGTGTCGCAACTGGATGACTTACATTTAAAAAAAAAACAAAAAAAACAGCCGAAGCAGATCTCTGCCGTACTGAAGTTTCTGGAACTCCGCTGAGATCTTTCACCTCACTGAACCGACAGAACACGTTTTTGAATCAGATAACATATGTTGCGACAGGAAAAGTTCACTTACAGGCTTGGAACTACTGTCTTTAAATCAAACTATCAAATCAATGAGGAGGGGACAAGGGGGACGTTTTAATCGCCTCTCATGAAAGTGAACTGAATAGTTCAGGGGGGGTCAGAGGACGTCGCTTCCTTACCGGAGCTCTGCGCTGCTGTTCCCTGTGGGGGTCGGTGGAGCTAACAGCAGGTAGCAGGCCCGACACCAGCCAGAATCTCAATAGAGGAGCTTCACTGTAACTTCAGCTGCGTAAACACAGCGCAGGAAAATCCCAGCATTCGCAGGGAATAATCCCCCGAGTTTGTCTGTCAGGCAACACAGTGCTCGTTTCTCAAGGACCATGTCTGAGTTATTTTGGTCTGACAATTTGCAGAACTGGATCGAATTTATTTGAAGCTGTTTTACTGACAAAGTTAATTTAGATATGATGAAATAGATTTGACTTTTTATCGTTCCATTCCCCTATAATGGCCAAGAATTCCCCATGAACGAATGAATTAGCTGACCAAGATAATTTGATGTGGAATTGACAGTAAAAAAAATGAGAAGTGGTGATTTATACACAGTTGTTCAAATGTGGAAGGTATGCCCATTTTTGAGAAACGCTTGCTTAGTAAAGTTTATGGACCACTGCTCATCAGAACGCCGCCTGCGGGTGAAAATAAGCTGCCTGACAGTCACTGCTCGGAAAAAAATAATCCCATAAGCCTCTGTTCTATTCGACGCATCATCATTGGCTGACGGCCCCAGTTTTGGCTAACTCGATTGGTCAGTTTCAGGTATGTCCCACCCCACAGACGGTCCAACTGCAGTGTCCTTGTTCGAAGAGGCACGACGTCATTTCCTTGATATGAAACGGAAGCTGGCGAGTTCACGAAATAGAGAAAAGCAGCGAGAGGCGATGCGTGGATAAAAAACTCAAACTTACCCAGAGAAACCAACGGAGGAATCGTTTTAGTTGCTTTATTCTTCATTGCACAGTTGACGGAGCAGCACGAGAAATGTCCGCCCAAGCTCAAATGAGAGCGTTGCTCGACCAGCTAATGGGGACAGCGAGGGATGGTGAGTCGCTGTAGCCTGCTAGCCGAGCTAGCTGGCTAGCCAAGATGGAGCCACTGCTGAGGCTGGCTTGTGTTGTCGTGTGATGGACAGAGCTGCATGAATGGATGTACCGCAGAGGGCTGTGTCTCATACTTTACCGCCAAACTCAGAAATTCTCTTACTAATTCGTTTTAAGAACTAATGTTTGTATCCACTGTGGCTATTTTTATTTTAACTACATTTGTGAGAAGTCTCGCCAATTTAACCGTATATTCCGTCCGGTTAGCCAGTTTGGCTAACAGTAGCTAGCTGAACGCAGCGGCGCTGTTAATTCAGACCGCGCTGAGGAAAAAAAACACCAAACAGGTTGAAATTTCAATAAATCCTGACAGTAGTTAGTACTTGAAACGAAATATTATGGAATTTAACGCCATCTTTGTTCGTTCGTAACTGTGTTATACAACGCTATTGTGACAGTTTTATGTCACTGACCCAAATTCTCGCGGTTATTTCTATTAATGCGGTATTCCTGTCAAGGACTGGCAGTGTTCAAAACACACAACAGCACTGGGTTCATCCATTTCTCTCTATGTTTTTATTTTGTTTTGAGGGGGACACTGGTGCAACGGAACATAAAGTGTCAATTAAACATGTATAACATTATTTATTTAGCAACAGTTTTATCGCCCCAAACTTATTATGGAGTTACTTTCAGGACAAGTAGAGGATTCTTCATATAAACAAATGTAAGACTGGAAGTGTTAATAAAAGTGGTTGATTTACACACTGTAATATTCAGGTGTGTCGTTTTCAACCTAATCTTTACATGCTGCACTGGATTACTGCCCATCCTAATTAACGCACAAAACTGACATGACCCAAGAATATTAGTTTAATTTGTCTTCCGTTTTTTGTGAGTCGCTCCTCTGGTCGTTCTGGGTGGGACTGGAGGTTAACACGTGACCTTTCAGTGAGGAAAGATTTGGGTTCTCATACAGGTGACCACAGGAAAGTCTCCCTCCAATAAACAAACTCAATCAAGTCTTCTGACTGAGTTAAAAAGACTTACTCTGACAGCCCCTGTAAATCACAAAGATGTGTGTGATTGAGTTATTTTTCTTTTCTTTTCCTTCATGACTTTTATAAGCAAATCCTGTGTCCTTAAGCGGATTAGAGTGCAATGTAAACATGTAATGTGGCATGTAAGTAGAACTACTTGAGTCAGAATGATCACGTTTTTTTTCTGAGGATACGTCACTGTAAAATTATTCACCTCTTGCTTGATTAGCTGAGTGGGTTCAATCTTTGCTAAGCTTTATTCTGATTCTGCTGCACCACACCTGACTTTTTTTTTCAATCTTGTTGCAGCTGTTTGTATATGAGTGGGTTGCCTTGTAGTCGTGACTTTCTGAGTTTCAGTCAAACAGTAAACTCACTTCAGCCGCTTGAAGTCTCCTGACTTCACTGCTGTTTTTTTTTTTTTCTCGTTAAACCACTTGTGGTTACACTTCTTTTTGAGGTTTCAGGCCTTTTGGATACAAACATTAGTTTTTGAGTCAACTGTCAGTTTTGATTGTGCTGGGCAGAAGCAGATCCCAGTTCTGCCAGTGCTCATTCCTGAATTTTGTTGATTCCTGACAGTTGTTTTTGATTGGGGAAAAAAACAAAACAATCAGCCCTGTGGATCATCTTCTGACAAATTCGATCTTGTCTTTGTGTTGTGAGCTTGTGGGTGTATGTGTGATGAGTTTTATATCAAATTCTTCCCATACATTTGTTGCATACAAACTGAACAATTGTGGCCCCTTTATTTTATTCATTAAGGTTCAGTGTATCTTTGCCAGCCTACATCAATCTGCAAAGGAGTTGCAGAAAAGCCTCATGTTCATCGAGCCGTGAGTCACACATAATTTTTAAAGCTGTTATGATGAATATCCAAACAATTTGTTTGCCTCCGGAAAGTCATTGTAGCCTTTCTTTGATCACACAAATGGGTAAATCATCAGTGGCACTGCAATTACGATTTGGAGTAGCATTTCTGCAGCTTGAGCTAAGACGTCTGGTCGCGTTGAATCCAACAGTTTTCCATGACAGAAGGCAATTTCTGCTATCAGTCCACCCAAACACTTTACACCCATCATTTACGATCTGACTTGTGTATGACTCCCAACTTCTTACTACAGGTATGGGCAAGAAAACAGTTCCCATTTATACTTTTCTACAGCGGGTATAAAATTCTGCAGCTGAGGTCTTGAAGATGCAGAAGGGTACAGTATGTGGTGCAGATCGCAGTGTGTATAAACCAATTTTTTTTTTCCTTGGATTTCTTTTGCATTTTTCTTTTTGAATTTTCTCCACATGTCTTAAATTTTGTAAACGGCTTGGCTGGATCATGAGTGAAAAGTTAATTGAAACCATAGTCACAGATCAGAAAATGTACGTTTTTTCACAAAGTCAAGGTTCCAGGTTTGACGTTAGTTCCTGAATCATGAAGCGTGTTGTTAATACAACATTGTGTTACCCCCTGTCGTAGCACAGCCATCTATGCTTTACACTTGCACACTGGCCACAGAGCCTCTCATCAAGTTAAACTGAGTTGAGGCTTGAACACTTTGGCACAGTAATCCAGCTTTGGGAAAGGTAAGAAGAACAAACCTAGTTCATGCATCCAGAGCTGTTATAGCCTTTTATCACGTCACAGACCTGAATAGAAGAATATCTGTCAGGCACAACTGGAATTGATTTACAATGATCACAAATATATTGGAGGAATTGGCTTCTGAATTTGAAGATTATCAGTTCTAAGCTTACGCGAGGGAAAGAACGCAGAGTGTCAGGTCTTAGCCAAGTAAATGTAGTCCAGTCATCGTAATGTGTCTTGAAGCTCTGGATACATCGCCAGTCCTATCGAGTATGAGGGATCTCCCTCACTGGTTCCTCTTTGGCTCTTTCAGGTGATGAGACACGGCAGAGGGTCAAGTTCACCGACGAGCGGGTCTGCAAAAGTCACCTTCTCAACTGCTGTCCACACGACATCCTGTCTGGAACGGTGAGTGAAGCCCATCGCATGTCTGACCTCCCTGAAATGAGAAGGGGAGATGATCGTGTTTGCTTCAAGGTGGAACAGTTTGAATGAAGCTTCAGTCAATGTTGGATCTTCTGTGAGGTTGAACCCTGCCTGCCTTTGTTTTGGTGACAGCGTATGGACCTTGGGGAGTGTACAAAGATCCACGACCTGGCGCTGAGAGCGGATTATGAAATTGCCTCCAAGGAGCGAGATCTCTTCTTCGAGCTCGACGTAAGTGATATTGATTTTTGTCATTTTGGTTACAGGAATATACTTGTTTTTGTGATTATATTCATGCCTTTCAGGTCATCGAATAATTCAAAATATATTTACTACAAAGTTGTTTTTTTTCACAGTTTCAAAGTGTTTTTCTTTTTATTTGTTTGTTTGACGTTGTTGTGTGAAGGCGGTGGATCACCTGGAGTCCTTCATTGCCGACTGTGACCGGAGGACAGAACTGGCCAAGAAGCGCCTGGCTGAGACCCAAGAAGAGATCAGCGCGGAGGTGGCAGCAAAGGTCAGTGACAGGATTCAGTCATGCCGAAATGCCTCATTGTTGCAAGTGTTTCAGTTCCCCAGTTTCATGCCAGGTTTGTGTGTTTCTTGGCTCTCCTGCAGGCAGAGAAGGTGCACGAGCTGAACGAGGAGATCGGAAAACTCCTGGCGAAGGCCGAGCAGCTGGGAGCAGAGGGCAACGTTGACGAGGCCCAGAAGGTCCTGCAGGAAGTGGAGAAGGTCCGCACCAGGAAGAAGGATGCGGAGGTGAGGGAGGCGGTCTGCTGGGACATGGAACCTTTTTCTTTCCCTCATCCTGTTTCTGTTTTTGTTCTCATTTTTAAGCTCTCTCCATCACGTTGTTTTCTTCTTTTTCAGGAAGAATACAGAAACTCCATGCCCGCCTCCAGCTTTCAGCAGCAGAAGCTCCGGGTGTGTGAGGTGTGCTCTGCTTACCTGGGTCTCCATGACAACGACCGCCGTTTGGCTGACCATTTCGGTGGGAAACTTCACCTGGGCTTCATCCAGATCAGAGAGAAACTGGACCAACTGAAGGTAGACAGCAGCAGCCTGTTGCCACAAGTTTGGACTCCAGTGGCTTTATGACTGCTCCAAAGGTTGATGTCCAGGCACAAATATGTTGATTTCATGTTTGGTGAATTTGTCTTTAATTGTTTGCTTAGAAAACTGTGGTCGATAAACAAGAGAAGAGGAACCAGGAGCGCTTGAAGAGGCGAGAGGAGCGGGAGAAAGAGGAGAGGATGAAGAGAAGGTGAGAACAGACGTTCATGTTGCAAATTGTTTGGGGGAGTTTGATTTTTATGAAGCATGTAATTTTTTTAACCTCGCGTTTCTCTCCTGGTCATTGAACAGGACCAGATCACGGAGCAGAGAGCACCGGAGGTAAAGCTTCTCTCACGCTTGTCATTTATTTGTAACAGCATTTTTATTGATGGCTGTTTGGGCTCGATGATCGTTTTTTCTAATCTCCAAATCAATTGGTGGTGTTTTCTTCAGGTCTCGCTCCCGCGACCGCAGAAGGAGACGCTCACGCTCGACATCACGAGACCGCCGCCGTTCTCACTCCAGGGAGAGGAGGCGGCGGCACCGCAGCCGATCCCGCTCACGCAGCCGAGGACACCGCCACAGCCACGAGCAGGGCTCCAGACACAAGTAAAGGCCAGAACAACACCTCCACACTTTTCAGTGGGCTCCGGCACAGTGAGGCTGCCAAGAGACATGTCGGAAGAAACGCTTTCATTTCTCAGGAGAAGCGCCGGAGGGTTATTCATTTGGTTAAAAAGATCCCAAACATGATGTAAAGATCTACATGTAACAGTGACTGTTGTCTTGTTGTTAACGACACTTTGGCCAACAACTTATTTTAAAATCAGTATTTGTATTTTTTATTTCCGATTCAGTATTTAGATAAAGAATCTGTAAATATTCCGAATCTGTGGCAAGTTTAGATTCATCTCCTAGTTTTTCTCCCACAATCCGTTCATCGCATCGTTGTGTTGTTGTATTTTGTGCGCTTTCTCTGAACGTGTGTGCCGGTTTTGTGGCGCAGGTCATCCAGGGACCGGGAGCGCTCGTCCAGAGACCGGTCACGGGAGCGAGACAGGCGGGACGGCATGAACGGCAGGTCGGAGACTCGCCGGATGGACGACAGGGACATGGGGGACCTCTGAAGACCAAACTCCATCCACCTGGACACACAGCCTCCTCATGTGTCGCCCCCCCCCTCCCTCCCCCCACTCAGTCTGTTCATTTCTAAGAAACCTCGTGTCACACACTGTCCTCGCCTTGGACCCCCTCCCGCCCCGTTTCTCCCGCCTGCCTCCTTTCTTTGCTTTAGGCAGCCGACTCGGTGTGCGCGTGTCACTCGTGTAAAGTCTGGAGTCGCCTTTCTAGCATCCAGATACAGGAAGTCGTATTCCAGGAGGCTGGTGATCGATGAGTAGTGGAGTGTGCTGTAATACCCACATGTGTAATATGGTGGCTGTCTGTATCCAGTCCACTTCCTGTCTCGTTGTACTCGCAGCTCAGTAAATACAAGCAAACCAGTGTGCTGGACTGGCGTGTAAAGTGCAACTCCATGTTCCTTTCATTGATAACTGATGGTCTTTTGATAAAGAATCTGTAAATATGTTTCGGGCCGACTGATTGTGATGGTCTGTGAGTCTCCAGTAGTTTCTTTTCTCCGCCCCCTCTTTGGCTGTCCCCCAACAGAAGGGCAGGTTTTGGTTCTTTTAAGTGTCTGTCCACATAATCGTCTTCAGCTCGTAGTTCTCCAAAGTCCTTTTTAAAAAGTTCAAATTCAAACAACAAACTTTTAAAGTGGCTGTTGTTAGTGTCCAACATGTGTCCCCGTGTTGACTCGTTTCTGTTAACTAATCAGTTTTTATGCCTCCCAGTAGTGATGGGAATGTCAGGCCAGTGGAAGGAAATGCTCGTTTTGGTGGAAAGTCTCTGGTTTTTATCACTTTTTTCTGTCTCGATTTCTTATTATTTAACATGAAAGAACTAGTTTGGGCACGTGAAGCAGCAGGTCGAGAAAACGATACGTCGGGAAATTGATTTGTGAATCTGTACACGTCCTCCTCAGTGATGTCATCGATAGCGATTTGGACCTAGCGTGGATGGATTACTTTGTAACTCTGGTGTTACAATGATGCAAACGGATTATAATGGATGCACTGCTTTACCTAATGTGTGAAGTCACATTTGTTTATGTTCTGCTGGAAATCTTTCTTTAAAGTATCAATAAAAAAAAAAGTCCAAACATTTGAAATTTTTATTGTCTCGTGACTTTGTTTTGTCTGTGTTGTGTTCTCAGATATGTTACAAAGATGAGTACAATGAAGTTGTACCAGGCAGAAGGATGAGAAATATTGACATTTAAATCATTACACATTATGAGTAAAACACTAAAGTGTTGAAATATTTCATGTTTGCAGCGTCTGCACACAATCTTACATTTCTTTGGTTTTTAGCATGAAGTAGTGTGACACAATCGGTACTGAGTCACCGTTACTCTGGAGCTCACAACGTGCCGCTCTCCAGTTTGAGATCCACCTTCATTTTCTGTTTCTCCATGACCGCCTCCAGCTCAGTGGCCCTGCGGGCGTCCTGCAGAGACACGGCACATCAGTCACATCAGTTCAACGGCAGATATTTGACTAAATGTGTCTCCGGATCAGCTCCGAGCTTCTGTTTACCTCCAGCAGAGCCCGCTGCACGGCTAGCTGACTGTAGACTCTGGCACCCTCATCCGGAATCACCATTCGTAGCTCCTCCTTGTTGAGGGAGAAGAGCTGCGCGCCCGTCAGCACACCCAAACACGTCACCGTCCTGTCAGACACAAAACACACAAACACACACCCAGACGCTGAGCAGGAGCGGCTCCACTGTCAACCGACAGCGTGTGCGCGGACGTGGCCACTCACGGCTCGCTGAAGCCCTTCCCCCGGAGCCAGTCGGCCACCTCCTCTGGAGGGGAGGTGTAGCTCAGGGGGACGGAGGTGTCCGACGAACGCTGGATGTTCAGAGGTTTGTTCAGGCCGGCCTTCCCGTTGGTCAGCTTGTGGAGCAGCTCGTCGTTCACCAGCATGACTGCAGAGTTGGACAGAGGATGTGGGACTTTAAGGCCGAGATCAGTGCCTGCTAACTTTGTCAGTCAGAGATCAAAGGTGGTCTGCAGCCTTTCTTACAGGCATTTTGTGGGTTCCAGATTCAAAGAGGACGCATTTACTGACTGACTGCAACATAATTACCTACTTGTATCTTACTAAACAAACTCATTTACCTAAAAAGTTGCTTGTCTAAATATTTGAGCTCAGTGTCGTTTTTTGGTTCCACGTTGACCAGCTGTAAACTTTTTCCCTGAACCGTTTCATGAGACTGTTGCTCTGTAGGTACACCCGGAGTCATACCTTTGTCCGACTCCTCTGCAGGCAGCACGTGTTGGTTATACAGCAATTGGCTATGTGGGCGCTGTGGTGAGCGTGAGGGCGAGGAGGTGGGGAGTAGAGGGGGAGGGCTCGGTGGGACGACGGAGAGGCTCTTGTTGAGAGGAGGAGCGGCTGGAATCTGCAGGGATGTCAAGTAAAGGCAGGAAAAAGAGGTTGAAGTGAGCTCATATTCTGTGTGTGTACGACAGCATGGATGTGTGTGTGTGTGTGTGTGTGTGTGTGTGTGTGTGTGTGTGTGTGTGTGTGTGTGTGTGTGTGTGTGTGTG
>JASSRZ010000086.1:10967397-10983365 GCA_032164315.1 Malacoctenus gilli | reverse complement strand
CCCCCCCCCCCCCCCCCCCCCCCCCCCCCCCCCCCCCCCCCCCCCCCCCCCCCCCCCCCCCCCCCCCCCCGAGGAGGGAACTCACCAAGTGTCCAGAGGCTCCCTGCGCTCCAGTCCCGATGTGACCAGCTGTGTTACCGCTTTGCCTCTGACGCAGGAATCCCTCCGAGTATCGCTTCAACTGCAGGCATCTCACGCTCCTTCCTCTCTGCTCTGCTATTGAAACTGGAGGTGTGCCTGCCGCCTCCCACAGCTCAGCCCAGGTTAGATAAAACAAAATATTTATTCTCTCTCTCTCTCTCTCTCTCTCTCTCTCTCTCTCTCTCTCTCTCTCTCCATCCTGCGTCACAGAAACTCATATGTGACTTGATCTCAGGTGTAAAACTACACTCCTGGAGCACGTGTGCCGACGCACAAATGAAAGCAAATCAACCTTTAATTTCCATTTAAATGATTTACAACAAACAAACAATAAACTGCGTTTTGAAAATATCCAGTCGTTCATGTCTGTTCTCTGACCCCACATCCATTGAAAGAATCTCTTTTGATGAGATCCATGGACTGAGTTTTTGGTTCATTTTCAGTTATGTTATTTTACTCCGTCGTGTGTTCATAACCGTCAGAGCGTTTCAGGGGAAGGTATCTGCACGATATGACGCTTTAAAGGACGCATATGAATAACTTCATGTGATGTAGCACATCCGGTGGACGGGTGAAAGTGGGTCTTTCACACAGATGTAAGAGACAGTGTCACCTTTCACAACAGGCCCCCGCGGGCGGTGGGCGTATGAGGGAGCTCTGCCTCCTCTCTGCCAATGAGCGGGAGAAGTGGGCGGAGTCTGATGAAGTTAAGCTCAGAGGTACCACTTGACTTTGCCTTGAGGACGTTTGGGAACTTTTTCCAAGAGAGCCACATTGATCCTCCAAGGTATTTATCATTCACTAATCATTTACTGGTCTGTTGCTGTGAGCGTGCGGTCCCACATCAATCTGCGTGGTTCAGGAACAAAAAAGGGTTTGTTGTATTTACTTTGCGCGCTGGCTTACGTGGCACAGAGTGCGCGTCTCTATGAGCGCGTCTGTTCATGGGACCTCAAAAATGTCACTGCGGGGTCACAACGACCCCACAGAGCCTGAATGTTATTGAAATATACTAGTGTGGATATTTAAATATAACATGAGGATTAACGATCACTCATGTTAGAGGTTGAAGTGACCTTTCCAGTTGGGTGTATAAAAAAAGTCTGACCGCTCAGCGGTTGCATCAGCTTGGATCTTTTTCATGTTTTACAAGCTAAAGTGAGAAAAAGGATTCGAGCGAGTTTATTTGTATTCAGATTCACATGTGGCATAAATTAAGGTGGGAATAAAATGGCAGATTTTTTAAATTCGAAATTAAATGTAAATCAAACTTTTAAAAAAAAACACACTACAGCGTGTGTCTGATGTCAAATACTCATAGAGACCCAGATAGACGGATGTTGTGGTTCCACTGGTCACACCTGGCACCACGCAGACACACGTGTCAGGCTTCTATCAAGCAGGATGTTGATCTCATGACGCCCTCGGGCTCATGCACATGAGAACCATAAGGACTCAACGGCGCATTAATCAAAATCACCACGCGTACCTGTGGAGTGAAGGCTAAACTGAGGCTCAGCTCCAGTTACAGCGACCGGAACACATCCAGATGAACACTAGGCATCACAGATAAATCTGTCCTGCTTTACTCAGATTTTACTGAACGCAACAAATCCATCACATCAAGAGAGGCACTCGTAACAATTCAACACCTCTTGAGTCATCTGATTATTATGAGTATCAATTTGCAGATATCATTATTGTGAACCACTTTATCGAAATCTTTCGGAATGTAACGGTAAGTGACTGAAGAAGTGATTGGAAACTACAGAAAGAGAGAAAAAGTCATCATTTCTCGTTCTACCATATTTGGCAGCCCACTGCTCAGTTTACACGAGGTAAAAAAAAAACCCAACAAAAAACGTACTGTTTTCCAGACAAATTAGTTCATTTCAGACAAAACGTGTCCATAAGAGCAATTTGTAAAATGGTTAATTAAATTTAGTGTAAATCTTAGGGCGTCACTGGTGTGTGGCCATATTTCCGTGCAGTCCATGAACGCAGCACTGTAGTGGGCTTGGCTCTACAGTGTTGCATCACACGGAAGCTGCTGCTTGCGGCTCCGACCACGCTGCGCTCAGCACTGGATGCCGCCAAACGCGTCGAAGGGCAGATAACCGCCGCTTTGTTAGCGGATTTGTTCCTCTTTAATTGTCCGTCTGAATTGGACGGTGGAGGTTTCCAACATGTTGCATCTAAATTGAAACCGCGCTTCATTTTGCGGCGTTCAGAAGAAAGTGAGAGTTCGGACCTACATGTGTGCGGTTTTGTTGCCCGAGGAGACGCAGAGATAACCGATCATCGAGGGTCTTTTTTCACTGCTAAAGGAGTTTAGCGAATTCTTCGTTTAAAGAGTTTACTGATTCCCAGGTGAGTCATATGTCTGCACTGGGTTTGTTGTGTGTCCACTGGGACAGAGACAGATGCTGCTCCGGGACCCCACGGTGTCCAGGCTCCACGCGGGGGGTCTCGCATGTCCACGCAGACCAAACTCAGCCCTCACCGAAGACTTAATTCTTCAAAACGAAGAAATAATCGTTTGTAAATAGTCTGGAATAAGGTGTGAGGACATGCGCAGTGGGTTCACCTCTGATCGGATTATTTTAAACCTGGACTCCATTGGTGCTGCCTGTGTTTTACACCACCTGGAGGGACAGGTGGTGTCCCTGCTTCTTAGGTTGCTAACAAAGCCTCATACATCAACTAATGCAGCAAGAACTCCAACACTGAGGTGCGATCCGGCCTTAAACAGTTTTGTCGGATGGTTTTCTGTTTCTTGGCTGCTTTGTTATGTCGTAGTAAACATGAACGACTGTGTGCATCCTGGTAATAAGCTACAAGCAGTTCCTGTTATAGCAAAAGGCAAAGAAGAGGTTCCTAACTGTAGCCTGTAAAACAATCAGATGATATTGAACAATAAAACTTTATTGAAAGTGATGTTTATGATGAGTATTCACCCAACAAACTGACAACATGGTGTCAACACATAAACTCCACAGTTAGTTGATGCAACAGTTAAGTTCGATTGCGGTCTCACTGCTTCCTTTTCTCCTCTCCGTCCTCAGATGGAGAAGCAGCCGCTGCCACCTGAAGACTTCAGGACCGCAGCCGCGGAGCCGGAGGCCGAGGGCCTCGTCGGCGAGGCGCCCCCTGCCGAGCCCGCCGCCCGCGCCGGGTGGAACAGCAAGATCGAGTACTTCTTGGCCCAGGTGGGCTTCAGCGTCGGGCTGGGCAACGTGTGGAGGTTCCCCTATCTGTGTCACCAGAACGGAGGAGGTGAGTGTGTGCTGGGGGAGCGGTGGCGGGACTTTGACATGGCTGGTCTGGCTCCAGGGTATCAGATTGTGTGTGTGTATGTGTGTGTGTGTGTGTGTGTGTGGGGGGGGGGGGGTGGACGTCGTCATCACAGGACCTGCATGTGACAACCGAGACTTTATTATGTGTAAACATGACTGTGAATCTATTAAACTCCCAACTGTGTTTATATTTTAGATAAAGCAAAAGAAGCGAAAATTTTAGGTACCTTTCAGGACACTCTGAAGTCAACGAGGGCTTGAAATAAATCTGTTTACCAACTTCTGCTTTTCAGTTTCTCCATTGTTGAGTTCTTTCAGTAAGCGTGTCCTTCGTTTGGCCCCTCCTCTCAGGAGCCTTCCTGCTGCTCTACGTGCTGCTGATGCTGCTGGTGGGCATCCCCCTCTTCTTCCTGGAGCTGGCGGCCGGTCAGGCCATCCGACAGGGCAGCATCGGCGTGTGGAAGTACATCTCCCCCCGGCTGGCCGGCATCGGCTACTCCAGCTGCGTGGTACGACTACATCATCAACCGTCGTAGCTGTTGTTTTTGCTGTGACGCGTGTTCGATGTCGGATTCTTGATCAGTGGTGAATGGGTCGATAAGTTCTTTGTTTCTTCCTCCGATGTGCTGTTGTTTGTTGGGAATTAGTTGGATTCGAGCTGTACCTGGAGTAAAAATCAGTATGTTACATTCTGGATCCCTGAATGTCCTCAGGTGTGTTTCTTCGTGGCGCTCTACTACAACGTGATCCTGGCCTGGAGCCTCTTCTACCTTGGCAACTCCTTCCAGTCCCCGTTGCCGTGGGAACAGTGTCCCGAGCAGGGGAATGTGACGGGTAAAGACGCAGCGGAGACCTTCAGATCTGATGAGACACTCCGTCTTCACCTGACGGGGTCTTTTGTCTCTGATTGAGGTGGGGTAACTGCTCTTTGTTCTTGTGTTGGGGTCCAGTGAAGGAATGCGAGCAGAGCTCTCCCACGTCCTACTTCTGGTACAGAAAGGCCCTCGACATCACCGACTCCATCGACCAGACGGGCTCTTTCAACACCTACATCGTCTGCTGCCTGCTGGCCGCATGGACCATCGTCTGCCTGGGGATGTTTAAGGGGATCAAGACCTCTGTGAAGGTACCTGGGAGTATAACGCTGCAAAGTACAAGTAGGCAGGAAGAAAGTTGGTTGCAAAACAAAATAACGTGTGTAAAACTTTTATTCTGAAGGAAACCATCCCATTTCCTGAAACTTGATTTGTTTTCATTTCTTTTTAATGTAGTTTTGAAGGCTATTTGGAAAATGCTGAATTGTTTTGGGTGCGCTCCTACACACACGCGCGCACACAGAGTCGGGCAAGATCCGCGTCATGCTTTCAGGGTTACTGTGCGGAAGGAATGTGGGGAATGTGCAGCTTTGGTCCTGACACACATCAGACGGTAGAAACAAAGCAACGGCTTTGGTGCAAATTGAATGACTTTTTTCCTAAACTCAGCAATCTGACAGCACCAAAGAGACACATTTGAGTTAAGTTCTGTTGAGATGATTCATTGTTTACATTTACACGACCTGCTTCAGGAGGGAACAGACCGGCCAGTGAGAGAAGAGGTCAAATAAAATCTCAAATGAAAGTCTTTCAATGTCCTTCAACGAAACTCAAGTTCTTCTCAGGAGATCCTGTAAAGGGTCAAAGTTGATAGCTGATAGCGGGTGTTTCCTGCTAACTTATCTCCCTGCTATCATGATTACAAGAGTCGTCAGTTTAAGTTTGAACCCGCCGGCGGTCACGTTTTACAGTGGCAGAGACACCAGACACCCGTCCTGTTCACTCAGCTCCCGTGTGTCTCTGAGGGTCCCACAGCTCACACGCTGAAGACATGTCCACACTTTATTACTCACCTGACCCACTCAAACGTGTCTGGCACTCAACATTGTTATACTTTCTTAAGAACATAATAATCTTGTTGTGAGGCTTTAGGCCTGTCCGTGGGGGAAAAGTGGGGTTGCTATAGCAATGTAATGGCAAGCAGTCTGCAGAGACGGGACTAAAAGCCTGCGGAAAAAATAAGAACTAAAGCCGCCTGGAGGAAGGAGGGAGTTTGGTGCAGCGCGGCGCAGCGAGCTCACAGAAGTGATGCACCTTGTGATCATGACGCTCACTCAAGTCCTCACACACTTTGTGACCGACCTTGTGTCCCCTCCAGGTGATGTATTTCTCCTCCATCTTCCCCTACGTGGTGCTGTTTTGCTTCCTCGTCCGTGGATTCATGCTGGACGGAGCCTTGGAGGGCATCACTTTCATGTTCTACCCAAAGGTATCAGCAGATGAGCCCCTCCCACTCGGGGGGGGACCGGTGATGGGGGTTTTTCCCCAGACACAGCTGTTGACTTCCCCGTCTTGTGTCACAGTTGGAGATCTGGGCGGACGTGCAGGTGTGGCGGCAGGCGGCCACGCAGGTCTTCTTCGCGCTGGGCCTGGGCTTCGGCTCCATCATCGCCTACTCCTCCTACAACCCCAAGAACAACAACTGCCACCGCGACGCCTTCACCGTCTCCACCATCAACTTCCTGACGTCCGTGCTGGCCACGCTGGTGGTGTTCGCCGTGCTCGGCTTCAGGGCCAAAAAGAAGGTCATGGACTGTGTGGTCAGGTAGGCGGTTGACGGAGCTCTTCGTTGGCATGTAATAACATTTGGATGAACCCAATCGAAATATTTACATGTTCCTCCATCGTTGTTTTCAGTAACACAATGGCGCTGAGCGAGCAGTTCCAGAGCGGCTTGGTGAGCCAAAACATGATGCCGCTCTTCAACTACACTGATCCCAGTTCTGTGGCGCTGGAGGACTACACTTCCTGGTTCAAGCAGTACGGACACGTGGTGCCCGGCAACTTGACAGCGTGTGACTTGGAAAAGGAGATGCAGAAGGTAAAAGATCCGGATTCCTGGGACGTTTCAGTCTGCGTTCATGGATGAATCTCTTTGGCTCTGACACGGTGCGGGTCTGCAGGGTGTGGAGGGAACAGGTCTGGCTTTCATCGCCTTCACGGAGGCCATGTCGCTGCTGCCCGGCAGCCCCTTCTGGTCGGCCCTCTTCTTCCTCATGCTGCTCAACCTGGGACTCAGCACCATGTTTGGCACCATGGAGGGCATCCTCGCCCCCCTCACCGACCGCTTCAAGACGCTGGCCAACAACAAGACCAAACTCACCAGTGAGCGCCCGTCTTTGTTGTTGTTTTCCTTACTTCCATCGGTGTTTGCTGCTGTTTGCCTCTGTGAGTGCCGGTTGCTCTGACAACAGAGTGATCTTATTGGGATCTGTGTGTCGTGTGTCAGTTTTCAGCTGCATCGTGGGCTTTGTGATCGGGCTGCTCTTCACGCAGCGCTGCGGGAACTACTTTGTGACGATGTTCGACGATTACTCCGCCACTCTGCCGCTGATCATCGTGGTGGTCTTTGAGACCTTCAGTGTGTCGTGGCTGTACGGCGCCGACAGGTGAGCAGCTCACCTGCCGTCCTCAGCTTGGTTTTCCAGAGGTAAAAAAGTGAGACCTTGACCGTTGGTCTCTCTTTGTTTTGCGTGCAGGTTCCTGGATGACATCGAGGCGATGCTGGGCTGGCGTCCGTCTGTCGTTTACAAGTACTTGTGGAAATACATTTGCCTGCTCGCCATGCTGGGGCTGCTGGCAGCCACCACCATCCGCATGGTCATCGCACGGCCCACCTACATGGCGTGGAACCAAGAGAAGGTACCGAGAGTTTTAGTCCTGGAGAGATGTTTCGGTTTTTCAACTCTCAGACCTCGATAAGTCATTGTTGCAGTTTCACACGGCCGCCATGTTTGCTCAAACAAGTCTGAACACAATGTTCTCAGCGAAACATAACATCGATCACACCAGATGTGCCGTTGAGCGCGAAGAAAGGAGGTGTTTTTATTTTTTACTGCCAAAGAGCCAGAAAGTGACCTGGCTTTTTGCTGCTTCGCTCTGTTTGCAGGCGTCTGAGGAGTACCTGGAGTACCCCGACTGGGCTCTGGCCGTGCTGGCGCTGCTGATCATATTTGCCATGTGTCCCGTCCCGCTGGGCTTGATCCACGCCATGCTGCAGGAGCGGAGCAGAGGAGGGTCCGGGGACACGGAGGCCGCTCAGTACAGCATGGTCAGCACGGACGAGTCCCCCATGACCGACATGTCGAAGCTGGACGAAATGAACGGGAGCGCGCATCCTCCCTCGTAAACGCCAGACGCTGCGGACGGCGGACTCCAAGTAGGCACGGAAAAGTTCTCGGGGCGTTGTGAGGTTTTTACGGCACAATGGGAACAAAACCCTCTCTTCAAACTTCATTTGGACTTGTTTACTCAAAGGTGGGCGCTGGCAGCGGGAGGGCAACACACAGGAGAGAGAAGCCCCTCCAGGCTCTTGCATTCAGCCGGTTTGGACGGTTCGATTTTTCTTCCCTCCCTCTGCGGGATTCAAGGGCTCGATCTGCTGCAGCAAAGACACAACAGGTCTCGGTTTCAAGCCGTCGCACGTAATGAGTCATCAGAGTCTCCTGACAATAGATGCTCCCGAGTTCTCCACAGCGGTCCTTTATATCACACCCACACACGTACCAACGCCTGGTTTTCTCATACTTTGATGTTCGAGAAGATTCAGCTTTTTTATCATGAAAAGAAAAGAAAACATGAGAACAATTAATTTATTCAAGTTGCGAAGAAGAAGAAGAACTCTGTTGTAGGTTTTTACCACATTCACGGTGGATTCCTGTATTTTTTAGTCAATACGGACTTTTTAGAGACGCACCATGGTCTCTGTTCGCACAGTTTTGGTGCTTCAGCGTCAAAGCCGTTTACAGGTGGAAACGTCCCGATGTCAGACCATCTGACAGCAACGTGGACGTCATAAAAGTGAGGTGAATGTTACGTTTTCGGCACTTGATGCAGCAGCACACGTCTGCTGCTGCCTGCATGTTGCCAGTGACTGATAACCACTTAGTCATTTTTTAACTGTTTCATACTCGTTTTTTTACCGTCACAGTTGATGTGACACTGCATGTGAACAGACACTAACATTCACTTTCACTAATAATTGAGACTGTTGCTAATTCAGGC
The DNA here is from genome assembly GCA_032164315.1 of Malacoctenus gilli. Taxonomy (NCBI): domain Eukaryota; kingdom Metazoa; phylum Chordata; class Actinopteri; order Blenniiformes; family Labrisomidae; genus Malacoctenus; species Malacoctenus gilli. The sequence continues at coordinate 10,974,829 of JASSRZ010000086.1, read as the reverse complement.
AATGAGTAACAGTTCGGAGGTCCAAGATTAAACTCAGCACCAAAGCTTCTGACTGCTTCCAGTTCAACTAAAGTGGCTTCAGCATCGCTTTTCCTTTTCCTCGTACTTTGTACCGCTATGCTTCAGTCAATTTGGGAGATCAGCGTCACAGTGTTGTAAAGTCCTGAACACTCAAGGTTTGAGTGACAATATGGAGGTAAATGTTTGTATTGTAAAAAATGTACATAAGTAATGTCAAAAAAGGCTTTAAGATCAAAGGTTTTGAAAAATTCTGGGTTGTATTATGTTTTTTCTGCTAGTTGTAAATGAAAAAAGTTCGAATTAGGTGGCAACAGTCACAAGTTTTTATTATTTTGTGAAAAGATCGAGTTAAAAAAAAGAGTCAAGTGTTGAAACCAGGAAGCCAAAACTACACAAACTTTTCTCTCCTTTTCATTCACTCTAACTGAAGTGTCGTCAGTGTAAAAGTGTTTTCACAGCTCATTGCATTTTAAAGCAACTTATTGCTCAACCTCACCTGGCCAAAAAGGGGACCAAACCTTCAAATTAAAGGCCTGTATTTCAAATTAAATGTCCGTCAGTTTTTCATACACATATCATTTATATTCTTCCGAATGTTTCCTGTTTTTTTTTTTCCAACATGCGATGGATCAAAATGTTTGTTTTTGGTTTTTGGGTGCCTTCCACTTCGATGGGACTGAACAGACGATCGATCTGATGCTTTTTTCCCCACACATGTACAGTTTGAAAGTGTTTCTATTTTGCAGTCAGTGAGTTTGTAAAAATTTTAGCTCTGTATAGTTTTTTTTGTTTTTTTCAATGTAAGTTGTTGAGACGATGTTGCGTCACGTGTTTCCACTCTTTTAATAAAACAGCTTTTGGCATGCATTTCTTTGCACTTTATTCTGACCTTTCCTTGTATGCATCAAGACAGTGGGGCAGCGGTTTGTGCTTCGACTTTAGTCTCTGTGTTTCTCTCGTCAAAACACGACGCGCAAGGTCAAGGACTGGAGGTGGGTTTTCACCGCAGCCCGTAGCGTATGATGATGTCCACAGAGTTGTTTTGTCCATGTTTGAAGCCCACCTGACATGGTTTCGATTGAGGCTTTGAGTTAAAACATCGTTCATTTGTCTTCTGTATGAACGACAAATGTCGAACTCTGACCCGTACGTGAGAATGTTTGCGCCAAAGTCAGGGTGTCTCTCTGTGGTGCCTACACACCACCTCCTACATGTTTGTGCTTGCAGGGAGAAACCCTTACAGGTGTCGCCGTGGGAACAGCGGCCCTCTGGGGGAGGGGAGTTGTCTTGGATGCAGCCTCGCCTCCGTCAGCCAAAGAGGCAGAGAGGACGGGATCACCCTCGACAGGCACGCATCGCTTCCTCTCCGATCTGCTGGTGAGCGCAACGAATCCGTTTAAAATGCTGCAACTTTGCTGGAACATCATAACCGTGTTACAAAGTTAGTCGTGTTGTGTTGGCGGTCAGGCTGATGTGCATACAGCAACCAAGGTAGCGCTTGTTTCACCTGCTTTGTGTTTTTGCTCCAATTGTGAGTCTCCTCCTTTGGTTTGCGGGCCAGCCGATCACCCTCATGGCCGAGCTGACGGCTCTGTGTCTGCTCCTCCTGCTGCTGCTCCCTCTGAGCTGCTCCCAGAGCACCGAGCAGGAGGTCAGGGATCCTCAGCCCCCAGCGGCGCTTCGCCCTCCTCACCCACACATACGGGACTTTCTCAGGAAGGAGGAAACCAGCCATTTAAACGCCAAGAAGACGTGTGAGTCCAGCAGAGATGTCGTGAACTTCACGATGGAAGCGCTGAACGATAACCTCATTCCGACGGTTCCCGCCGCTTTTGTCTCCGCAGACGCTCACGTGGACAAAGACAATGCCAAAGTGGGTCTGTTCATCGCTGCCGCCATGGGAACCTTCGCTCTGATGGCTGCTGTTTACTGCATCTACAACAAGTTCTACATCAAACATCAGTACCTGCACACCCAGCTGAGCGACGATCCAGGTAGCACGGACTCTCATACCACAGATGAAGGTCGACTAGATGTTAAACTCTTGTAAAAGGGCTCAAACGGACTTTTCCCACACTTTATTATGAACATACATGTCAGGTCAGATAAGATAAACCGAGCCTTTAGGTGTCCCACAAATCACAAGAGTTACGCCCAATAACTGGTGATAAGATATCTTTGCTGATCAAACAGGTTTAGGACACATTCGGTTACTTTCATACAGCCTGTATCGATGCAGGTGCAAAATGACCTCTTTGTGCTGCAGCACCTCCTGTGTGCCGCCATGTGGAGGCACTGTTACATGCTGCACCCGAGAATAAGTACAATGACAACATGCATGGAAGTTGAGGATTACTGGCGTTGATTCTCTCCAGGTGTTTTTTTTTTGCAAAACTGTCAGAGTGACTGTTCTCCGTCTCTGTGTGCAGATTTAACCTCTGACCCCTCAGAGCCTCCCCCCGTGTTCTTCCACGCCTCCGTCGGCCGCAGCGCCATGGACGTGAGGAGGGCCGGCTACGGCTCCCTCTCGGACACCCCCTCCATCATTTCGGTGCCCCCCAGCCTGTCCCCTCCTCCCTCCGCCATGCCCTTCCCTCCCCTCTTCCTCTCCTCGCAGTCCCTGAGGACGATATCAGCCAAGGATCTGGAGAAGAGCTGCATCTGACACTATTATTCGAGTCCACGGAGCTTCTTTTTATTCAGTATCTTCTCAGAAAACATTTAATTAGTTGAAAATAGTCAGGAAAATAAAAAACTTCAGCTACAGTTGATGAAAAATCGACAACTAAAGTATCTCATGTAGCTGCACAATATCCGAATGACTGTTAGTAACTAACTGCCTCACCTGTAGCTCCTTTACTGCTCTGAAAAGCAATGTAAAGGATTAACCTGTGAACCCCGATCACTTGTGGTTACATTTAAATCCTGAACTATAATCTCCAACACCTCATTTTAAACCATAGATTCCCTCATTAAAACATTCAATGGTAAAAATCAGATTTGTCTTATTGATTTCTGTCCATCAATTTGTAAAGGAGGAAGCAGTCTCGCTTTCTGACTCTCTTCTTTCTGTTACTCTGAGTTACAGCCGATCAAATATTGAGTAGGAGATTCTTTTTCAGCACACAAGTTTTGAAATATTGCAGAAAAAAACGCTGGAAAAGAGCTGAATTATTAAAGATGGATATTTCCCCTCCAATTGTCCTTGAACCAGTGAGCTAACCAGAGACAAACATGAATGTCCATTTTATATATTATGCCGGGAGTCTCCTCCCTTGGTTTGTGAAATTAAAAATAGAAGTTAAAATACCCCAAAAAGATATACAGTCAACCCTGACAGATTGTGCGCAAAAGCAAAAATAAATTTAAAAAACAGATTCCTGATGTAGTGACTACCTTTAGATCACGTGTTCTGCATCATTGTTCGCTCTTTATTTCTTGCGTCCGCGTCTAAGTGCTTTTTGTAATAATGCATCAGGATATCACATCGCTTTGACGCGCAGCAGATGCGTGTGCACAACAAAGTAGAGCCAGTTTCCACTTTAAATCTCTTCCTCTCTCCTTTCGTCTTTTACAGTTCCGTTAATTTTGCATGAGCGTTTCAGTCTTCCTCCTTTAATTCATCAAATATGAGATCACCGATCATTAAAGTACAAAGAACTGAACTATCCAACCCACAATCTCACTCCGGCGTCCCAAGAAGAACCTGCCCCCCCCCCCCCTCTCCAACCCCCCCCCCTTCCGGGATCTCTGGGAGGATGCTCCCACCTCACACTGTTTACGCTCCCCATTCACGGCTTGTGTCGTCCAAGAATAGCCGCTCCTTGGACAGTCGGTGCTTAAAACGCCGGGTTGCGGGGAAAGGAAGTGACATGCTACCTTCCACTCACTACACACACTTGGAGAGATTAGCGCGCAGGCGGCAGTAATCTGTTTTCAGGACCACGGCCAGAGACACCGTTTGGCCATGATTCCTGCCGAAAGTTGCCCTCAGCGCGCCGCGAACGCTCCCGGACCCCGAAGCGCGTGAAGAAGTTCGTTCGGACCGTCCCGACGACTTAACCCGGCAAAAAAAAAGTGGCCCTGAGGATGTCCGCTCGGCTGATCCTCCACCGCTGAAGCGCACTGAGTACCTGGCTCGCTCCCGCGGCTCATCTGAGATTCCTTTGCACGGGAAAGTGCGGGTTAAAGGACTGGGAGGAACACTTGTTTTATGTGAGTGAGGAGCGGCGGGAGCGGAGGCTGAGCGCGCAGGCAGGAGCGCGCAAAAGACCGCACATTGGTCCGGTCCTGGAGGCGTGAGGATGGAGATCCGGCCGGACAGGTTTAAGGCCGTGGCAGCCCAGACTCTAGGGAAGATATACGGGTGAGTGCAAAGCGCGTGGAACCCACGGTGTGGGGTGAAACACGAGCGTGTCTTTTGTTTGCTCGGCCCAATCAACACGCAGGTAAGTCTCCATATGTGGCTGTAACTTGATCAAATGTGAGCCCGTGTTCAGAGGATAAGAGAGAGCGAGCGAGAGAGAGGGGGAGGCAGATCAAGATGGCCACAGGCCCGGATAACCCGCCACATCTGTCCCCGCGCCTCCAAACTAGTTTCGGGTCCGGGACAGATGCGCGACTTCACGCGGCGCCGAGGGCCCCAAAGACGCGCCCGTCGGAGTTGCGGCTCCGCGCTCCGAGCGCACAAACGCCGTGAAACCTGGAATAATCTCCCCCGAAATCTCTCTCACACGCAATGCTAAGTAAATTACCCCCCTCCCTCCGTTCCCTTTTGCTCCGGGGGAACAAAAACAGAATCAAGTTTCATTTTAGGCTAAAAGTGTCCCGTCGGTGTAAGGTGACGCGCTGGGTCGATACGTGGATCCATCGCTGGACTCGGACTCTTCTGCAGCATTGTCAAATTGTCAAATTACAGAAGGCTTATCTGGCGTTTCATGGCTGAGAAATGACGCCCTTTTGGCGCTGTCACAGTGGAGAGGCTGTTTCATTACTGGGTTTATTTGCTCTTATTTGCAGCGTGCTTGTGTGCAGCGGGCCTGGAGGCCTGTCACCACCGCACTGATAGCTCAGGGAGACCTTGGTGGGGGTCAAGCAGTTTGAGCAAGGGAAATCAAAGCTTTCGTGGACTATTTAAAGCAACTGAAGGTGTGATGTGGTATCGGTTTGTGATCAGAGCAGTAAAAACATCGGGCTATTTTTAAACTCTGCGGTAATTCTTTTGGGAGTCAGGAAATAAAACTTTTCATCCCTCCACGATCAGTCGAGTTGCCGGTGAGTTAGAGAACAGACATCAGTGGAGCGGTGCGAGCGGCTGTCAGCAGCCTGGACGCTGATCTGAGAGCAACCAGGTATTGATAGACTCCCCTTTCTTTCTCCCGGGATTTGATGGAGCGTCTAAACACTTAAATCCTCTCCAGAAATAGCCTCTGCTCGTCCAAGCTGTCGGCCCACGTAAATCCCTGCAGGCCCGTACACCTTGGCCACCGCCCTCCCTCCCTCCCTCCCTCTCTCCTCCCCTCTCCCTCGCTCCATCTAAGTAGCCCGGGAGCTCGTCACCGTGCCCCCTCCCCCTTTTCAGGGCACCTGACCTCCAGGATTAGGCCACTCCACCTCCGGCACAGCCCGCAGCGGCGCGTAAACCCGCGTTTACACCCGGCTCACGTTTCCGCAGGTGCTCCACCGGGTGCGCTGCGTAAATGCGCGTGAGTCCGTTCCCCTGCGCGCCCCTCTGCACCCCACATGGCATTTGCATTTGTCTTTGACTTTGTTCTACAACCTATATATTAGATGCAGAACTGACAAACTAGGTTCTAAGCACTACAAAAGCCATTTATTTGAACTGAGTTACACTTCAATTAAATTATCTCGTCATTTTTTCGTCATTCTTCATTTTAAGCACATTACACATGGAAATTAAAATGACATGATGAGGAAATGTAAGATTTCTTTCCAATATCACACATTTTTCCTCTTCTCTTCAAATTTTGTGCTAATGACCTCACTTTAAGCATAAAATATTTGAAGCTCATGGAAGGAAGACAAGCAGCTTCAGAAAACTTGCCGATAATTCAATGATCATATGCTTCATACTATAAGATTCATTGGCTTTACTGTTGATTTGACCTGCTAAACTGAAAGACAGGTCAATAAGGTTAAACTTGTGTAAAACTTTTTTGTTTGGTGCTGATATCAAAAGACAGCAGCAAAATGATGGACTTAACCCCATTTGTACTCATCTCCAGCTCCTCTGACAGTTTCGTCTCCGTATCTGTGTTACCAGACTGAGTTCAGTAAGTCCTCCTTCCTTCCAGGAGTCACACAGGTTTGCGCCCTTTCACACCGTCCACCCCGGTTATTCGACTCTCTGTCATCCGATCAATGATTCCAGGCTCTTGACTCCTCTCTCCACCAATCTGCTGAACTGCCCTGACATTTGTCCTTGACGTATGAATTAAGAGATTACCCCGCAGACACAGCCAGGTCTCCTCGCTGAGCTAAACCGGACGTGCAAACTTAACTCATCATCAAGGGGGGGGCCGCGAAAGGGAAAAAAAAAACCCTGCAAGTTTTGACCGGCTCTGCAGCACATCTTCACCCTCAGTTTTTAGTCGTGGTGTGACACAACCAGCAGGTCAGGTCGCTGGAGGGGATTACAACATGTTTTCCTCGACTCGGGGTCTCTCATTAAGACCCCCCCTCACAGATACGGGGGGGAAATGCACATCCTTCAGAGAGGCACAGGACCTGGTGTTTAGAAGGAGAGGCTTCGACTTGTGTGTGAGACTGTCCGGGAGTCGGGGGAGCTGCCGGTAAAAGGGGAGGGTTAAAGATGAAGAGGAGACAGGAAGGATGAAGAGCGAGCGGGCCAGACAAAAATAGTCCAAGAGAGCCAGAGATATAAATAATTTAACAGTGAGAATCATTAATACTTGATCAGTGTTGAAGATTGCTGGAATCCCTGCTTACAGTAACTAACAGCATGCATGTTTCATAATTGCGTTGCCATTATTTCATCGTCTGCGTGCCGCTGGCGGCTTCGCTGGATTCCTCCAGACAGATTTGACGAGATATATTTGAGACGTGGAGACTTTTCTGAGTCCTGGTCTGTTGTTTAGCCGGATCCAGCGAGTCCAGCTGCTGCAGTGGGAAGGATTGTTTCTGCTCCGATGATTCGATAGAGTGACGACACAAAAGGCAGAATGAGTCTTGACTCTGAATCATTTAGAGGGGCAGACCAACAGAGGTTCACACTTGTTAACACTTTTGGTCTGGTGCAAAAGAATCGGGGAAGTTTTTTTAAAGGGTCTTTGTTTTATTTGTGTCTTAGAACTTTTACGTGTGTGTGTGTGTGTGTGTGTGTGTGTGTGTGTGTGTGTGTGTGTGTGTGTGTGTGTGTGTGTGTGTGTGT
>JASSRZ010000086.1:10955683-10966512 GCA_032164315.1 Malacoctenus gilli | reverse complement strand
AGAGAGAGAGAGAGAGAGAGAGAGAGAGAGAGAGAGAGAGAGAGAGAGAGAGAGAGAGAGAGAGAGAGAGAGTTTCAGCCATCCTCTCTCACTCGCACTTGTTCTGTCAGCAGGTGAACATCTGCATTTCCAAAAAGCCGTCCTATATTAAGACGTCGAGCCGGAGCGATGAAGTCAGAGACTCCTCGGCCCGCCGCAGAGGTGGGAGGCTGACAGGCAGCTGTGCTGACTGCGTCTTATTAAGGTGTTTGGAGACACCAGTCTCACTGACTGCTGGAGCAGTTGTCTGAACATCGAGCTTTCTGCGCTCTCATCAGGCCGAGCTGTCAGTAAACACGCCCCTCCGCGCGGGATCTATTTTCACGGTGAAGGCTGCCAAACCTCAGGCTCACTTATTGCTTCCTCCCAAAGAAAATATGCATTATAGATACTGAAAAGTGAGCTAAATGCAAAGTGGGAACTTCAAGGGCGAGATAAACGCTGATCACACATCTGTCACATCTGGACTGTTGCTTGATTTGGACGGAGGCTCTTTTTGTCAGTACTTGTACGTACATCGAACGCAGACGACAGGATTGTCCCTTTTCCCACCAGAGCTCTCGAGAAGAAACAGGAGAATGGCGAGACCATCGAGCTGTCGGCGGAGGGCCGGCCGGAGCTGGTGGAGGAGAAGGAGATGCCGGTGGTGGACTGCACGTGCTTCGGCCTGCCCAGGCGCTACATCATCGCCATCCTCTCCGGCATTGGCTTCTGCATCTCTTTCGGCATCCGCTGCAACCTGGGCGTGGCCATCGTCAGCATGGTCAACAGCCACACCGTCTACAGAGACAACAAGGAGATCATAGTGGTGAGTGAGGGCGAGCCACGCGGTCAGCTTGTGGCACTTTGACGTCACTTTTGCGTGAAATGACGTGATAAACAGTGAAATCACGAGAGAGAAAATCGATGTGATGAATAAGGTGTGAAGGAATACTGGTGGTTGTTCAGTAGGTGTCAGTGCTGCACCACAGCTGTCGGCTCTCAGTGCATCATAACTGTAGGCTGTGCTCAGTGTCAGACGCTGTATGTTTTACCTTCACAAATCTCTTGTCACACCCAAAATAAGACATAAACGGCTCAAAAGTCAACATTTCCCTCCATGTTCCAAGAGTGAATTTTTACTTTGTTTTTCTTTTGTGCTTATTTCAAGTCCAAAGCAGCGTGACCGAGATTTTTTTTCCCCCTGACAGAAAGCGCAGTTTGACTGGGATCCTGAAACAGTGGGGATGATCCATGGCTCCTTCTTCTGGGGGTACATCGTCACTCAGATCCCCGGGGGCTTCATCTGCCAAAAGTTCGCCGCAAACAGGTGATCCAGAATCGTTCGACGAGGACACGTTTCTAGGCGTCTTGGACAATACTAAATGTCCGTGTCTGCTCTGCGTCTTCTTGTCCTTCTTCAGAGTATTTGGCTTTGCTATCGTGGCCACATCCTGCCTGAACATGCTGATTCCGACGGCAGCACGCTGGCACTTTGGCTGCGTGATCATCGTCAGGGTGTTTCAAGGACTCGTGGAGGTGGTTTCTTCTTCTTTTCGAGAGAAATGATCCGCGATGCCTGAATTCTCTGCGCTGATAAGCCCCCATCCCGGTGTAGAGTTCTGATTTTTTTTCACTTTTTTTCGCTTTGCTGCAGGGTGTCTCGTATCCTGCCTGCCACGGTATTTGGGCGAAATGGGCACCGCCGCTCGAGCGAAGTCGCCTGGCCACAACAGCCTTCTGTGGTGAGTACATGATCCCTGCAGCTGATTATCTCAGCCATTGGAAGTGCTTTTCTACTACTAAACACACTCATTTATTACCCAAAGCTCAAAATATTTGTTACTTTTACAAAGTAGAGCAACTCAATTCAGAATTATTGGAATGATTCAGCTGTTTATTGATCGAAATTTATAATGATAAATATTTGCCGCTTTACACTTGGCATCTGTGCTTTTATAGGCTCTTACGCCGGTGCTGTGATCGCCATGCCGTTGGCCGGGATCCTGGTGCAGTACTCAGGATGGCACTCTGTCTTCTACGTCTACGGTGAGAGGACACCTTTCGAAATAAGAGGTGGCAGGTTCGAAGCGGGACGCTTACGCTGCTCCTCCCCCCTCCCCCTCTCCTGTCCGCCTCCCTCCTGCTCCCCCCCTCTTCAGGGACATTCGGGGTCCTGTGGTACTGCTTCTGGATCCTGGTGTCGTACGAGAGTCCAGCGGCCCACCCCACCATCACCGAGGAGGAGAGGAAGTACATTGAGGAGAGCATCGGGGAGTCGGCGCAGCACACAGTGACGGTCAGTGCACGAGGCCGGCTCCTCTGGCAGCCATATAAAACCGCTGCGGCTGAAAGAAACAGTGCAGACATCACTCGTTCTGTCATTTACAGTATATTTGCCCCTTGTGTATTTATGTAGTTTGCAGTATGACCAAAAACTGCACTGCACACAGATTTAGGTGCTGGATATCAGAGATCCTTTGTGCTCTTCTGCATCCGACGCGTTTTTTGGTTTTTTTTCGTCCAACAGAAGTTTAACACACCTTGGAGGGCCTTCTTCACCTCGATGCCGGTGTACGCCATCATTGTCGCCAACTTCTGCCGAAGCTGGACTTTCTACCTGCTCCTCATCAGCCAACCGGCGTACTTTGAGGAGGTGTTTGGCTTCGAGATCAGCAAGGTAACGACCGCACTTCAAGTTCTGATGCGTTCAATGCTTACAAAACAGCCGATCGTTGGATGTTTCCCCAGTGATCCTTGTAAATCATTCTGTCACGTAGGTGGGCATAGTGTCCGCCCTCCCCCATCTGGTTATGACCATCATCGTGCCCATTGGCGGTCAGATTGCAGACTACCTCCGCTCAAACCAAATCATGACCACCACCAATGTCAGGAAGCTCATGAACTGTGGAGGTAAGACAGAACAAACCCAACGTTTCTCATACGTGCTGCCTGCAGGACATCAAACACACTCCTCACTTCGCTTCAAGGTCAAATCTTGAAATGCTCGAGAGACATTCAGAGCAGCTCGCAAACATGTTTGCTGCTCAGTCATGCCAATGTAAGATGAAAAAGTGCACAGTCAGGGCTACATTTAGATGCAGCTCCATGAGAGAAGTGGTGAGAAAACAGTTGCAGCATAAAGCAAACGATGACTCACTGTAAAGACGAGGCCCCGCCTCTGTTTGCTATTTCTGAACTACAGAGGAATCGATATTGAAGTGAAATGGAGAGGCGCACCTGAGCCCGGCGCTCAGCCCGGCTGCTTTCTATGAAAAAGGAGATAAAGGAACGATCAGAAATAACTTCCAGCTCCTGCGTGACGACGCTCATGCTGTCAGTCCGTCCTCTCTCTGTTTCTGTGTCGGTTCGCTCCCGCCTGCCTCAGGCTTCGGGATGGAGGCCACCCTGCTGCTGGTGGTTGGTTTCTCCCATACGAAGGGAGTCGCCATCACGTTTCTGGTCCTGGCTGTCGGGTTCTCTGGGTTCGCCATCTCAGGTGAAACGCGATGTGTTCTCTCTCAGAGATTTGGCTCACATGTATGAGCTGGAAGTAAAAAGTATAAAGGAGTCACCGGTATTATTTCTCGCCAGGTTTCAATGTCAACCACCTGGACATCGCGCCCAGATATGCCAGCATCCTCATGGGTATCTCTAACGGTGTGGGCACTCTGTCCGGCATGGTTTGCCCGCTGATCGTGGGTGCCATGACGAAACACAAGGTGAGAACCGATTCAGATGGTCTCTGCCAAGTCAAAACGACGTCCCTTTCCATCGTTTTCTTTTCTTCGACAGACCCGTGAGGAGTGGCAGGGTGTGTTTCTCATCGCCTCGCTCGTCCATTATGGAGGTGTGATATTCTATGGTGAGTCCAGAAGTCATTCGCAGCCTCTGTTTTCCTCCCATTCCTCGATAAAGCTTTACTCCTGGTGTCACGCTTGTTGCTATACACCACTTGTCTGAGCTGTCACTCCGTCGGCGACTGCTGCGATTGACTGACTGACCTGAGCTGTCTCGGTGCCGCAGGCCTCTTCGCGTCGGGAGAGAAACAAGTGTGGGCCGAGCCGGAGCAGACGAGCGACGAGAAGTGCGGCATCCTGGATGAGGACGAGCTCGCCAACGAGACGGAGGAGCTGTACCGCACGAGTGGCGGGGCGGGCTACGGGGCCATGAATCAGGATCCCAACGGGGGAGGAGGAGGGGGAGGGGGAGGAGGGGGCTGGGTCTCGGACTGGGACAAAACGGAGGAGTACGTCCAGCCGGCTGGAGCCAACAACTATCTGTACGGGGGAGAGGGCGACCGGGAGCTGAGATAAACACGGCGGATCCTCTGCACGCCTGGCAGGAAGAACTCTGAGAGTGCAGACGGAACGCAGAGTGCAGGAACGGACAACTGTCAGCGCGTCTGACTGTGCTACCACAACTGAACTGAGCCCACAGAGACTGCACGCTGGAGCTGAAGACTGTAGTAGACATATAACGTGTGTGATTGCAGTGATGTACTTTGTGTGACAGAAAAAAAAAGCAACCTAAGTAAGAGTGTTATAGGAACCATCAGCCAGTCGGAAGAGGGCTGCACTTTAGGCCTCGTGTGGTCTCTTTTAATGTTTATTTGTTGTAATGATCGTAGACATTTATAGACATTTGCAGACATGAATCGAATTGGACTTCTTGGCCTCTCGTTTCTAATTTGTACACATGTTCAGTCACGTTATGATCACACGTGTAGATTGGTCTCCAGAACAAAGAAGACGGCGAGTTAGAGTTTGTGTAACGCGCCTCCACTCAAGTCCGAGTAGCAAAAGGTTTCTATGACTTCTCCGATTAAACAGTGTGAACTTTTGTCCTTTTTCTGCACATGATTAAGAAAAAAAAAAAAGCATTGTGCCAATACAGCAAAATCTTTCATCCTGTAGTATTGGTTTACATATCGACTGAAAAAGCAAATTGAACCCGTGCAAAGACGACAGCTTTTTGTAAGGTTGGAAAGTCACAGTAGCACATCTGAACCTTTATAGATGCAGGATTCCTCACACGAAGCGACCGACGGCGTGTGACGTACTTCGAAGCCTGATGTTTAACTTGGTAATAACTTACCTCATGTCGCGTTGTCGACAAGTCAGCAGTCACTTTATGACGTTCCTTTGTTTGAACCATTTCTGGTCGAAGTCATCTCTTGTGTTCTTCACAGCTTCCACTCGCTCTTTGCTTTCTCAGCAGTGAACGCGGTTCGCTGCCACCACGTGAGCTCATGAGTCACAGCACCAGAAACACTGAGCCAAAGCTCAGCGGCGGTGCAGCTCGCTAAGTTTCTTCTCCATCTTTAATGCTCCTCGATTTATTTCCTGTTCTTTTTTCCTAATGAATTATGAATATGACCAATTAAAAGTAACAATCGCTCCAGTCAGACAACAGCATTTCACGATATACAAGCAATTAATGTGGATTTCATATTTTTTAGTCAGTAGATGTCTCAATGTACCAGCTAGTACCAAAATAAAAGGCCTCAATAAAATACAAAAAGCTCCCCGTGTTTATGGGATTGATTCACTGAGTGGAATTCACACAATAGAGTGAACAATATAAGGTAGGAATTTTTACTGTTTTTGTCATTTTTCTTTTTTTTCATTTGTTTGGTTGTTAAATGTTTTATTCCAGATTATACACTGAAACTGTTCATGTATGAAACATGTACATGTATGACAAATATTGTATAATAAAACCTAGAGGAGACGATTCCTGTACAGTGAAACTGAAGGTGTTTGGTTGAACTCACTTGCTGTACTTGTGTTGGAGTTTAACATCTCTCTTTTTTTTCTGCAACTCCTGCAAAAAAATTTTCTTCTTCTGCTTCATGCAAGATTCAAGCGCTCACAAAGCCCTGCGAGCCGTCGGACGCCGGGGTGTCATGTTACCCTCTGATGCCGAGCTGCTCTCCAGACAGCATATTGATCACTGAGCGGCGGCACGAGCAGCATGGAAATGAAGAAGGGAAACAGATTTCGCCGGCACCGGAGAAAAGGCGCCTCAGCAGCTCTCTCGCAGGTTAAAGGATTCACCGCTGCTCCCTAATCAATGAGATGATCCAACCATCCACCCATCACAGGAAGTGAGGAGGGGGGCTAGTTAAGGATGACCTCACTGGAGCTGGAAAAACATGCACAAATGTGAAACTATGGATATAAACCTTAAAGTTTTGCCTTGGATTTTAAAAAAATGCTCGGAAAAAGTCGTTATTTAGCTGCAGGACTGAGAAAGTAATCCTCTCCAACCACAGTGAGGATTCAGGCATCATGCAAAGTTTTGCAGGGTCACCTAAAGGTTCAACTCACAAAGATCTGCGTCCTCCTGATCTGAACAACTGCCTGTGAAAGTGAAGAGGCCCACCCGAGTCAGTGGACTGACCACGCCCCCGTTACCACTTCAAAAGATAAAGGTTTTCTTTATAATTATTATGATGATTGTTCGACGCCCTCACGCAGTGACCGATGTCACTGAAAACCAATGAGATTCGGCAGGGTAATTAACCGACCAGTCAGATCAGAGAAAGGCAAGGTTTAAGCCCCGCCCCCTGAGTTTACAATAAGGCTGGAAAACGTGCGAGTCGGTGAGAATTGCGCTTAAGTCGCTAATTAAAGTCAGTACCACGTGCAGCAGTCAAAAGGAAAACGGAAAGTTTGGACATTAGGCCTTTTTTACGTGATAAGCCGGCGTAAAATAAAACGTAATAAGGCATTTTTTTGCCTGATTAACTCAGCAGCCGGTGAAGTCCATGCAAACATCCAGTAAGTCACTGATCTTTGTTGCGTCTTTCCTTTCAGTAACATCTGCTCCTTCATGTTATTTATGTGTTGTTTACAAGTGAGAGGTCTGATGTTCCTGACATTCACATGGGAGCCATGTGCATCCTGAAGGGGTTGTTTCTGTCATTTCTGGGTTCAGTGAGCTGCAGGAGTCAGAACACTTAGAGTTACGCACGTTTTCTAAAGCATTCAAGTGTTCTGGTTTTGTGAGTAAAAAAACGATTGTCATCAACAATAAAGCAGATTCAGGCTGGGAAAACAAAACAAAAGTCGCAGCACAACTTGCAGGAACCAGAAGAGATGAGTTGTTGGACGCAACAGACAAAACATGATGTGTGGCGGGACAAGAGGGAAACACAGGTTGTTGGGTTGTTTTTTTTTGCCTCTTTTCGTCGAAACATGAATGAAGTCGGGATGCTGCAAAGCTGGAGTCAGATCAGGTGAAAGCTGTCTGCGGAGGACTTCTGCAGAGCTTGAAGAAATCATCACAAATGAAGAAACGTATAAAACTGGTGAATTGGAAGCATCAAAACTGAAGGTGGCATAAGACATAAGGGATTCATTTTTCCTATTGCGTCGGCAGGAAAGTCCAGACCGAATGTCTCAGTGTATTAACCAATTTCTGGATATGAAGTGTTTGTCGTTCGGTGTTTTTCCCCCCGTTTGTTGTCGGACAGCGTTATGTGCTTCTGTGTTTTATGGCTCCCATTAAAACCTGCTCGAGCTGATTCAGTTCTCCGCTGCGGCCACCAGAGTCCAGCATTGCATCGTGTTTTCCTGAGAGAATAAGCCATTAATGAGGCCTGGCAGCAGCTCGGGGGCCTGTTTTTCATTCACCGCGTCTTTTACTCCGAGCAGATGTTGGACTGTGCATCATAACAGCCATAAACACTTTGATTTGAACAGTGAATAACCACATTCAGGGCTGTAAAAAAAGAAACAACCTCTTTTTGAGTTTTAGCCTTTTGCAGCTTTCATAACTGACGACTCTTGAGTTATTTGACAGTGCGGCTAACAAAGCTCGAAATTGGGTTGTGTTTATTGCCTTGTCAGAGTATTTACAACAAAAAGGAACAGACATCCTTCGAGGTGGTGATTTCAAACAGCCTTTCTGTGTGATTCACTGATTTAAATCCCTAAATCAATACTTTTCTCTCTTCCGACACGTGCCTCCTCTTTCTTTTTATGTGGATTGGGTCTCACGCGGAGGAAGATGAGCCGCTGCCGCTAAAACACACAGGGGAGGAAAATAAAAACAGATCCCAGTATGTTCTCGCTCCCGTTTCGCTCCGTCTGCCCGTGACCCACTTTTTCTCTCCCCTTGCGTTTGGCGTTAGAGGGGTTAACAGAGAAAGCAGGAAGAAAGCTGGTTTCCCTGGGAAAAAAAAGACACTGGGCAGCGAAGGCAGTGAAAGAGCCAAGGTGGGATGAAAGTGGTGTGAATATATAGGCTGTGGAGAGGTGCACCATGAAAGGAGAGCGCCGAGCGGGGCTCTTATCCAGGGGTTGCGATGCAGGTGTCATGTCATCCTTAAGAGGCTGATTATGGGAGGATTCATTTACTTCTCCTCTCAGCAGCACTGTTGTGTGCACTAGTGTATCTCAGCTAAGCTTCCCTCCGTCCATGCCTCTCTTTGATGGGCCCGAAAAGCGACCACGAGGACGGCTTTTTTTCCCACTTAAACACTCCAACCGGCTGAACGCTCCTCACACAGACGCGGCTGTTATATAAACTCACCTGCGCACATCCCACATTTGGGTGTAAAACTTCCAAAGTCATTAGTTTGGTATTTCCTTTGGTCATACGTTGACCTTGCAACCTCTGTGGCTTTCCAACGCGTCACACCGTCGCTGGACCGGAAAGCTCTCACTGTGGGCTGCGGTTGGCCTGAGTGGCGACAACTGGACTCATTTCCAGGTTTCACCTTCCCTCCCCCAGCTCGTCCTTGCAGCGCATGTCATAACTGGTTTTTACTGCTGCGGAGGAGCTGCGTGTGCCAGTCACCGGCGCTCACCGCTTCACCCATCTGGATGCAGGCAGTGATGCAGTCACACACACGTCAATCATCACAACTGAGCGGGACAGTTGGAGAGTTTGGTGGCACTGATAATGCAGCAAATGTGGAGGTTGAGTTTGGCTTTAATTGCCACGATTGTGGGGGAAAAAAAGGCATTTTCTTCATTACATTTGTTTAGCAATTGTTCAGATATTATGTGGAGGAGTAGAGCGATGATTGATGTACTGAAAGAAAGACGAGTTGGACTGTCTTTGTTTATAGTCACATGTTGACTGAATAAGTGACAGAATTGAACAGGTTGGTGTTTGTGTGTACAGCTGAAGTAGTTCTTTGGCTGTGAGGCGTTTGGGGTTAAACCCTGTTGGTAATTTGCCGTTTTGCTTCAGCTTCCATCTGTGTGGTTATGAATGTGGCGCTGGGATCCACTGAAGTTCATCAACTGCAGAAACGAGAAAAACGATGTTGGTTTGAAGTGTCTTTTTTAATGGACTCTGTTTTTGAGTATTTGCTCATTCGCTCGGATTCAAATAGGCCTTTCAACCTCATTTGGACAGACATCGCATCAGTTTGTGTCCCCACAGGGAGCATTGATGCGAAAACCTGTATTTTAATGACGCACCTTTGGGGATAACGCGGCAAAAGTTGCCATTTGATTTCAAAACGAGGCCATAATGAGCAGCGCGGTAGCGAACACACAGTCCTGTTGCTCTGTTAACACTTACGTTTTCCACTGGAGTCGGCTTTTGAACACATATTGAAGCACTTTCTGATTATCTCCCTGTTTAAGCTGCACCAACAAGGTGTCTTTGAACTATTTCTGAATGGAAATTAAAATCTTTTTTGGTGCATTTAAGTGAAGAAAAACAAGGCAATAACGAACCATGTTTAGTGTAATTACAGCTCCAGGAGTCACTGAGTGATGTAACCACTTCTATTAAATGAAATTGTGACATGGATTAGACTCAATCTGAACTTTAATGACACACAGAGGCCAGGCTCCATGTTCATCAAGTGATGGTTAAAAAAATATATGACCACGGAAATCAGCTGAGGGTTTTATCATCGTCTGAACCTTTTTATTATCTGTTCAAGTCTCCATCCGGATGCACGTCGAGTGTTTTAATGTGAAGCAACTCGTGAGGTCATTTGAATTTATGGACAGTGTTGCAAACGGAGGGTCATCAATCAGGCTGATCGCAGTTACATTACGGCCACGTGGAGTCAGGATATTTAAAGCTTTATGATGGAGCACTCTCATCACTTTACTGTCGCTCAGCGCTGCTCCATCAGAATAAAGTTGTGTTTTGAACGGTCGTTTGGTTTTTTTTGATGCGAGGACAAACATGCTGTTCAGCGTTTCCGAGGAAGCTTCTGGATGGTTCAAAAAGGGTTTATAGTCGGATCAGGAGCCGCAGCCGGACGCTGAAAACAAACAGAGCTGCACACCTGCCACCGTTTATTTCCACTGCGTTGATCATAAGTTTATCAATGGGGGGATAAAAGTCCCAACAGATTGTAGTTATTTTTATGGCGACCTTCCTGCATCAAGGAGAAACCGGGGGGACGGGCGGTGAAGTGGCCAAATGTGCGAGTCCTGGTGGGAAACACATCACAGGACGAGTGTGTGAGTGCGTGTGATTGATACCACGGCTGCAATAATGAGCTGGAGAGGCTGGGATGTGGTGGAACGGTGGAAGACGAAAAGACAGAGCGAGAGAAAGTGATGAAGAAAATTGGGGATAATTGAATAGAAGAGCGCTTGGGTGCCAAAAGAGAAGAGAGAGCAGCCGACAGATGGATGGTGAAGAGTCGGTACACAGAGAGAGGAAGGAGGAGGAGAACGCAGGATAGAGATCAATCCAGCAGCTGAAGAGAGAGAGATGGTGGAGAGAGGGAGGGAGAGAGAGAGAAACAGAGAGAGAGAAACAGAGAGAGAGAGAGAGAGAGAGAGAGAGAGAGAGAGAGAGAGAGAGAGAGAGAGAGAGAGAGA
>JASSRZ010000086.1:10940715-10955583 GCA_032164315.1 Malacoctenus gilli | reverse complement strand
ACACACACACACACACACACACACACACACACACACACACACACACACACACACACACACACACACACAATGCACAACAAGCAATACTGGTTTAAAAGCATATTTGTGTCCAATGGAGAAATACGCCGCAGGGATTTCATTTGGAAAAGGGGTGAAAACAAACAAACTGGGCAATTTGGAGCCGCGTGGGCACAGTAAGATTAATGGCTTCCTCAAAACACAGAACAATTGATTGTAATGGAACAAAGAGAGCGGGATGACGTTATCAATGCCAGAGAGGGGCTGAGTGATTATATGAAATGTGTGGGTAATGCCAAAAGAGAATGTGATTATGAAACAATTGAGTGGAAGATGAAAGACATGTAATACGCTGAACTGGCCAGACAGCTTGTGCGTGCATGCGTGCGTGTGTGTGTGTGCGTGTGTGTGTGTGTGTGTGTGTGTGTGTGTGTGTGTGTCAGTGTCAGAGGGCTTCTGATTCTGAAAATTCCCCAACACCTCTCCCTCCAGCGCCCCGTCCTCGTGCGTTCCCGCTCCTCCTGCCCTGCGATCTCTGCAGGCTGGCGCAGCAGGAGTCGATAAAGCGGCCGGTCAGCGCGGCGGATGTAAACGGGGCTGTGTGGTCCTGCTTATCCTCCGGGGAGTTGGGGCGGGGGGGTTGCTGCGGGGAGAGTGCAGGACAATGGACAGTCGGGCTGAGAGAATACACTCGGTGACAGCTCACTGCTGTGGAGGAACCCGGTGATTAGGTGCAAACCGTAACCGTGTCTGTGAGGCAGAAATGCAAAACCTGCAACAGAACGTCCTTCAAATCGGTCCCACGGGACTGTTCAAGCAGGCTAGAGCGGAACGAAGCCACGAAAACCAATACATAAGCAAAATACACACATGTGCGTTTGAAAACATACACCTCCACACACGCGCACACACACACACACACTCATTAGCTTGTAATTTATGGACAAACAGCAAAATCCTTGCACCGATTGGACGCGGAGCTTCCTTTCATATCGCTCAACATCTTGGAAATGTAATGTCGTGATTGAACAATTTGATGGTTTAATCCGTTTTTATGATGAACTCCTAATTGTTGTTTGTGAATCTGAGAGTCTCATTGTTAAGCTCATTAGAGCAGAGCTGGAGAGAAAGCCCCCCCCCACACACACACACCCCAACTCTGCAGGCTTTTCATTACTACGTACGGGGAGACACCCCCCCCCCCACCGCCCCCACCCTGGGGGGAAGATCTGGAGAATCGCCGTAAGCCATGAAAGTAGGAGCCAGCAAACCGCAACACATCCTCCGTTATGACGAACACCTTCAGCGATGCGATTTTACTTTGAGTTCAAATTAGCGACTGAGGCCCTCCTCGTCCTCCTCTTCCTCCTCCCGCACAGATGGCTCGGTGAGCGGCAACTGGATTTCACATGCGCCGATTAAAGGGACTTTATAAGAAAACATGGCTGTGTGCTCGGCAGCTGGTGAAACCGAGCACGAGTTTGAGTCGAGAGAAAAAGACGAAAAAATGTACTCTGCGACGACAGAGACGCGGTGAGGGTTGATGATGGCACACCCTCAGGTCTCAGTCAGGCTGTTTCAGCTCATTAAAGCCTCTGTTTGCTGATGTAATCCCACTTTGTACACTTCAGCTGGAGACACAATGCGCGACAAAAAGGAGGCGATGAGGATCTGGTTACAGTCGGACGTTGGAGAAGTAAAAGAAACAGAGAAACTTTCTCGAAGACAGCTTGTGGAAGATTGAACATTTGTGCCACCTTGAGACGACAGATTCATTAAAGATCTGTTAGTTTGTCGTGTCGAGTAGTAAATAGTACTCTAAAAGTCTATTATTAGCAGTGAGGAGTTCTCCAGTCTGGCAGACCAATTAGAGTCGATTACATGGATGCTGGACAAACTGTAATGTGGCCTGACAGGCGTCGACGTGGTCCTCACTCTGTCAGCCATGTCTAACAGCATTTATTAGTGTCTTGTTGACTTTTGTCTCTCAGTGTTACCTAATTGTCACGGGGGACGTGCAAGGTAAGTGCAACTGTCAGTCCTGGAGAGCCCATGTGTAGCTGTTTTGACCCCGCAGTAAGCTCCGCCCCCAAAGCCGTCAGCCTGCGCTCATCTTCGTGTGTCTGTGGCCTGCTTTCAGTGTCCCCGCGGCCGCTAGGGCTCATCGGCCGCTGCTGCCGGACGCGTCTAAAGGGAGGAAAGACATCGGAAGACGCTCGACATGAGAAACTTGGGCTTAAAACGAAATGTTGTGACGCTGCTGGCGAGAAAACTCAGAAGAAATTAGAAGAAATTCTAATTTGTCAAACACAGAAACTCTCTAATTGAATCCATTTTTAATTTATCATTCTAATTTCATCTCATTTATGTATTTCTTTTCTTACATTTGTTGTTTTTTTAAAATTGGTGTTGCATCTTGCAGTAATGTAACAGAGGATAATTAGGTGAAAGCTTGCAGCAGTCAAACAGTGCTGACAATGAAGGAGGAAGCTCCTGCAGACACTGATTGGGGGGGGGGGTTCTTCACCCCTGAATCTGGGCTGCGGGGGGTGGGGGTGGGGGTGCTCCTGGCTCCCTCGAGCTGAGTTTAGCCTCAGCAAGGTTTCTCCGCGCACGCCCCACCTGACCCACTTCCACCCAGTCTAAGGGGGAAACGTAGCCCACTTTGATCAACGCAGGACCACCAGCCAGGCTCGGGCTGACTGGTCGGCCACCTGACGCTGCTTTCTGCAGCAGATTTCATTCCTCCTTTTTTTTCCCAACACGTGTAATGCACATGTGATCAGAGCATCAGGCGAACTGCACGTAAACAATGAAGCGAACTGTGGCCCTGTTCTTTAAAACTGAAGGGGGTGGAGGATGGGGTGGGGGGGCCTCTGCGAGGTGATGCTGTGAGGGGGGATTGAGCTGGAAAGCAGATCAAAGGAGGAGGATATTAATTGTGAAATGGAGAGCTGGGGATAATTATTTTAATCATCCACTTACTTACTGATTAGCGAGGTTATCGCTCTTGTTTGATTAGCATCAGATAGGCGATTGATTAAAAAAGCATCTGTTTGGGCTGGATAGGGGCGCCCACCAGCCCCCAACCTTCTTCCACGAGTACACGGAGACTGATTATCGTGCTGGTATTGTTATCTGTCAGTGGAAGTAATGAAGGATCCTGTGATTGTCACTCCGGCGTTTGCATTTCATGTGATTTTATCCGTCACGGATTTAATTACAGCCTGTCACAGCAGATCTAGACCTTGCAAATTGATCGAAAAATTCCCCCGTACGTCAGGAATAAATCAAGACCGTTTCCTCGCTCTTTTCCAGAGAGTTGTACCTCGAACGGTTCCTAACTTTAATGAGCGCTGATGTTCCAGCCCGGCCACTTATCACTCTCAGGCTCGGCCGTTTCCTCTGTACACTCCTACGTCAGAGCACCACCCTCGGACGTAAATCCACTGTTGCACCATTCATATAAAACCCAAGTAGCGTCCCCCCCCTTCATGGGAGTGACTCATCCCATCCATCCTATGCTGGAGGAAGCCTCGAGTGCTCCTCACAGCTACTTGTCTCAGGCTGTTTGAGCGAGGCTGAAGGGTGGAGACCCAGTCAAAGAGAGGGAGATAGAGGACAGAACTTGGCCGCTCCACTTTCGCAGGACGTAAAAGTGGGACAATCTGTTCCTTGGATGATCTCCAATTCTACTTTCCGGGGACCGATACACTGAAAATATATCTATACACATGCTCTGTCCTACATAGGGAGAGAGTGAGTGACTGAGAGAGAGAGAGAGAGAGAGCGAGAGAGAGAGAGACAGAGACGGAGAGGGGGGGAGAGAGAGAGAGAGAGAGAGAGATAAAGAAAATTATGAATTTGAGCCGACGTGACAGTGAGTACGGTTTTACAACTGTGTTTTGTCACTCAAATTATTGTGGCCAAAATGCTGCGCATCGATTGTTTTAATTGTTTGCCACAAAGCTGCTCTCATTGCTACACATTTTTTTATATCTAAACATGTAAAGTCAAGTGTTAAACACATAACAAGGTACAAAAGCATCAATAAATTCTGAAGGTGTCAAAATGTACAAGAATATCTGTGAGGAAGCAAAGACAAATAGAAAAGAGAGTCTTCAGTGACCTCTCTCTCTCTCTCTCTCTCTCTCTCTCTCTCTCTCTCTCTCTCTCTCTCTCTCGGCACACCTTTCCATCCATCCATTCCTGCCACACAGGTGACTGAGGACACCATCCGTCTCTGTCCTCGTTATCATGATTAATCAGTTCCCGATGCTTCATCCCAGTTCCTCCCTCATTTCCTCACTGTCGGTGGATCCCACTCCGACCAGATCAGCTGCAGGACTGGCGCCGTCGCTTCCAATCATGCGACGGCGAGCGGCTGCCAGATCGGCTCCCCGGGAGCTGTGCAGCCCCCCCCCCTCCCCCGGCCCCTGAAATCCCTCCCTCTGCCCTGCCAGTTTGATCAAAGTTTAAATTTGGGTTGTAAAATTAGGAGAAAAATTTAGTTGAGTGACCTGAGTCGCTCATTGCTGCAGAAGTCAGAGGTCATCAGTCACCTCTGCAAAGAAAGCCAGTGTTGGATTCCTGGCTGCTGGAACTCTGCCGGGAACTCGGCTTTCTTTCCACAATCCCAAAATATGCTTATTGGGTTAATTGGCTGCTCTGCATTGACAGTGAATTGGCCACCTTTCCAGCTTGTATTGAGTCTAGATGAAGTGAGCGTAGAATATTGCTGAGTTTGGCACTTATGCTGATGAAGTTTTTGCTCCCTGGGAGAACTGCAGCTTCCCAAAACCACAACTTTTACCCCCAAAAAAACAACGTTAAACACAAGAACAAAAGGAAACGTATGAGCTGCCTGCATGAGCTGGTTTGCAAACTGCGTGAGAGAATTTCACCTGAACACAGCGAGTAATTTATTCACCGAGCACCACATCCACTGTGAGGACGTTGGGAATGGAGCTTTCCATCCATCGTGGGCTTGTGTAGGATAACTGACAGCAAGAGATGCAGTCTGGGGTCAAGGTGTTGTTTACTTTTTAGTAAGATTGGTTCCAACAAATCTCCCCGTTTACAGTGTTTTTGGTGCTCTCATGGCAGCATTTTGGAGCCTTTTCGTGATCACCTGTTTCTTCTATTTTCCTAATTTTCTTTTTGCGATATCTAAACAAATGGAGTTTTTCAGGGTAAAAATGCAGTGATAATATAATTCTCAGGCTCGCATATTTCTTCTCATTGGATTTATACTTCTTGGACTGCATTTATAGCGAGTCGAGCTGTATAACAAAAGCCTGGACCTGCTATGTGAGAAACTGTGGTAAAAGTCGACGGCACTGCAATAATCTGTTTACTTCACCTTCGATCTTGAAGTTATAAAACAGAGGTGAAGGAACAAAGCTGGCATTAAAATAGATTGTCCTCCCAGTGCACTTTCAACTCAACTGGAGAGACCAAAACAGTTTCATTCTGCGGTAAAACGCCACATTTATATAAACTCGAAATGTCGGCGGACAAAAAGAAATCAGCTCTTTAATTGGGAGCTTTTTTTGTTCGACAAAAGGAAAAAGTGCCGGGACTGATTTGTTTGGAGAGAACTTCAGTGCAGGTCAGCAAGACGACTTCAGTAAATTGAGTCGGACTCCCTCACAAACAGTCCACAGTCTGCGGCACGATGCCCTTCAGAAGGTCCTGGCCTCCGATTGGAGGAACGAAGAAGAGAGAATAACAATCAAACAAGACTCGAGGACAAAGGAGTCCGTCTGAATAACATTTCGAGGCTCGCAGTGAGACAGTAAAAGTAATTTTTTCCCGTCTGGAGGCAGATGTTCCTCCTCTTCTTCCTCAGCCCTCATCCACAGAGGAAGAGGTCCAGACGGGTAGCGAGCTGATGGATGGCGGGCGAGTTAAACGGCTGCCGACAAAAAAACGACAAAAGTCTGAAGCCATTGTTGTCGCCGAGTGTAGGAGTTGAGCGATGTCGAGAAACGAGACGAGGTTGACGTCCGTCACGGCCGAGGACGCCGACTCGGGAAGTGTTGCCATCGCTACGCCGACAACGTGCGTTGCGCAACACAACAATCAGTGCTTTTGAGCTGGTTTCCGTCCCGGCGTGACAGCATTTTTGGGCTTTTATTCTCGCCCCTCACTCAGCCACAGTCTTCCCACCTCCTCGGGTTTTTTTCCCCTCTCCTGTCATTTTGATTACTCTGCTTTATGCAAACTACAACTCTCCCTCCCTCTCTGGTGTATTCCCCCTTTTTTGCTTTTACATCCCAATTAGTTGCTGCCTGCCTGCTCGCAGCCTGTCCTTCCAGTTCCTTATCTGGCAGAGTGCAGACTCAATGTTGTTCAATATTTGATGAGACTTTGTTCATAAATCACCCCCACCACCACTATTCCCTCCTGGTGTACTTGAATTACAGTTTTAATCTGAAAAAGCCGTACGAGTGTTAACACGCGCCTCTTTGTCAGCTTTCGATTATCGCGGCTTTTGGCGCGCTCGCAGCGGCGACCAGAGGTGAGTCCCACCGCGTGCCGACCCGGCCGTTAAATATGGGCTGAATATGGATTTCAGGCGTTTGATGATTAAACCGCCCAACCGTCTCCCTGCTCCCGATAAGACGGGAGACACTTACTTTTATTGCCAGCAGCAGAAAGCTTCAATTAGAGGACGCTGGAGATATGTTAGCCGGCGACACAAACTCCTAAAACACTTGTGGTGATTGCTTTCGATTCCGCCCACTTTCTCTGAAGGTCAGTTCGGGCTAATGTGTCTCGAACGGAGTTGTTTTTTTAATGCTGCGAAACCTGGAGACCTATTCTGGAGCTTGATCGTGAATAAAATGACTTGAAATTCGAGATTTGACGTGTATTTCAACTTTTTGGGAAGATTTCTTGAGGACACTTTCTGTGCGTGTCAGACGGTCCCTCGGTTTTCCCTCTTCCACTTCTCCTGTGGTTCCTTGCTACTGTCAGATCTTGTGTTTGCACTGAAGTGGCCCACCCCTGTCACACTTGGAGGGTCTCTGGGAATTGACTGCGCTCGCTCCTCCTCCCTCGGTGGCTTCCTCTGGCCCAGAACCAGCAGACTTTGCTTTGGCCAGTGAGATGTGAACGGACCGGTTTGACATCCGGTCAATCACTCAGACGCAGCCGACTTCGTGATTATTGTTGAAGCGTCCAGTCAAAGCAAATTGTGCTGTGAAACTGTACAGAAACAGACATGAATGCTGCAGATATGCAGGATGTGGAGCCGTTTATGTCTCAAACTGTAAAATCCTATTTTCAATTCAAATCCTGAACTGAACTTAATCTCAGTTTTCTGGTTCATGTTAAGGTGAAACTTCTTTTTTAATTTGTTTTTTTCATGAGTTGCCAACAGATAGTTTGTCCCAGTCTGATCTCAGCAAAGAGACATTTCAAGCTGTGTGACGAGCAACTGTGGCTCCACTTATGGACAATGGAAAACCCGTCTTTCCGTTTGAGCCACGAGTGACCCCGCAGCGTTCTTGTTTCAGGGTTTTGACTCTGGGGACACTTTTTGAAAGGCGTGTGTTGGATGTCTGGCTGCCGTCCCGCTCCCTCATCAGCACATCGTTGTTGTCTGTGTCCATTGCAGGACCGCTGTAAGCTGTCCCAGACACCTGTCCATGGTCCCCGATTAGAGGTTGATGCGTCACGTTTCAGATCACTAAACACCCCTTTAACCTTCATCGCTGCCATGTTCTTGCATCTTCCAGTCACAGCAGGCTGAAGTATTTGCATGTTGGTATTCTGTGACTAAACCACTTTAGGTTCTTGTCCTATTTTGAGTCTCGTCCCCATCGCGCCCGTCTGTCCCATCGAGCGCTTTGACGCCCGCCGATTGTGCTCTCGCAGCTCATGTGATATTCAGAGCACCAAAGTGAGATGGGGGGAGATTCCCTGCGTCACTCGCCGTCACCGTGGCGGCTGCGGGCAGTCCTCCAGATCTGCATGATGGCGAAGCCCCCGTAGCCAGACTTCACCACAGAAAACCCCCCACACACATATGGAGGCGCCGACATGCCAGATCTGAATTGCAGCGAGGCAACTCAGCAGCTTAAAGCAAAAATTCTCCCCATCCTCCTCAAAGCTCTTGGCGTTGCAGCTGGTGTTTCCAACTCGTGATGTTGCCTCTGAAGGAAACTGACCTGGAGACCCGATGTCGAATCCATCGAAATATATTTCTTACCGAATAAAACAGCAAAGCGGCTGAAATCTAGTGATAAATATTCTGTTTCAGAGTCTTCATGTGAAGTTCAAAGAGGCCGGCCTCCTTTACAATTTCTACCACTATTCAGGAGGAGGAAATCGATGGCATGTGAGGCAGTTTGACAGTTTTAACGACCTCCCTGCGCTTGTTTCTCTCCCTGCGCTCGACTCACCTCGGACCAGTCGAGGCAGACGACCCGCCGGGCGCTGACTCCGCTTCTTTGGGAGGTTTTCTCTTTGCAAAAAGACTTTTCATTCTTCTACTCTGGCTCTGCTCCAGGGAGAATTGAGCCGTGGACTGTCTTGTAACTTTTATAGTACGTATGCGAGATAAAACCGAACAAAAAGTCATGGAGTCAACTTTTTTTCTGCTGCACGTCTCGAAATAGATAAAATCGGAAATAATAGCACAGGTAATTCTATTGTCATACTTGCACAACCCGAGACAACTTTTTAACATTACTGTTCGCACCAAACATGCACTAACTGTTGTGCAAACAACCTCAACCCACTTTTTTGCACAGCATCTTGTGTTGAAAGTGAACTCGAGAATAAAACCTGATGGCCCAATCTTGCGGAGCTAAAAGTTGCAACACCCGCTTCAACACCTGCACCGGGACACGAACTGTGAAGTATCTGGGGTGGATTTTTCCTTTAAGAAGTTCACACGGAGCCGTCGGCCCCGGGGCTGCGTCGCAAACACGGGTCCGCTCCATTATGGCAAAGTGGCAATGTTCTTGACCTCATGTGATGCTAAGCTGCACATCCAACTCGCTCCCTTCTGCAGAGAACCTGTGGTGCGAATTCACAGAGTTTATATTTAGCCTGTCTTTCATCAGCCTGCTATTCCCTCATGCATTCCCAGTGGCTAAATGGAAAATGTGGACCAGCTCTGTGCTAATTCACACATGTGGACTTATTAGCATTGCCAGTGGCGAGACCTCCCGTTGTCGCACGTGTCTCTTGCATACTTGGATCACACACCGAGTAATTGTGTTAAGATCTGTCTGTCAATGAAATCAGTGCAAAATGACCAAAGTTTACTCCCTTTTCTGCCTGTTTCCCACAGCATGTTTCTATGGATGAAGCCAGTCTCATGGGATAGCCATGTTTTGTCTCCATGACAGCTGTATCACTCAGCCCTCTCTGCAGTGACCCCCGCACAGCAAAGGATGCTGGGAAATAATGAGCACTTTTATCCCGGTCAGGATGACAAAGATGGGGAGGATGAGGAGGAGGAGGAGGAGCTGGGAGGAGAAAACGGGAAAGGAGAAGGTGGGCCGGACACGGAGAATGGAGAAGTAGGGGGTCTGGAGGAGAAGGACATGACGGGAGGACGACAATCCTGGGACGGGAAAGGCGGCGAGGTGATGAAACCGGCAGCCATAGTGGTCGGCAGACAGAGAGTGGACCGGCCGCTGAGGCCGGGCAACCTGGCCAACCGGGGCGCCAATTACATATCCAATCTCGCCGCGCTACATCAGCAAGCCGCCAACAAGCAGCAGCAACAGCAGCATCTCCTGGCAGCGAAGAGGCGGGCGCTCATGGAGCGCAGCATGACCACGGTGGCGCCGCTGGAGGACACGTTCCTCACCATGATGGTGTTTCGAATCGGGATCCCTGACATCAAGCAAACAGTAGGTGCAACGCAAGACACACGAGTACAGAGTGGGGGAAAGTTGTGGGAAGTTGACACATCAGTTTTTGGACTGATTTTTAAGACGGTCATCGAACGTTTTCTTAAAAAAAATGAAGCTAAAGTCCGTCTCTAAATTGATGTCTCTTTTCGAACTCTGGTTTGATGATGTGAGGCAGAATAAGAACCATCTGAAAAGAGCTGAGAAGTTCAGAGCTAGAAGGAGGAATCCTTCACAAAGCGGCCTAACATACCGGAGCTTTCTCCAAGTGAAGAAGCAGGTCCGGCTGAATCTCTGTGGTGGAGCCGCCTGAGACGGAGACGAGCTTCAGCTGGTGTCCGTCCAGAGGATTTAGTCCTCAGCTTCAGACCTCGCAGTCGTCTGCCCGGAACTTCATTTTGTTCTCTGTGGTTTTAGTCTCATTCGAACTTTCCTCATATAAAAAACCGAATCCCTTCCAAATCCAGCTGCTTTACATCCCCAAATTAAAACACTCAAAGTCATTTCGCCCCCGTGTTGACTTTGCATCTGTTTCAAATTATTCGCTGGAATGAGCCCAGCGGTACTTTAGTTTTTCTTCTGTATTAGTGTGCCGATTTCCTATTTCAAAGTGTTCGGTCTCAGACGTCCCACTGGTCCAGGAGTCGCTCCCCGAAGTAGGAAGGTAATAACGTGCAGCTTGACTTGCGATGTGTCACCGGAAAATACTCGGGCAGCAGCGCGCGGGCCGTCGCGTGCTTCAGGTCAGAACTGGTCATAATTAGTTTCCAAACCTGAGGTTTGTATCAATTCACGCAGCTGCGCTCAGCGTCGTGCCGGCGACAGGTGAGAATTGGCCCGCCCACGCAAAACGTAGTGCGAATAGTGCTCACTGTAACACCCCCCACCCCAAACACCTCCCTCCTCTTCACATCATCATTCCTCCTTTTTTCAACTCCCAGAACATGCCGACTGTTCTACATGTCAGCTAATCTGCCCTCAATACAACAGTAATTGCTAATTATCTAATAGGGTTTTAATGAGTTTGGGGAGAGCTGCGGAAGTCTGAGAGTCTGGAAAAGGACGCTTTATGTGGAAGGCGTCTGCGTTTGGTCGCTGGTTACCGCCAGCCACGGGCTTCGCGCGCAGCCCTGCACGCCGCTGACAAGCGCCCAGCCCCCCCCCCCCCCGAAACCTCGCAGCCCCCAACATTACGGCGCCGAATTAAAGAGAGGGTTGTGAATACTGGAAGCTTGTTAGAGGGGCCGAGGGAGGAAATGAGCGCGATGGGGAGAAAGAGGCGGCGAATAAACAAACGGAGAGGATAAATCCGCACGGTGAAGGTTCGAATGGTTCTCCTGAGCGAAGACAAATGCGCAGAAAGATCTTCGAGAATCCTCGATTGTATGAAGCAGAACGGTGTCACGGTAATATACTGTCTACATTACATTAGACCTCCCTCACAGGGACCGCCCAACACACACACACGCTCGCAATACAGTTCATGTACAGTATGTCCGTGCACGTAAACACACACTGACTCACTCTCGTCCGCATCATGTGGTTTAACTCCCCGGGACCACCAAGACATTGCTACGGCAACGGGTGCCTGCCTCCACTAATGAACTGGTTGCCATGCCAATAGAGTTGGCTACACTATCAAATAGTGCATCCTAGTGGGGGTTAGAGGAAGGGGGGAGGGTGGCAGGGACGTGGAAACTGTGCTGAGCTGTGCAATTTCAGTCCCGCAAAATGGAACAAAAGCAGAGATGCATACGTCTCATTCGGACCACTCGGCCCCCCCTTTCAACTCTCCCCTCCGCAGGCTGCGGACTTTGATATGGAGAACGAAAAGAATGTGAGACGGAGAGAGTGAGAGAAAGACAGAGGGATGGTCTTCCTCTGGAAATGCAGGATAAGGACTAATATGGGGGGAAACAGCATGTGCACAAATCACTGTGTAATCTACTTAGGGACACCGTGAATACTTCTATTCCGAGTGAGGTATTTTTTCATTGTGTCCACGGAGCCTCCAGTGAGACGATCACACGCAGACGTGCAGGAAGAGGCTCAAGACATTTCTCTCTCTCTCTCTCTCTCTCTCTCTCTCTCCGAAGCAGTTTCTTTATTTTTCCCCTGGAAAATTGATCATTTTCCGTGGCAGAGAATAAAAGCGGGCAAAAGTTATTCCTGCATCGAGCGTCTATTAGGGTGAAATAAAATCCTGGTATTAGAAATGGATGTCAGGTGGACCTGGCAACCTGCAGGCACAGACAGACTAAAGGATTGCATATGTCATCTTATTTCCATGAATGTGGCAGCTGATAAAATATTTAAAACCAATGCATTTATATTCCGCACACACGCCACGTTCTCAGGCATCCATCATCCAATTGATGTTTAAACCTTCACTGTACATTATTAATCCTTTATGATAGAATTCAGGTGCTAATTCAGAGCAGATATTGAGCGAACAGGACAAACGCATACTGAGCACACTTGGTTTGACACGCAAACTCTCCAATACAGCAAAATGTGACATTAATAACTCAGTCTCACAGCAGTTTGCGCTGAAAAACTGTGTTTAATGATGCCAAGCCCCCCCCACCCCACCCACCCACCACCCCCCTGTCCTCCGATCTTGACTCTGCGCTGTGACTTGTGTCTGTCAGAGGTGTCTCCAGTTTGACCAGGACTGCACGGTGTGGAACGCCAAGCAGCAGATCATCTGCTCCCTCAGCGAGTCGCTGTGGGACGTCTACAACTACGGCCTCTTCCAGCCCGCCGGGGAGGGGCGCGACGCCAAGTTCCTGGCGGAGGAGCGGCCCCTCCGAGACTA
Source organism: Malacoctenus gilli (assembly GCA_032164315.1). NCBI lineage: Eukaryota > Metazoa > Chordata > Actinopteri > Blenniiformes > Labrisomidae > Malacoctenus > Malacoctenus gilli. Next base: position 10,942,872 of record JASSRZ010000086.1, on the reverse strand, counting down.
CTCGCAGTCCTTCGAGAAAGGGGTGCCGTACTTGGAGGTAGGACGGACGGCCGACGTGAACCCCAGGACTCGAACGTCACGTTGGCACCAATACTGTCTTAACCACATGTGAAACAATCAGAGCTCCAAGTTTCAATAGTCAAATAGATGAAAACTAATGCGACTCGTCATTTCCCGACCCTGCAGGTTTGAGCTTCTACCTGAGCTCAGTTAACAGCCGCAGCTCAATGAAGTTCAGCTGACATTTGCGTTCAACCTTTTGCAGTTTCTGTCGTGACAAAAACTGCGGCGCTACCTCCAACTTTTTTCTTCCTCCTGACTAAATTAAACCCCAAGAAATCAGTCTCCAGTTTCAGAGATCCACCTCAAAAAGTTCCGCCTGCCGTATAAAAACTCGGCTCCTCAAACACTATAAATGAAATCCTTACAAAACAGGAAGGACTTAATTGCATTTACTCCATCAGGAAACCTGCAAATTGCATTATATTTCTCTAATCTGTGGTAAGTGAGGTGTCGTTTGCGTCAGTCTGCAGTTTTCCCGCGGTAATATGATTATCCCACAGTGCCCTCTGGTGGCTCGGCTGCTGCCAGTGTTGCTCGGCTGGGTGGGGCCGGGAAAGTGTGCTGCGCTCAGGAGTCTGGCTCCAAATCAAGAGTGTTTGCATTTCTGACGAAGTTCCTGATGAGGACACGTCTCATGAGGCCTCGTAACTAAATATTGCCTCACAGCTGAATGTACAGAATGTGCAACGAGTGATGGACACTAAAACACCCGGCCAGATTTACTCCCAAAGTAAATACTGGGACTGACTTTCATGAGTTAGGAAGTGCAGAAAAAGAGCGAGAAAACATTCCCATTAGCAGTGTTTCCCTTAAAAAAAAGTGTATAGATTATCTCAGCATTTGTTTTTATGTTGTTGCCTGGTTGCCACGGTTTCCAGGCAGTTTGGCCCAAATATTTCAAGTTTCCACCGTTCATCGCGGCGTCTCTCCTTTCTCTACTTTCGCTTCCATGTCGCTGTGTAATCCCCGTCTGATCTGACGATGTGAGGTCAGGGCTCTGAGGGGGCCTCGCCATCTGCCCGAGGACGCCGTGTTCTCCTCGTCAGGAATAATTAGGCAGCCCGTCCGACCGCGCTAATGCCGCTGCGTGATCGATCGGGTTTGCGATCGTGGTAGTGCCTGAAACTTCTGGCGCAAGTCTGTCCTCTCGTTCCCTCACAGTCAGCCCGCCTTTCCTAACGGAAGCGGCGGCCTGCGCGTCGCCTGTGGACCTCTGTGGATTAGACCTGATATTAACTGACACAGGATAATGTCTGGACGCCACTGCTCATATGGAGGCTTATTGTTCCTCCACGCTGCTCACAGAAACTCTATACGTTCCTGGGAGAGCGAAGTCGCCCTCTGCATATCTGAGGCACGACGCGTGGTTTCAGCTCGGCTTGCTGGCTGCGAGATGCTCGACTTCTCACCTCCTCGCTCCTCAGCCGGTGGCTTGTTCGCCACGGCAGTGCTGCGCTGATGTCAGGACCACTCAGCCAGTCGCTTAGTTTTCATTGACACGGATTTCGCGCTTGAAACGGCAAGTCGGGATCCAACTGCCAACAATATAACTGTGTGAAATATTTATGATAAAAAGGTTTCCCTTTGGGGCTTTCTGCCTCTTAATTGTAGATACAGGCACAGAAAATTGTAATAATGCTGATCTGGTAGTTAAAGGATCCTAATTAAATGTTGTTATTTCTGATAATTCTCCTTAAATCAACCAGATTGGATCTATTAGCTGTGAAAATATATATTTAAGATGTAGGTGTGGGCAGTTTGTGTGCTCTCCTTGTGTGTTTCTCCTTGTATGGACATAAAGTGCGTTGCTGTGATTCAATGAAGACTGCAGTTTTTATGTGGAGCTTCCCCGGTGTTGCAATTTGCACACACATTCTTCTTCCTATCGTCAAGCTTTGAATGTATTATTATTTCCATTAATAATAAGCAGTGTGGCTTTACACTGATGCCGCTTCATTCCAAAAAAAACCAATGTCGCCCTGGCTTAAATTTCAATATAAGTCATGGAGCGGCTCCAGTGTGTGTGTGTGTGTGTGTGTGTGTGTGTGTGTGTGGGTGTGTGTGTGTGTGTGTGTGTGTGTGTGTGTGTGTGTG
>JASSRZ010000086.1:10899020-10931726 GCA_032164315.1 Malacoctenus gilli | reverse complement strand
GTGTGTGTGTGTGTGTGTGTGTGTGTGTGTGTGTGTGTGTGTGTGTGTGTGTGTGTGTGTGTGCGCGTGTGCGTGTGTGTGTCAGTGCATGAAAGAGAGCACATATTGATGCATTTCAGTCAGACAGTGTGGGTGTATTTCGTTCTCTTTGAGTCATGCTTTCTTTAAGCAGATATTTTTAATTCACCAGGACTTCCCATTTATCCATGTTTTATTATTTTTTTTATCAAATGCTATGGTCTTCTCATTTTTTTGATGTATCTCCCTGTATCATTGAATGTGTGGTATTTCTAACTGTGCAAAGGATGAAAGTGAATATGTCAGTAAGTGGAAGGAGTGCGGTTTTCTGGGTTCTTGTTGAGCTTCTTTTTTTTTCAGGCTCCCAGTCATTTATCTGCATCCGTCTGTGTACAAGCATTTGTCCTGTTGTGTGCATGCAACTCCATACATTAAATAAATTATACGTGGCTCTCTACATCTGTGTGTGTGTCATAGTGCTTGCAGAGGGAGTGTCTCTCCGGTACATGTACAGTATCTCTGTGTCGTTCATCTCTTTAACGCGTCTCCATCCACACTGTGTGCCACTAACATCTGTCAAGTGCTTCACTCGTGACGTGTGGGTAACGTCCCCACATAGCCGGTGTCTCTCTGTCTCTCTCTGTCTCTCTCTGTCTCTCTCTGTCTCCCTCTCTCTCCCTCTCTCTCACTCTCTCTCTCTCTCTCTCTCTCTCTCGCTTTCTCTCTCTCTGCATGCACATTCAGCAGGTGAATGGTTAAAAAAGCTGCTTTTTTTTCTCAGTGATTGTGGATAGAGGAGAGGATGACTCAGGAGGGTACATAATAACTCTAGTCTCTCGTAGGCTTACAGCTTCATTGCAGCCAGTTCAGAGAGAGCATATCCTGCCAGCCAACAACGATTAACCAGAGACACTGGCGCTTTTTATGGTCCTTCCTGGCCGGGGCCGAGGTGGTCACCGTAGTGACAGAGGAGCGGGAACGCTTCGAGTGTGTGTGTGTGTGAAGGAAATCGGGTGTAAGAAAGTTGGAGGCAACCAGGAGGACCATGGCGGTGGCCATGTCGTCCCCCCCCCCCACACACACACACACACTTGTACAAGTCGCTGGACGAGGAGCCCGATGGATCTGTCCACCCACTCTGTGTTACTCTGATCCTCAGAGAAGGGAAAGCATGATGGAGGACAGGGTGAGAGAAAAAAGGAATGAGGTGTGAGGAGCAGATGGCTGGAAGGCGGCTGTGCGTTGGCGAAACAGTAACATTGATGGAGAACACACAAGGGACGGACCTCAGTAGGGGAAACTAGCGATCGTCTGTTCAGTGCTAAAGTTGCGGCTGGTTGGTGAAGTCTGGGGCTTCGGGCCTGGAGGCCACCGCTCGTGCCTCCGCTGCTCCTCTGCGATTTCCCTGCCAGCGTCGCTTGATTGCGGGATTAAACACACAGGAACCGTCTGGGCCTCTGAGTGTGGAATACGATCTCATCCCGTTACGGTTACTTTAATACCGTTGGATGTTTCAGAAGAGATTTGGCGAATGGAGTTGGAGCGTTGGCTCCCCTGCCAGATAACCTGAAAGAAAACCTACACCCGTCTCTAAAAGCCCTAAAATGAATTAAGATGTTGGCATTGATCAATGGTACGACTGGTTCATCGCCCTGATGAGTGCATGACTGCGGACCTCAATGCAAGGAAGCCAATCAAAAAGTTATGTTTAGGTGTAGGTTACACATTTAGTGCCACCATTATAGTTGTGGGTCTGCTGACTCGAGTGAAGAAGGAGGGATTTGTGTGCAGATTTGCAGCAGGCGATGCCTGGCAGATTAAACTCAAGGCCAAAGAAAATGCCACTTATAGTTTTTCCACTTCTCACAAATGCTCTCACAATGGAGCCAAAGCTGAAGGAACGACCGAGGGAAAACTTCCTCCCGTTGGCGAGTGTCTCTCCTTCTCCATACCGTGAGCAGTGCAAAATTCCTTGGTTGAGCTGCGGCGCTCTACAGCGCCGCGCTTCCAGGAAATCCGATCCTTTGATTCGATTTCAGTTGCAGTGCCAGTCCGAGTTATCTTGAGGAACACAAACTAACGCAAAGAAGAGCCGTCCACCAGAGAAATATCTGGGATTCCTCTGAAATCATGCAGCCCTGCCGGAGCCCCCCGGGCGCTCTCACTGAGGCGGGCAGAATTGACATTGTTAGAAAGTCAAGTCCAGAAATGAGTCATGGGACTGTGGCCGCGTGTGCGGCGATGTCGAGTCGCTTCAACCAGTCCTCTGTTACTGAGCTGGTCGTAAAGCAGCTTGGCCAACAAAACCCTCCGACACGGTTGTAGGATAACGAACGCCGCTCGCTTTGCGGCCCTTCCAACAGACTCTATAATAAGATCATCATCAGCAGTGTTTTCTAATCGTTGCCTGTCAACTTGCGCCGGAGCGATTGAGCAAGAAGGGGGCTGTTTGTGTGTGTGTGTGTGGGGGGGGGGGATTAGAGGCCCGTCCGACTTCTTCTTGCACATAATTTGAAGTGTCATGTATGACCGGTAGTGGTGCGCAGGAGTCGGTGGAGCAGTATTCTTGCGAAAGCTGCCAGAGGCGATGAAAGCTAATGTGGCGATTTAGGTGCATTTGGAAGTTTCCATTATCAGTGCATGTGCACATTTTTCTAATGTGCTGTTCCTGCGGCCCCCAGCGCTTGTCAGCCCAAGCTGGATTAGTTCATAGTATGGCACGTCATCCCGTATACGAGTCTTCCCGACGTGACGCTCACTGTATCCCTGCCATCAAGCCTCTCTATGCACCAGCACTTTCTTTGCATGACATTCCCAACCCATCATTTGCTGCAGTGAATCCATACAGTGATGCAGCGCAGCCGTCTCCCCACACTGAGAAAAAAATGCATTATCTGCATGACATTAAGAGTTTTTAAGTTGCTTGTGGAGTCGTGCAGTTCCTCTGGAGAAATGTGCGTGTTTTTCTCTCTTTTTTTTTTCTGACTGTCTCTCTTCATCCCCGTTTTCTCTTCTCCCTCTTCGCTTCTCTCCAAGTGACTACATCATTAAGGAGAAGACAGTGCTCCTACAGAAGAAAGACAATGAGGGCTTTGGCTTCGTGCTTCGGGGAGCCAAAGGTGAGCCTCTGCCGCGAGAAAACCCCCACTTTTATCTGCCAACCTTCATCCGCATTCTCTCCAAGAATCCCCGATAATTATCTGAGTCGCACCCCGTGTCCACTCACGGTCGTCCCTTCTCCTCCTCTGCAGCTCAAACTCCGATAGAGGAGTTCACTCCAACGCCAGCCTTCCCCGCGCTGCAGTACCTCGAGTCTGTTGATGAGGGGGGCGTGGCGTGGAGAGCGGGCCTTAGGATGGGGGATTTCCTCATCGAGGTAGGCGTGCGTGCTACACACCGGCATCTCTGGTAAAACTCGGTCTCATGATTCCCAAAAATCTGCGTCTGCTGTTTGTGTTTCCTTGGTCAGATTCCCCTTTCAGATTTTTTGTGGAGCCACACAGGCTCAAGTTCAACATTCCCTGGAAAATTACCAAAATATTGAAGATGTAGGCCAGACGGTGTGAAGATATTTTGGTACCCAGAAAATACCTGCAGGCTAGACAAGAAAAGAATATCACGATGATTCACTTCTGTAGTATTTCTCGAGGTTGTTTCAGTGCAAATAATCTACATGCATGATACGTTCAGTTTTCACTGCTCTGCCTGTGACCACTGTCACAGCCTTTGACTCTTTCTCCAATTTATACCTTTAAAACTTCCAGCCTGCTGCCTGGGAAGCGCAGTGCTAAAAATGGTGATTGTCAGACCCCTCTTAAAACGACGCATACTGCTAATTGGTATTCAACCTGATATGAGTCACTTATGGAGCTGCTTGAGCTTTTGTAACTGTGATTTACTTTCGTCGCTGCGTGAATGTGTGGCTGCACCTTCGTGCAAAACTGTGTGTCAGGCTAAGACTTCGAGAAGCGCCAGAGTGTGGCAAACAAGGAAGCCGCATTGTCAAAGTTTTGGTCACAAGGAGACACCGAAAGAAGTTATTACTGGAAAGTCGAACTGTTGTAATGAAAATGGATTACCAGGCTGACTGGAAACGATTGCGTCACCCCAGCTGCGTTCACTCCCTCTGCCTCTTCGCATCCGTCAGGTCAACGGCCAGAACGTGGTGAAGGTTGGTCACCGGCAGGTGGTCAACATGATCCGACAGGGCGGCAACAGTCTGATGGTCAAGGTTGTGATGGTCGCTCGCAACCCCGAGCTGGAGGACACGGTTCGCAAGCGAGGTAGGATCCAGACTTTCCCCAAAAGTAAAAGCCCCATCGCGCGTTTCCTTCGGCCTGAGAGATCGCTGCCGGTGTGGTTGTCGTTGGTGACTGCGTGTTTATACAAGAATCCTAAACATTAAGTCTGCATTTGGCCGGCTTCCCTTGGCAGCCCCGCAGCAGACGAAGAGACTGACTCCTCCTGCCATCGCCCTGCGCTCCAAGTCGATGACATCAGAGCTGGAAGACATGGGTAAGAGGACAGATTGGACAAACGACTGAAACAAAATATATGTTGCAATGAGTGTGTATAATCAGTGTGTACATATACTGATTGCATGCATGCACAAAGCTGTTTTAGGAAGGTTCAGCCATTTTTCTTTTCAAACGGATGATACGGTAGACTGTCAGTGTCAGAGAAACAAATAATTCAATAAAATTCAAGTTCATGCAGAACGTCAACAAAATCAAAGAGAAACATGCAATTTTCCTTATTTTCTGGTGATTTTTCACTCAAATTTGGGGACTAATTTGTCACCTTTCATGTGCTTCATGAAGAAATGTTGTTCTCAGACCATTTGATAGATAAAAGAGAGCAGTGAGATACTATTTGTCAGCTCCTATGATTCACAAGCTGTTTTATGTGCTTCTTCCTCACCAAATGTGCTGCACGCAGTGGACAAAGGTGGGACAATCAGGGATTTGTGTGCTCTCATCATCATTTCTGTCCCCATCACCATCCCCCTCATCACATCTGCATTCACAACCTCACATGTGTCTGAGTATGTATTTCATCCTTTCATCTGCTCTACACCCTTGAATACAGAGCAGCTCCTGGTCACACCTAATTTTTTTTTTTGTTTCCCAAATTATCCCTGCAACAGCTGCTTCTCCGTGGAAAAAGAAAGCAGGTGAGGATCTGCCTTTATCAGAACCCCCTTATCAGCCCCTCGGCTTTAATTAAAAGTCAGCCTGTTTGATGCTGTTTTTTTCCTCTTCCTCCGATTGTTTCAGAATACGAGTCCGCTCAGGGTGCTGATAAGAAGAGGACAGTCTATCAGATGGCGCTAAGTAAGAAATCACTCCCTCCCCTCTTGTCATAATGTAAGAGGGTGTTTTTTAAACCTGCAGGGTACAAGAGGGGGCTCGCACGGATCCTCCTTTCATGTCTCTTAATTAAGCCTCCCTCCTCTACCTCCCCGCGTTTGTGTGCCCTCTCTCTGCTCCGTCTTTGTTTTAGATAAACTGGACGAAATCTTGGCTGCTGCCCAGCACACCATTACATCAGACAACCAGGGCCAGAGAGGTCACGCCGGCAAGAGGGACCGCAGCAAGAGTGTCGTTCCCAACGTCTCCAACGAGGTACTGCTGGGAATCGGCTGGGCATGATCGAGGCCGTAACTGGAGTTTCCGATGTGCTGTGGGCATCCTGCTGAAAAATGCTGCATCAACCCGCATAATTTCCTCCGCTGGTCAATGCCAGTTTCAGATCACTCCACAATGTATTTTATGGCTGATCGATGAAACTCGCGAGGAAAAAATAATGAGACCTGTTTACAAGGATTTGGGATATTTTAGAGAATATTGTTCGGTAATCACCTGCCTTCAATGCAGTAAAGATTGCTCTCTATTGCTTCTCACAATATTCAGGATGCAGCATTTTTTTCTAGCCCTGGGTGTGACTAATGCGAACAAAACTGTTGCTTATTGATAAAGAAACACTCGGGCTTTACCTTTTTTAGTGCTGTGTGTTTCTGCCCTCACTGCAATGGTGTATGGAGGGGGGGGGGGTGACTGACAATAGACCACCCACACAAAACGTTTGTCTAAGTATGAGTCAGGTTGTGTCCATTCATCTCTGTTGTTTCTTGATTCACTAACAATCATGTTCAATGCTCCGGCTCTGCGACGTTCATGTGAAAGTAAATGCTTTTATTTCTCCATTTCTTCCACTCCTGCAGCAGCCGTATGAGCAGCAGTCAGTGAGTCTGGTGCAGGCCGGACCAGCATTCGGCTACAACCAAGCTCACTTTCAGCCAGGCCACGGTCCTCAGCACGCGGTCATGATGCGGCAGAAATCTATAGGTGAGGTTCAGTCGGAAATGTTGACACCTCAGGACAAGTTTCGTCACTTTCAGTGTTTTGTAACGGTCCGTCTTCTGTGCTCAGGCGTCACAGAGGAGGAGAGGCAGTACCTCCACCCACCTGCTATGAAATTGGCTCGCAGTCTGTCGGTGCCGGGACCGGAGGAGATCCCCCCACCCCCCAACACTTCTGCCCCAGAACCACCTTTATCTGCAGGCCCTCATCCTGGGCGAGGGCCCGCCATGCCGATACCACCTGTGTCTCAAAGTCACTACCAGCTCCATTCTCAGCCCAGCCACCCCACTCAGGCTGGGTGGGACCGAAGTGGAGCTGGTGGGATTAATCAGCAGGTCATGGTTCCCACCCTGCGCAGACAATCCGACGGACTGTGCATTAGGGAACAGGACGTACCCAGGAGGGGCGGTGGCAAGATGGGGGGGTTGAGGAGAGGCTACAGCAGCGCGACGCCCCCAACGAGTGCAAAGCCTAAAGCCCAGCAGGCGGCCCCCCAACATCACCCACACGCGCCCAACCGGGAGCAGGGTGCAGCTGCCGGCAGGGGAATGGCAAGGAGGGGGGGTCGGGGGGCTTTGACAAAACAGTCGAAAGTTGAGGACGGGCTGAGGCAACCTCGAGGAAAAGGAGGTGCCAGTAAAGAGAAGAGCTCCATCCCCATTCCCACCATCATTGTCAAAGCGCCGTCGACCAGCAGCAGTGGCCGGAGCAGCCAGGGAAGCAGCATGGAGGCGGAGCCATCGCATGACATCGAAGACCACCCGTCCGATGATGCCACCACAGACAGCCCCAATGCGAGCCTGCCCTCACCGCTCAGTCCGGTGCCACCTCAACCGCCAACCTCCACCCCGTCAAGTGTTCCCCCGTCCGTTTCCTCGCAGCAAAACCTGGACAGTTTGGATTACACTTCAACCTATGGGACAGCCTTTGGGGGAGGAGGGGGAGGAGGCGCCCGCAGGGAAAGAGAGCGTTTTAAAGAAATGAGGAGAAAAAGTGCTTCGTTCTTCCTCTCATCTGAGGAGGACATCATCGGAGAGGCAGGAGGAGGAGTGGGAGACGGGGGAGTACAATCGGGGGCAAGAATTCAGCCTTTGCAAGGCTCACAGATGGAGGTCCCCACCCCTCGACTTCGACCCTCAAAGTCTATAGATGAGGGTATGTTTTCTGGAGACAACTATGTGAACTATTCCAGCAGCATGCCGCCAGCCTTTGGCCTGCCTGAGTATTCCTCCCATGTACTCAGTCAGGATGGTCAACCCAAGTCAGCACCCTCCATGTACGGCTCTCATTCCACAACCACTTTTATCCACCCGCTTACAGGGAAAGTTCTGGACCCATCGTCCCCACTTGGCTTGGCCCTGGCGGCGAGGGAGCGAGCCCTGAAGGACGACCGCAGGACACGTAGAGAAGACCGACACTTCGGCCGGCAGATGTCCACGGTGGGATCGTTCCCCACTCCTGTTCAGACGCCCACACCTTCACTCTTTGCAACACCGACACAATCAGCCTACACCTCTCCGGTGTCGCTCCAACTCACCTCCCCCACTGCCACCACCTCACCCGCTTCTCTAAGCCGGCCCCAGTCACCGAGGATTTTGCGATTGGGGGGAGGAGGAGAGAGGATGGAGAGAGAAAAGGAAGGAGGACCCAGGGAGGGTCTGAGAGTTCGTTTCTCTGAAGACAGAAACAGTCAGTTTTCCACCCAGTATTACCCACAGAGCCCCAGGGAGCGAGAAAAGGAGATGTATGACAGCAGACCTGCTGCACCCATACAACCCCCTCCCCCTCCGGCTCAACCAGCCCCTCGAAGACCTTCTTTTCTGCAGATGGACAGCGCTCCCAACACCAGCTACATTCCCCAGTACACTGTCCCCACAGCCCCAGCACAGACACAAGAAGCTATGGGGGACACAAGAGCTGGGGAGGGCGGAGGTCTGGGACTTATGGTTTTACCACCACCCGCTCCCTCGATCGATGCAGATGATGAGTTTGTGTTTGCAGATCCTCTGCCCCCACCTTTACAGTTTGCAAATGGTAAGAAAGAGAGGTTCAAGGAGTTCCCTCAGCATCACCAACACCCAGGTCAACATCCTGCCTCTGCTGCTCCACCGCCTCCACCCACTGTGTCCAAGTCCTCCAATGTCCCCCAGTCCTCTTCACAGGGCGGAGACTCTGCTGCTTCTAGCCTCACTTCCTACGATAGTGAGGTGGCTAACCTCACGCAGTCTGCCCTCTCCCCCTCCTACCCATCTCCACAAATATTCCCCCCCTCATCCACCACCACATGCACCACCTCTGCTGCTGCTCTGCATGCCACGTCATTGCACAGACCCCAGCCCATGCCCCACTCACAGTCCTATTACAGCAGCTCTTACGACCCCTCAGGTGGCGTTCATACCCCAGCCCAGGACAGAGGCACAGCGGCCCTCACCACCACCATGACCTATGCGACCACCACCATGACGGCAAGCGCAGCCGCGACCACCACCACAACTTCGCCGGCCTCCTCCGACTACAGCGTGACCACGGCCGGACCCAAATTCGGCCCCAGCGCAGTCGGAAGGACCGCCGACACCACTCACAACACGGCTGTCGCACCCAAGAGCGGAGACTGGCAGGATGCAGTGGTGGACTCCGGGATTGAGGAGCTGGACAGTCACAGTAGCAGCGACCACCACTTAGAAATGCTGGGACTGGGTGGGCTGAGAGGAGAGAGGGGAGGGGTCGGGGGAGATGGACGAGGATATGAGGGGGAGAGAGCCGGTGAACATCAGGACCCATGCACAACCTACTCAGGTGGGCAAACTGCTGAAGCTCACAGCGCCAAACTGGCAAACCCTGTGTTTCCAAAGATGACTCATTACAAGGACGGAGGAGGGAGGGTCCCGCCTGTAGCACTACGTAGGCAGAACAGCACCAACCCTGCTCCTTTGCAGCTACATAGACAAAGTCACCCAGAAGACGCCGCTCTGGATGAAGCTCTGGCAGAGGAAAGGAGGCACAAGCTGAGCCGATCCAGAATGGAGGATGGCTTCAGCACGGCTCTTGCCGCCTGCCTCGAGAGGCCCTTAGACAACCGCTCCATGGGCTGGGGTGAGATGGATGACCACGACCTGGGCCAGAGGGCCAGTATGGTCATTGAAGGACGCAGGCTTCACTCACCTCTTTCAGGAGTGAAGGCGAGTATTATCAATGAGCTGAGTTCAAAACTGCAACAGATGAGTGGGATGAAGAGCATGGATGACTGGAGCCACTCTCCGAAGTCGCCCACTGTGCACAGGTTTGTGTGTTTTAGTCATGATTTTGAAATACAAGTTCAAATAAACCCTGATTAGAGGTGTTTGATGACATCATTTTAAGGGTATTTCTTCGTTTTGTGTCTTTTCAGATACTCAGCCGACTACACGGATGCTTTTCACAGCCCACCCACTGGCCGCTCCACCTCACCCCTTCCCACCTCCTCCCCACAGCATCGTCAGATCTTGACTCCCAACCTGTCGGCCACCCCGTCCGTCTCACCTTCCCCCCAAGTCCCAGTGCAGCGCAACTGGACCCGCTCTCCCTCTCCACAGATGCCTTCATCGCCCGTTCATTCGCACCCTCCCCACTCCCCCACCTACTGCCCGTATCCGACGTCGCCGAAGCATAGGTCCAAGTTCCGAAGGCAGACCTTTGATTTTCAGTGCAGTCCCACCAAGGAGATGAGGTCATCGGTCTCCCGCCGCAGGGCTCCGAGCCCCCTTATCTATAACACCGAACAGCCAAACCCCACCCCTCCCAGACCCTCCTCTCTCCCCATCCTTCCCAGTACTCCCGTCTATAACAACCCCTTTGAGTTTCCCGGGCCCCTCACTCCTCCCTCTCCCGGCCTGCCTTTAGGAGATGCTTACAAAGCTTCAACGCCCCCTCTGTACTCCCCCTCCGGGATGACAAGCCCAAACCCTCTGCTGGTTTCCCGCTCTCTCTCCCCCACTCATTTCCTCTCCGGCGCCTCATCCCCCATGCACTTGCCCCCCAGCCCCTCCTGTCTCAACTACCCCCACCTCAATCCGCCCCCACCCGCGAAACCCTTCGCCATCAAGCCGCTGCCCTACTGGACCAAGTACGACGTGGCCGACTGGCTGGTTTATCTGAACCTGGGTGAACACAGAGAGCGTTTTATAGACAATGAGATAGACGGATCGCATCTGCCTTCACTTACCAAGGACGACTTCTTGGACCTGGGAGTGACACGTGTGGGACATCGAATGAACATCGAGAGGGCGCTGAAGAAACTCACTGACAGGTGAGGGAGGACTGATAGACTCCGGAACACTTAAAGGCAATGGAGACAAAAGAGTCATCGAGAGTCAAGTGTCTCGTATGTCCATGCAAGTTAGCTCAGCTCTCACACTCCCTCATTGAACGCATAGAGTTTGATAAGTTACCTCATCTCCCCTTCATCCCCCCTCTGCCTCCCTTTATCAACCCTGTTAAGTTTGCTCCACCTTTCATTCATTTCCTCCTGTTCTTATTCTTTGATTTGGCCTCCTTTTTCTCCCCAGGCGGCTCTCCTCTCCTTTGCATGTCACTACTTCTCCCCGAGACACAGACTGAGAAAGTGAAGGGGTGATTCAGAGCTGAAAGAGAGGCAGAGAAAACAAATTGACAAAGATGAACAATAACAGAAGATTGGCAAGAGAAGAACAGTGGACGTCAACAGGTTGCGTTGAACTGCGATGAAGGAACGTAAATGTGCACAGATATTTTTAGAAAATTGTGGTTTATTGTCGAGAGTTCTGGTGAAAATTTGGTGGGATTTTCATTGGTCAAAAGACGTTGCAAAGAATTTCTGAAGCTGATGCGCTTCAACTCCTGAAAATATCATTGATAACTTTTGACGGACAGGCATTTAATTAACACACCATTTTGTGCTGTAAACGAAGAACCACACACACTTCCACTGATATTCACACACACACACACACACACACACACACACACACAGAGGCAATGCTCGCGCTGGCAGATGGAGTCTCACACCATCTGCTGTTTCGCAGCAATGAGAAGACTCAAAGTTCAAAGGAAAGTTGAAAAGTTTCAGCCTGAAGGGTCGGGCCCAATTAATTGTTGCCGAGTGTGACTGAGCCCGAAACCATCAGGGCCACATCCCAACATCAGTTTTGTAGCTTTAAGCAGATTCAAGTATCAAACGGCTGTGAGTACCAGAGCCAAAGTCACGGAGGGTTTTGTTTGTAAATGACCATAGAAGAAGTTGATAGACAACAATAGCATTGTTTTATATATTTGCCATATTCCCCAAAAGGACGCCCCAATAAGCTTTGTATGTACGTACTTTGCGAGCGCTTATTATATCTTACATGTTAAACGGGATTCACTATTAGTAGAGCCATTTGTTTTGTACGAAGTGCTGATCGCAATCATTCATTTCAAACTGGTCAGGGTATTTATAATTGTTGAAATCAAGTTGTGAATAATGAGAACTTACAAATACTAAGAAAATATTGTTGTAAAATGATCTCTTTTTTTCTCATTCTAAAGAAGGGAGAGGAAATACTGGACAGCCACTGAGCAAGAGTTAGCATGTCATCCCAAACCACCTTCTCTTCAGCTTTATCGGTGTTTATGACCGCAGCACAGGTCAGGGGACGGAGGCATCCTCTTTAATGCCATAACGTTGACGGCTCTCTCTCACACAGCAGGTGCAGTGATCAAAAAGGGCTTTTACTGCTTCTCTGTCTGCCTAACTTCCTCAACCTTCAGCCTCCTGTGAGTCGGCGTGTCTGATTTTGTGCGTGTGCGTTCGTCGGCCTGCGTTGGTAGTCAAATGCTTTCTTTCTTCCCCCCCCCCAACCCGACTTACACCTTCCCCTCTCTGATGCCTTCTCCACAACACATTTTACAATGGTGAGAAAACATTACACTTTTTCTTTTCCCACCAAGGTGACAATCCCAACGTCTCGGTTTCACACGTTAACTTTCGGAAAGAAACTGCTCTAACCCACTTTTCAAAAGATTTTTTATGTGATAAAGATAAAATATTCTGTCTGCATTACAGGAAAAAAATAAACATCCTGGGTTATTTTTTTTCTTTTTTTTGTCGTTGACATGCAAATTCAGCCATTCCCTGCAGTGACTTCAACTGTAAGGCAAAAACGCGTCATTTATAGCTCTGTATGTCATGACAATGATGATGACGACGAGGATGATACCATAAAAATATAGTATAATAAAGATTATAATATTAAGTATGTAAACACTTTTAAGAATCTCCGTCTTCCAAATAGTGTGGGCAAATTCTTTGAAGCTTTGTTTCTCTTTGTGTTCGATTTAGGGGTTCTCACTGTAAATGCTTTCTATACTGCTCGCCCCGTGGTGACCCTGGTGACACTGACACTTAGTTAATGCATATTTTTTACATGTGTGTTTCAACTTACGACCCTGTATTCTCATGCTGAGCTGCCGCAGTGCTATCGCATGACGGACGATGTTCAGAAGTTCAAAAAAAAAACAGCGAGAAAGGACTGAGCAGTAGTGTAGAAAGCATTGCATTCTATGATTTTAAAAAGAGTATTTTAGGTCTAGTGAATTGCATAATGAATATGACTACATACAGAAATAAAAGGTTTATATATATATAATATAAATATATAAATATATATAAAAAGATATATAAATTTGTTTAAATAAAATACAGTATATACAGATAAATATGATAGAGGTACAACTAAGGTGTTGAAATAAATACTAAAATAAACTATGGCCCTGTCGTGATTCTCCTTTCTCCTTTTATTCGCTCTTCTGACAGCTTCACATAATGATCCAATTTAAAGTGCTGTGTTTTGAATTGAGTCATTTGGCAACAGCTCGTCTCGGCCCCGCAGTGCTTGAACACAACATTGTTTTTTTTTTCTGTTTTTTTCTCGGGTCCAGAATTGTTTTCCGTCAGGCTCGCTGAGCTAATAGGAGAGAAAAAAAAGTTGGGCGCTCTCAGGGAAGAGAGAAGATGAGATGGCTTAATTCGAAGCAAACGGTGGCTGCATTCATGCAGCAAACCAAAAGACGCCTGTAAGGCAACGAGAACAATGGGGGAAAGAGCCGGGATGAAGATGAATGCGGGGCTGTTTGCTGGCATGACGACCGCTTTAACGATCAGGGGGGAAATTTGTAAATATAAGTTTGCTTTCTTGAGTTTGCGCCATTGGTCCAGGTTTTCCAAACTTTATCTTCCTCTTGTTCGGCTCTGCTCGTAGTTAGCAAAATTACAAATGTCAGGAACAAGTTTTCTTGGAGGAGCCGCAAACTGCCAAATTTCTTTCACGCTGTAAGAAAAAAAACCTCACAGGCAAAAAAGACAAATTCTCATATGCACATGAAGTTATTGGGTTTTTTTTTTTCAAAAAACTAAAGGAGAAATGTTCTCCTTCTGAAAAGCTAAACATGCCATCAGCCCAGCAAATGAAGCCAACCACTTTTCATAGCATGTTTATTCCACTGAATTAAAAAAGCTGTCTGAACACGTCGGCCTCTGCAGCCTGCAGAACTTGTGCAACTGTGCCCTCATCAGTCAGTGAATCGGGTTTGTTGTTGTCAAAACTATGAGACGCTTCAGTCGGAGGTGAATCTGTGAAAACTGGCTGAGCGAGACGCCACGAATGGGACCGCAGTAAATGATTAAAATGTCATTTTCCAACCCTGTGAGCACCACAGACGCAATCGCTTGCACTATCAATGCAACTGATCCAAAGTACGAACAGTTTGCATCATTCTGAGGTGGTTCCGCAAACTATTTCAATTTTCGACTCAGCAACGATACTTTTGTGTCTTGATCAGGCCTTGACATGGTGCACGTCAGCTGACCTGTTTGTACTCTGAATCAGTTACATTAATTCACTTCTCAAGTTCACTCGAGGTCAAAACGGGTTTGTTGAGGAAGATCCTCTAAAGTTCACCGGGTAGTGATCCTTGAAAGTCTTTGCTTAAAAACTTGATTTACTTGAGAAGAAGCAGCAACGATGTTGAGAAACTGCGACATTCAGACAACTGCCGACAGGTCAGCTTGTGTTTGACTGAAGGCCAGTAGTTCATCACAGCGACACTGAATTCAGCCTAATGTTCATATTAGTTACAGTGTGGCGTCTTTTTGTTGCTGACAGGATGACTGAGGTGGGAGAACAGTAAAGAGGTGGACCACCTGTAAACGCAGGTTCGGAAATGAAGGAACAGAATTGTTCTTCGATGTCTGTTGACTGGCGTTGGGTACAGAGACACCTTCAAAAGGGTCACATGTCACTGCTGTGTTTGCCGCTTGTTTGGGGGCCTCACAAACCCAGTGAGAACAGACAGAGGTGGCAGTAAACAGACTGTGACTTTGGGGGGGCACCTTTAACTTCTGGCTTGTTTCCAGAAGAGTTCAGAGCAGACCAGGTAAACAGCGTGTGGGCGAACATGCTGTTTGTCTTTCTGGGCCTGACCAGAAAGACTGGCAGGTCACAGGGGAGCACGGGGCCCAAAGTGGGAGGTCATGAGACGCCCCCCCCTCAGCCCCTCGCTCCCAGCCCACTGTCACACAAAGTCACTAATAAGCTCACATGACAGTGTGCCACAGTGACACGCTTCTGTGACCAGTAAACGGTCAAAGTGAAGGTCCGGCATCTCATTAGCACCATATTGAGAGAGACGGAGGGAGGGGAGGGGCAGGCGGAGGGAAGGAGGGAAGGAGGGGGATTCTTCCAGCTGTTTGTCTAATGACAGAGTGGAGAGAAAGTGAGAGGGTGATATTCACAGGGAGCGAGGAGAGCTGAACAACCTGATAGGGGGAAGTAGGGGAGTGTTAAAGGAGTGGAGGATGGGGTTAAAGTGAAGGAAGAGAAGAAAGAGGAAGAAGAGCCCGGCCTGGCATGACCGCAAACTGACAGAGGGGGGAGGAGAGCGAGAGAAGGTAAGTTTCGTCTTCCTCCTCCTATGTTTTGCCCTTAAGCCAATTAACAATGATGTGATTACCATGCGGGAGCCCTGATTTGTTTAATAATCTCCCCTCTTTCCCCCCGCTGGCGTCACTTGTCTCCGTGTCCCACGCCTACTCCGAGATCAGCAAACCTATGTGTGTGTAACTTTAAATACCAAGGGAGAATTGGGTCAGTGAGAGAGGAGAGACGAGCATGTGTTAGAGGAGGAGAGGCTCACTGGGAGAGGGGGAGACAGACATGGAGAGAAATCCTCTGCAGCCCCTTGAACTCCACTAACAAGTGGTCACTTGAGTAATCACTGGTGATTCAGAGAGAAATGTAAGTGCTGGTCGCTCCCAGGCATGACTGCTCGGCTGCCACGTTTTTTTCCCCTTTTTTTTGGTTGTTTTGGCTCGCGAATGGAGTTTTTAGAATGAAAATGGAGATGATCAAATGATACGAATGTGTTTGGGTGGTGAAGGGAAAGGGGCGAGCTGCTGAATCCGCTTCGAAACTTCTCTGGCTTCCCTTCTTTGGACATGGACAGACAGCCCGGGTGAAATCGAGCTGCGGGCTGTGGGTTGAGGAGCCTTCGGGGAGTTTCTGCTGTGAGGAACCGATCGGAAGGGAGAATTTACCGCCGATCTCGTACGAAACAAACAAGGAGAGCGACTGTAGCCCAGGGAGCGACCGTCCTGGGTGAGCCTGACTCCCAGTCATGCTCAGTCTTGTGATGAGGTGTGGTTAGTCACTTTCAGATTACTCAGCCAGCAATGTGTCAACATGTTCGCCCGACAGAAATAGGCCCTGGATGCGACTGTCCTCTGCAAGTTTGTGCACGCGTCGCCCTCCTTTTGTTGAGCTCTCCCTGCGGTGTCTCTGCCCAGCCGTCCTCCCTTCACACGCCGGGCAAAAATGCCCGCAGTGTGAACAGTTTATTCCTGCAGCAATCGTCCAATTGTTTGTCCGATCAGAAATCTGGTCCCCCACCCAAGCCTCCCCTCCCACCCCTGAATCCTGCGGTCATGATGCCTGAATCGAATGACAGCAAGAGTCCAAGTGGGAGACAGTTGCGTCTAACGGGCCTTGTATTAGTCAGAGCAAAGGGAAAGATGACCTTTCCCCGCTGTTTATTTTGGGAAGGCAACAGGAAGAATGCTGGAGCAGCTGTTCTATTCCTGCTGGCGGATCCCACCCCTGTGAATTCCAGTCTGCCACTGGAACGACACTCCCCCTTTACTCATGCAGGAGGGCATTGTGCACTGTAAATAAAACCCCATCCCAATAATCTGGGTGGCGATGGCATTAGATTGCACGCCCGCTGCAAGGCTGCAGCCGCCATTCGTTCGCTCTCAGACGTGTCAGACGGGGGAAATAGCACCGTTTTTACGAGGACCTCCGTCTGCTGGAGCCGCTCGCTACACCGTGCAGACGTCCAACCTGTTGCATGGCAATCAGTGTCACCCCGCCTGCCAATAACTAACTGCCTCTCCTGGCTTGTCATGCATCTGAACCAGTCTAGCAGCTCTCCGATGAAGCGCAAACAGGCATCCTCTGCTTTCTGACAACAGACACTTTCCCAGAAATGGCGAGCCTCCCCAAAGAGCCGTCCGAGGATGCCAAGAAACAGAGCTTCTGGATGGTGAGGATCCAACCTATGACCGAATCGCCTGTATTTCTTTCCCAGGACATCGGTCGTCGAAATTCCCAACGTTGCTCGTGCATACCATTGATGTTCTTCCTCGTCTCCTCCCAGCCCGGGAACTATGTGCGAACGGTGCACCGGACCGATCAGTCCTTCCAGGCCTGCAACGACCTCGTGGCCTGCTTCATGGAGAGAGCGAAGGTGGAGAAACAGTACGCCCAGCAGCTCAGCCAATGGAGCAGCAAGTGGAAGTCCATCGTGGATTCCCGTAAGTACGTGGAGCTGCAGACAGCGGCCTGGGAACAGATGTCCAGCCGGGGCTCCTCCGACCATCTCGGCTCTCATCAAGCAAAAATTATTCTTACAAAACGAGAGCATCTGTGCTGTCTGCAAAAAAACCCTCCAGTGAACAAATGGACGTCATTATTTCTTTATTGGTTTCATGAGTCACCCCAGCACTCCCGTGTTATTCCTTTCATCAGTCGCTCTGTGCCTCTGCGTCCCCAGGGCCGCTTTATGGCTCCCTCATGAGGGCGTGGCAGTGTTTCTTCACCTCCGCCGAGCGCCTGTCCGAGCTGCACTCCTCCATCTCCCAGTCGCTGGTCAGCGAGGAGGGCGAGCGGGTGAAGACGTGGCAGAAGGAAACCTTCCCCAAGAAGCTCTTCTGTGGATTCAAAGAGAGCCACGACAACAACACAAGTTTTTCACGTGCGCAGAAACCCTGGTCCAAAAAGCTGATGAAGGTCCAGCACACAGACGTCATTTACACCCATGCACGCGTGTCCCGACTGCAGACTGACAGACGCTTTTTAGTCCACCTGTAACACCTCGCTGTTTGTCCTCAGGAACAGATGAGGCTCAGTAACTGATGAAGGTGCATTGGAAAGCTCAGAAAACCATTCTGTCATTTTTTTAGTGCAGATTGATTTCGCTCTGTTTTTTTTAAACAGCCAGCAGATAATTTCACAAACACTTATCAGAAAAACACAGAGAAACAGCTCGAGTCAGTGTGGACTTAACACAGTTTGACAACCAGCAACTTCACAGCTCTCAAATTATCATGTTGTACCACATTTTGTGAGTCCTTGTGATGTATTTTTTAAAAACCGCTCTCTGCCAGATGTCTGGCAAAAGGTTGGCTAATCATTGACAGATACCGAGAAGCCTGAATATTATTTTTTTATTCATCTTTTCTCTTTTTTTTTTTTTTTTTTTTTTTACAGTGGAGGTGTGAGAGTGGTATTGATTTTCTCACATTTCTTTTTGCAAGAAAGCAAATAAGCGCTCAAATCAAAACAGCCTCTCTTCATTTCTCTACCTGTTCGAATAAACAGCACCAAGGGGCTGTTGAATTTGTACGGTGGGCGGCACAGTGGTGTAGTGGTCGGCATGTTCACCTCACAACACAAAGACCCTCGTTTTGAGAATCTTGTATTTTATCTGTGTTTGATAACAGTGGTACTTAATCATGAAAATCAATATCAAGTTGTTCCTGGTATCGAATTAGTTATTAACCAGTGATGTACAACGCAGGATATATAAACTGTCATCTGTTGAGAGAATAAAACTCTGCAGCTTTTTAGAATTTGATTGAGATTGATTGTTCTTGGATTTAGTGCTAGAAATGCTATCAATAACACCAATCATCAATGGCGTCCACAGTTTCCACCGGTTGTTTAGCGTGTGCCTGTGAATTATTTCCCCCCAGCTGGAGAAAGTGCGAGTGGCGTACCACAAGTCCTGCCAGCGGGAGCAGGCGGCGCTCGACAAGGAGAAGCAGGTGAGCGACAACGCTGAGATGAGCGAGGAGAAGAAGCAGAAGTTCATCCTGGCCAGAGAGAAGGCCACCGAGGACAAAGAGAAGGTGAGGACACGCGGCCGCAGTCCAACTCCACACAGGAACTTTCTGGAGAAATACGGTGTTTCTGTGTTTATGATGCTACTTTTTAATGAACCACGACATCTGAGGACAAAAACATGCCCGTACTGAGGCGTTCTGCGGGCCTGCGCCATGTGGTGATGTTTATCCAGTTGAGAAACTATGGACCGTAAACATGCCCCGGCCTTAAGTATCTGCTCCAAGTGCTCCCCTTGTATGGGGATGTGTTATTGTTACTGCGCTCGGTGTTTATGGAGCTCAGCGTGGGAACGGTGGGGAGCACCGGGGTTATTTATCCCGCCCAGGTTCTCCGTTAAAGCAACAAACGGTTTTCTGTGGACCCTTCCTGCAGAACAGAGACCGGTACGAGAAGATGCTGGAGGATGTGACGTCGTACACGCCTCGCTACATGGAGGAGATGGACGCCATTTTTGAGAATGCGCAGGAGGAGGAGAGGAAGAGGATCAGCTTCCTGAAGCAGACCTTCCTGTCCATCCACCGACATCTGGACATCACCAACAACGAGAGGTGAGCCGCCACCGACGCGCTTCGCCTCCGCGTCCGTCCATGCCTCGGGCAAGTATCGCTGACCCGCTGCTGCGTCTGCCGCTCTGCGTCCCCGTGACAGTGTGAAGGCGGTTTACAGCGAGCTCCACCAAACGCTGATGGCCATCAGTGAGCAGGATGATCTCAAATGGTGGAAGAACCACCGGGGTCCTGGCATGCCCACCAACTGGCCAAAGATTGAGGTCAATACAAGCACCGAAATATCCCAGTTACAAGTCATTTCATTTCTTTAAGAAACCGATTGTTCATTTCCAGCTGTGATTTTTGTCACATGATGGAGTAGACTGTCTTCAATGTGCCCCCCCCCTCTCTCTGCAGGAGTGGGTCCCACCAGTGAAAAAGCTGAAGAGAAAGAAGAGGGACCAGAAAGCGCAGGCCAGCCGACCGTAGGTTACTGGCGTGCTCCCTCCCGTAGCCAAATCCCCCTGATACAATCATGAAATGAACGTTTACACATTGTTGCTGGAGTCACATCCCTTTGTTTATTTGTTTTCTCTGACTAGTGTGATGATTGGTGGCGTGAAGGTGCGGGCTCTGTACGACTACGCTGGAGAGGAGGGCGATGAGCTGTCTTTTAAAGCAGGTGATGCATCACGCCTCATCCAAAAGCATCATTTCGTTCCACCGCGTTCAGTCGATGAGACGCTGCAGTTTGACTGACGAGAAGTCCTCCTAAAATGATGACGGACGTGCTCACAGAAAAAAGTGTGACTGTTGTATTTCATCATTTACGATTATAGTAAAAATGCTACGTAATTGAGGAACGGATGGGCGTTGGGTGTAGTTTGGTGTAGCACTCTCACCGGGACTGGTCTTTCTTTAACTCCTTGAAAAACTAACTGGAATCAAGCGAGCACCCATCCTTATTCTGTCCATCCTTCATTCTGCTGCTCTGAGCTGACCGGCCACACCCTGCACAGGTCATCAGTCCATCAGGCAGGAAGATACGCTCACACACATTCACACCTGCAGGAAATCTGCAATGCAGCACCTGCAGCAAGAGCTGATGCTGCAAAGCTGTTTCTCCTTTCTTCACTTCTGCAAAACTAACTTGGGAGGGCCACTTCATAAGTCTGACTGGCCGTCCAAAGGTCAGACGTGAGTCCATTCCTTGTAGTGTCCTAATATAGTTTAGTCTCGATTGTAGGTGACCACTTTTTTTTTTATGCATTTTTGTAACATTGCTTCAACATCACTTTGATTTTCGGAAACCCAGCGACGATCCTCATTTGCTCGAGAGAACATCGTTTACCAGTGAATGTAAAAGTGTCTCCCTCATTGGGTGTGATCGGCCCGCATGTTTGAATCTCAACGTATAAAAGTGGGACATGGCAGCTGCACGGCTTCTGTGGGGATGTTTGGAGGCCTGGATTTGCCTCCTGGTTTGTAGCCAACGTTGGGGGAGCCAGAAAAACTCGAATCGGGGCAACTGGATGATGCAGGGGTGAATTTAACGAGCGTCGCAGTCAGTTGAGGTGAACGCATCGCCTAGAGACCAAGCACTTTTCCAAAACTCCTCCAAACCTTCACTGATTTACACCCTGGAAAATGTAAGAGCCTCAAAGTTACAAAACCATAAGCGGCTGGTTGAGAGCAAGCATCTCGTGTCCTAAATGAGAGGTACTCTGCCTATATGTAACTGTTATTCACAGCAGTGATGCTCAGTCCTGCTCCTTTGGGTCATTGGCCCCTCTGTGTTAGATGCAGCCCTGCCCCTACATTCATCAGATTGTAACTGGGACGCACATAAAACACACCACCAATCTCCATGACCGACTGACAGCTGCTGCTCACCCGTCTCACCCGAGCTCTCTTGCGTCCGTCCGCCAGGCGACGTGTTCCTGAAGGTGGAGGAGGAGGACGACCAAGGCTGGTGTCGGGGGGTGCTGAGCGAGGGGAAGGAGGGCTTCTATCCCGCCAACTATGTCGAAGTTGCCGAGTGATGTCATGCCGCCCGGCGCATGCTGTCCTGAACTTATTTCACACAAAGTGTTGTTGTTTTTTATTTTAAAAATCCTCTGGAAATGACGCAAAAAGTATTATCATTCAATGCTGTCACGCTGCGTCCGAGTTGATGGACGATTAAAACTGTTCCCACCAATTTTTAAATGTACAATTTTGAGGCCTTAATACTCTAACATATTCGGTTTGAGTACATCAGTAAAATGAATTAACTTATGAGAGACTAGAATGTATCGTTTGTACTGAATGTGAATATGAGTGTGTCTGCATGCAAGTGTGCCTGTTCAGCTGCAACAAAAGAGAAGATATTTATTGAGTCATTAAGTCACTCTGATGGAGATGGTTATATTAGATGGAGTTTACCCTGGCAAAGGTTTACAACATTGTGTGCACGCGAGGTTAATGTTTACTTCATAGATGTTATGTGAAAGCACACAGAATCTACTTCAACCGAGGGAAAGTATTTTCAAAATAAAAGTATATTTGTTTGGGCTCCAGCTCCTCTTGTTGCGACTTTCTTTCCTCTCCCTTTCAAGCCTCCCACTTCCCCTCAGAGATGCTGTTTTGTTTCTCGTTCCTGCTCATGACTGTTTGGCCTTCACTGCGCTGAATGATGCGTGTGCAGCGTTTCACTCTGAAAGGGGGTTTTTCAGGTCTCCGCGTTGAAAAGAATCAGCATTTCTTTGGATCCTTTAAACTCTGAGATTAACTTATTGAGGATGTGGCCCGACGGAGATTATGTCATTATTCAAAGCACCCTCGATCTGTGAAGCGATTTCAGCGGATCAGGTGCAATCACTTTGCATGCAGCTCTGAAACTTGCAAGTGCAAACAATGACTAAGTGAGGCTTCCAAGTTACAGCCAATAGCTTTATTGGCTTAGTTTATAGGAGGGGAATTGTAGCCTCCTGGGCACATGTACTGGAAATGAGGTTCATAATCATCACAAGTGAGTCATAATTGATTTTTATGGACAGAAGAGGGGGAAAAAAAAGAACGCAAGACAATTAATCTTAAGCTCATTGATTCTCAAATTAAATGCTTGTGGTTGTTGACCAACAAACATTTTGTGTATGATCCTCAGAGCAGGTGTCATGATTCACAAATACACACCTGTGACTGAGATCCAGATCAGACAACATTCAGTAGTGAATTCTTGCAGACAGCTGGGATTTGTACAAAGGTTCACAAATCTATTGTTGCCAGTTCAAACAGAATGAAACAACAGGAATATCTGGTTGAAGTCAGTGTGTTTTCGCTTCACTTTAACAGTTCGCTGATCAATGGCATCCACCTTTCACATCACCTTCGCCCCGCTTCACCCACCCGTTCTATCTAAAGTCGTGAAATGTTTAACTAGTGTTAAGCAACGCGCAGGGACTGTGTCTCAGAGCAGCCAACCTCTCCACATTGTGCACACTCTGGTGAGCAGGGGACACTGTGGGAACGAAACCTGTTGGATGGGATGTTTTCCGCCACGACGCGAGAATGATGTGACGTCACGCTGCGGCTCAAACACTTCGAGGACCTCGACGCATTTTATGTTTACAGCTGAACTCCACACTAAACACTGAGAACTCCACGCATGTGAGTATGTTTCGAACGCAACTCTTCAGGTCGACTGCTTTGTCTTGATGTTTTTATCAGCCTGCAAGTAAAGGTGTGTCTGTAATTGCTTCTGCTGTGATAATACTGATAATGCTGATGACTTGGAATGTGAGACAATGATTCAACCCCTGTCAGGTGTTCCCGGTTGTTGCAGAGCGTTTCAGTCTCCTTCTCTCTGACACCGGCAGGAAGAAGCACCATGGAATTTGCGTGTGAATTTGTGTTTGTGCCGCCCCCTTCGCGATCCCCCGCCACGGTGACCAAACGCTCAGGTGGGATCTTGCTCGGGCACTGCATCACCGCTGCATCGTTGCACGAGCAAAAACAAATCCAAAGCAATGACACAGATGAATGAGACGCTCCTGTGTTGACTTTGCAGTGTGGTTGTAATTTCCCCTCAATCCCACAGATCACTGAGCAGACTGTCAGGCGGTTTTCGAGTTCCCATGAAGTTTAACTGAAGCTAACTAAAGAACAGGAGAGCTGAGATCTTTGCGTCGGATTCAAATCGCTTCTTTAATGACTCACCAGTTTGGAAAAAGAGGCAGAGAGCTGTTACCTGTGTCTGTCGCCTCCCTCTCTGCAGAGGATGTCACAGGAAACTCGAGGAAAACAGCGCGTCATTAAGCATAGGCTGAGACACCAGCGAGATTGAAGTTAATGTTTCGAAATCACAAAATGACGATTGGTGTTTTTCTCTGAATATCAAAGACTGATGATGCGTAACTGTGTAAAAGTGTCTGTGGGTGGATTCTTCCTTTCATCTGGGCTTCCTGGGTTACTGTTTGGTTAAGTACCCTGACGCATTATGCAATCAGTGACACACACAACCTCTCCTGGCTGTCTTGAGGGAGGCCTTCCTTTCAGATCCTTCGCTTCACTCAGTAAAAGCCATCTGCCACCTGAGTCACATTTCCTTCGCGGCACAAAGGTCATCGCTGCACCAGTTGTTTTGTCTCGCCTCTCAGAACTGCTCTGAAATGAACAGGCGCTGTATGTTTTCTGTTTGCTTTTCCCTTTACGTTCATGCTTTTCAGCCCTCCACCCTCCTGCGAACTGGAACCGTCCCCGCACTCCTCCTCCTCCTCCTCCTTCTCCTTCAGCAACCAGAGACAAGTCACCGAGAACCTTCGACTCCTCTCCGAAGATCATTGAACCGTCGGAAAATCACAAGGATGTGAAGAAAGTTGCAAAGACGCCTCCGTTCTACCAAAATCTGGAGTTTTTAAGAAAGTTCCACGATGCTTCTCTCAACAATGTCTCTCAACAACAGACGACACCTTCTCGAAAGACGGGTAACGTCAGAATCGACGCCTTTGTGCGAAAGTGAAGAAACGAGCCTCACTCCATTGGTGCTAAATATGATCTTGTTCTCTGTTATTATCGCAGCTCTTCTCCCACCTCATTTGAAGCCTGCCGCAACAATGCAGTCCGTGTTTTACAACCCGGCAATCGCTTCCCTCGACTCCAACAGCCAGGTGTTTACCTACAACCTGCCAAAAGATGAGCCAGATTCAAAGGCACCATCCTCGGACCCAAACTCCTCCAACACGACACCAGAAGGTACCGGCAGTGGCACAAAGCCGCAACGTCGTGCGTAGTGGTGACAATGTGCCAGCATCAGGGAGAGGACAGTGTCTGCTTTTGCAGCTTGCTGTTGATTTGTGACCTGCTGGTGTTTTGTCAAGTGAAACCAGCGAGATTGCTCTAATTCACCCAGTTTCATCCTAGCTCCAGCACTCCCACCAAGACCCCCCTTCATGAGCTCTGTGCCAGAGTACCTGGAGGTGTTGCCGTGCTCCTCTCAGAAGTCCTCCACCGATCAGCCGCCGACACCATCACCTACTGGGAAAGGTCTTTTCTTTTTAAAGGTTCTTCTGCCAATCTGTCAAAAATGGCCGAAACTTTGGGTGTGATTGTGATTCTCACACAACATTCAGACGGTCATTTCCAGGGAAATCCGAACGTGGTCCTCGTCAGTTTGGGGAAGCTGATCTCAGAGGAACGGGGTCAGTTTATGGTCACCACACGACTTAATCCTGTTGTTATCAGCCATTTCGTGTTTGGTGATGCCTGTGTTTTCCTTCCAGTACAACTTATAGAGGGATCGCCCACCTGCTGCTCCCAGTGCGGCTCTGTGCTGGACACATGCTACGAAGATTTGGTATTATTCGACTTCTATTCTGACACTTATGAGCCTCAACATAAGGAGGGATTAATGACCTTTCATGTAAAATAACCCTGCAAAACATCCCCACTGCTGCTCATGACAAATGAGCTTTACAACTTTTGAAGCAGCACTTTGCTGATTGCAACATAATGAAGAAGCAGGTCAACGGTTTTGTGTTGTTGGAGAGGAATTGCGTTCATGATTCGTTCCGTTTGCTGCGCTCGCTGCAGGTCAATGCGTGCTGCTTCTGCCAGACCCCGGGTCAGAGCGTTCAGGGCGATCCGCTCAAAGGTTACCCAGAGGGGCTCTTCCTGCTCAACCCTCGGGAGAAACCTCTGTGCACTCCTCATCCCACGCTGATCTTCTGCATCGACGTCTCAGGCTCCATGAGCATCAACTCAGAGGTGCAGCACCAGTGGCGATACACAGCTGGATTAATAAGGCCGTTTCTGAAGGAATACTGACCATGGAGCTTCAATAATCAATCTGATTGTTTTAAGGTGTCAGAAGGAGACTATGCTTCCTACAAATCACGTCTGCAGGTAAGACTTTTTGTTAAATCTAGACACTCTGGAGCTCATTCAAACTCCGTAAATATTTGAGGAAATTGCCTTTGTCCACAATTAGAAAACAATTGTTAGTGAACATTAAAATAACAGGTGATGCTGTCAAAGGGGCCTCACCCAAATTGAACAATTGCACAATGTTCAAACCAGTTTGTCCAGGATGCCGTGATCCAGTGTGTGCAGAGACTCGGTAAACAACAACCTGACATACGAGTGGGACTCATCAGCTTCAACTTTCAGGTTCAAACCTCACCATATGTCTGAATGTCCATGGTCTCACTCGGTGTCCCCACTTGGGTGTGAACGCATCACTTGAACTTCCAGGTGACGATGCACGGATACGGGAATGTCAGCTCGCGTGTCTTGAGGGAGGCCGAGTTGATTGAAAGCAGCTACCTGAAAAATGTGGCGGCCAGCTTCCCGAGCCCCCCTCCCCTCTCACAAACCAAGGACCTCTTACAGAGACAAGTGATGGCGTGAGGATAGAAGCGCATTATTATTTTTGCTGTGTTACATTGTTTCATGCTTTATATTGAATGTAAACGTGCACTGTGGATGCTTTTTGTGTTGAAAGATTGTCTCCCAGTGGAACCACAGCGCTTGGTCCTGCTGCTCTGCTTGCGATCGCGATGGCCTCCAGACAGTCAGGCTCAAAGGTCTGATTCAAATAACAAGTGTCAGAGAACATGGACGTAGAACTAGCTGTACAGTGTTTATGATGAGTGTGCGGCTCTAAAAATCATGACCCATTTAACCATCAGCCCACAAGTACAGCCAGACCAGGCTGGATGATACATTTCTTTCCCCCCCTGCAGTTCTGCTATGAACAGAATAATGAGTTATTTAACTAATTCAAAGCACGAAAATCCTTCTGTTTATCTTGTGAGATAAACAAAACGCAGTCCTGATGTGCTCTCCCACGTTGAAGGTCATTATATGCACGGATGGAAAGGCCAACACGGATCTGGGGAATCTGGAAGTGGAGGATAATGATGCGCGCACGCTTCTCTCCTCCACCATCTTCTACCAGGATCTGGGAGAGTACGCCGCTAATCAGGGGTCAGTGCTCGCCTCCCAATCAGTCTCGTTAAAAAAAAAAACAGAGCAGCGTTAGAAACCTCCGGCCAGAGAGCGGCGACCCGCGGATATGCGGGGAAACGCTGGAGAAGGACGCGGAGTTCTAATGATGCGCCCAAGAGTTTACTGAAAGTCGAAGGACAGCGGCTGAAGTGACGGAGATGTGCGGTGACGAGTGTCATTGTGATGCACCCTTCTCTCATCAGGGTGACTGTGTCCGTGCTGTCCATTGAGGGAACAGACTGCAGGCTGGATGAGCTGGGAAGACTCGCCGATCGGACGAGAGGGAAAGTGAGTGACCGCGTGACGCCTGTGGCTCGCTTCAGCGCCTGAGTCAGACTTGGGTTGTTGTTGTTGTTTTCCTCCATTGTCATGCACGACAACCATCGGAGCTCGCACGTCTCATGCCGTCGTTTTGCGTTGCCTTTTCGGTCTCTAGGTGGTGATCGCACATCCCAACCAGCTCCACCCAGAGTTCGAACACATCATTGAAAACAGGACCATCGCCACGCACTGCAGCGTGACACTGGTGCTGCCCAAGTCTCTGTAAGATCAGCACATCTGTCCGCGCGCCGCTATTGTTTGCTTCATGAGCTGTTCTCTGGAGGTTCTCAGCACATGAAAGGGTTTTAGGGACTTTGAATTCCATTAATGACACAGCCCACAGCACTGACTCATGCTCTGCTTTGCTGCAGGCGCGTGAGAGGGGAGAGGGAAGCAGGACACAAAGCGCGCAGAGAGGTGGGGAACGTAGACCCGGACACAGAGATCACCTTCCAGTTCGGAGCCCATGAGCAAGACGCAGGGGGTGAGAATAAATTGGGACCCCCCACTGATCAGTTCGCTGACAGTTGTAGCTTTTTCTTTTCTCCTTCTTTTCCCGGTTTCTGTTCCAGGCGAGCTGCTCCCAGGTCAGAATATCAGAACAAGATGTTGGGGATTTCTGATGCTGCCAGCCAAGAAAATCCTGAAACACTCCCACTCTGAGCTCACTGACAAAGACACACCAACGTTGTAAAACGAGCCATTACATTTGGACCGAACTACGAACAAATGAGAAAAGATTTAAAAGGATCTTGCGAGTCCTGTAAAAATCAACAGGCCACAACAGAGGTTCATGTTCTTCCCACTTCAGACACGGAACAATGTCCATCTGGATTGTGGGATTTGTGAAAAAAACAACCAAAATATCAACAAAACAAAAATAATACGGAAAGAAGTAGCTTTTAAGATATAAATTCTGTTTATAGACACATACCTGTCTGTCATTTCACCTACACAGGACAGAATACAATATATTCATTTTGATCTGCAGTTTAGTAGAGAAGGGGTCATCTCCCCCCCCCTCCTTCTCAGTGTCGCTAGGGAAAAAAAGCCATCATCCATCTTTGTCTCTTGGGAGGAAACACATTTGTGTCTCTTGTGTAAGCCCGACTGACTCACTCTGGTTGTTTATCCGACTGCGGTTTGTGTACCGGTAGTTAAACGGTAAATGTTCCTGATTAACAGCAGCCTGGACGTCCTGACTACGTTGAACCGGTCACTTGAACGTGTCCACTCGGTCTTCTCCACTTCTGAAGGAATCACTCGCTGATGAGAACCTGTGTTGTTTCTTTTGTGCCCCCCCCCCCCCCGCCTACAGTGGCGGCACCGGTCCCCGGCAGCCGTGTGTCCGTCCAGCTGCAGATCAGGTACAGGAAGAGAAACGGACAGATGATGCTCAGAGTTCACACTGCAGAGCGAGAGGTGACCGATGACAGGTGGGACAGGGATCCGGTCTCTTCTTCGCTTGTGTTTGGAGCTATTTGTGCGCCAGTGACACTGTTTTGAGCTTGAATAAGCCATTATCATGTGACATCTTTAATCAGCGAGCCGTTGCCAGCCTCAGGATAACAAATGATTGGACGTATTATTTTATACTAATCTCAGAAAACCTTTAGGCGAAGCACTTTGGAAATCCAAGGAGACGGCCTGTTGCCGAGATACTGGAGCTTTCATGCATACGTAAACGACCGCAGCGTGTAAATAGTTTCTCATCTGCTCTAACATTTAGTTACACAGTAAATGAAGCACTCAGCCTGATCGCCCCGCTTTATACACCGATTGAAGGTCGCGCAATTCATCGTCGCAGCTGAAACAAAGTGGCCCCTGCGTGTGTTTGCGCAGGACTATAATGGCAAGGCTGATGCTGTAAATGTTGAGAAGCACTCCGCTGAGAACAGCGTGTCCCCTCCTCCCCAGCGCGGCGGCCCTGTCCTCGCTTTCCGTAGCCGTCGTTCAGCTGCACTCGTCGCAGGCCAGCGCCGCTCTGGCCGTCAGAGGACGCTTCCTCGAGGCCAAGAGGGAAGGAGAGCTGCAGAGGAAGCTCATTGAGAGGGCGATGTGAGTGATGGGGGGGGGGGGGGGCTTCTTTTTATTTTTTACTGAGTTTGGGGCCAACAGGTAAAAGTGAGAGATAACCGGAACTGAAGTCTGGTTGGTAAACATTCAACACTGGGCAAAGAGACAAAATACAAGAAAAAAACCCCACCTGGCATGACTGTAAGATAAATAAGATAAATACAACAAATATATTTTTATGCCTTTCAAACTGTATTCTTTCCAAACTGATGAAAAATGTTCTTTTTGGAAACAAAATGTGGTTAAATTTTCCCCAAACTTCAATAACCGTCAGCTCAAAATGACGATTTTGTGTCCGAATCACTTTTACTTGACTCTCTCTGATGCTTTAATGGACTCTACACTGTTTCCAAGCAGGATTTAATCTGGTGTTTGACAGACAGGGAGCTGAACTTTGTGTCTGGCTCTGTTGGCAGAGAGCTCAATCGCAATGCAGACGATAGGAAGACGTACCAAAACTGGGTGAAAGCCATGGAGCCCATATACAACAACATCCATAACTTCACCAGAGTGAGTGTTCACTGTGTTTATCATCAGAGTCTCTTGTGAGGGTCGCTCCTTTCTAACACTGATTTGTTTCCTTTCCAGAGGGAAACAGTCACTTCAGAATCACAGGTGACGCAAGTCCGGCCGAAATCCTGTGTCTGGTTTGAAGAATGAATTTCTCTCACGAATGATTTGCTGATTTTTTTTTTCTCCGTTTCTTCTTCACCTCGACAGTCTCTCTCAGACGCTGCAGCAGTGCTGCTCTACAACATGAAGCACAGCAACAGGAAGTCCCTGAAGAATAAACAGAGTCCGTAGCCAAATATGCAGCTCCACCTTTCTGGAAGGAACTCAAGTCACGGACGGCGGGGTTGAAGGCTGCTGCGTGGAAAGCCTTCAGGTATCACACAATGTAAATATACCCGACTGAGCGCGACGGCGATTTTCTCGGTCTGATGTGGAAAATGCTGAGACCGTATACAATAAATATGGGTCTGTTTTTTTCACACTGTGCCTGTGGCAGATCTCATGTTTGCTCACTGACCAAAATACAAGGGGAAAAAGCCTGATTGTGAAATACCAATGTGCAGCGTATACTCGGATAATTTGGTGTCAGCAAATAAGTCTCACAACATGCACGAAATTCAAAACAAAGTGATCTAAATCACTTTATTGGAGATGGGACGAACTCTCCAGGGTCAATCTTTAAAGACACAAAGGTAGTGAGCAATGGAGTATGTGCAGAAGAAGACCGAGCAAACAATGAATGCGCCTGAAACAGAGGACAGAGCATAAATGGACATGCGTTTTTTTGGGGCGGCTCTCACAATGCAAACATGCAACTCCGGGCAGACGTCGGTCAGGCATTCGTACGGGCTGCTGTTGAGCGCCGGCTGGTTCCAACACAGGAGGACGTACAGAAACCAGGCTTCAGCCACAACCCGCAGGGTGATGCTGAGGACGTAGAAGCCCACAGCGCCTTTGTGTTTGTGGAGATCAAGGACCAACTTGCACCGGGGGTCGGGGACCACGGCATGAGCCACGTCTTCCCCCCGAGCCCCCAGCTCCACATCCGCCGTCCCCCGGGAGTGTCTCTTCTTAGCCACCGAGCGGAGGTGGGAGGTGAACAGCTCCATGAGCAGGACCGAGGCGATGAGCAGCACGAAGACGAAGTTCCAGGCCATCATCATGGGCCTGTGGAAGTGTCTGTTGAAACAGGCCCGCGAGCAGATGGCGCCTCTGGTGCCGTTGCAGGTGAAGTCGGCCTCCAGTTAGGTGAAGGGCAGCTCAGCGAGGAAGAGGATGACGAGGCGGACGCACAGGAAGCCGAACCACAGCGAGCGGCCCTTGTAGGAGGTGGTGGCGTCCGCCGCGGTCCTCAGGATGGGGATGAGGCCCGTCACTATAGCTGCCATTGTCTCGTCTAACTGGATCAGTGGGAGAAAAAAAGGCCCATATTTATATCTGAAATTGCACTTTTATTTTCACTTCAGCTGTTTTTTTAAGGCTAAAATGTTTTTAGAAAATCAGCCAAACCTGCACTGAGTTACGAAAGCGTGAACTCTTAAATATTGCCTCTCTGCAGCGTGAAGTTGTACATATAATTTTTCCTTAAAATTACTATGGAGGCATTTACTAATGTCACGACAAATCAGTGTGCGAGTAGCCGCTGATGCATTCGAGGTACTTACCTTTAAGAGCAGCAGCACACTAATGGAAAAACAATGAGCCCCGCTCTGCGTTCGGTCTTTTATGGGTCTCCCAAATGTTGCCGTCGTCATCAATAAAAGCGTGACAGTTTCTCACCCCAAGTTCAACGGACATCATCTTATGCAGCATTAAAAACGCTTGCACGGAGAAACCACCACCACAACAGAAAGGATCAAACGAAAGAGCGTCTCTGCTCCTGATACAACCCACTTTTATTGGTACAAAAACAGTTTGTTTTCATAAGGAACTTGGAATGCAACTCATTCATTATTTTATACACGACAAATAAAAAGAAAAATGTTGATATTATGTAAAAAAGTTTGAGATCCCAAACAAAATTCAGAAAAATGGGGGGGGAAAGTCAGGCTTTGATTTAAAAACATTTAGCTTAACCACAAATATCGAGTTCTTTGACGAACTGACACAACAAAATTCATGGCTGCAAACTTGTAAGACAACACATATATTATACGAGCTTTATATGTAATGTAAAAAACAAACACAGTTCACTGATAATTTACACGACACAAACTTATTTGCGATTCTTTTAAAAGATGGCTTTTTTTATAATCATGTCAAAAACAGGCCTCACATGTAGAAATTTTTAAGGCCACTGGCTAAATATCGGTCGGCTTCCAACTGGAGAGAAGTTTTAAAAAAAGAGAGCGCAGAGCGAGTTCAAAGACCTTCTTCCTTGACTAAATACTCGGGAAGAGTCTGGAAAGCCGTCACCGGGACCGTTACCGGAACCGTCAGCGATATGGCGCTGGGTTCCACGGTGGAGGAGGGGACTTCGCTGGGCGGGGGAGGGGAGGGGAGCGGGTCCGTGTGAATAATGTTGAGGTCGGCGAGCTGCGCCGCGGCCGGCGCGGCGTCGGCGTGAGTCCGTAGGTGCTTGCGGAGGTAGGCGGCGAACAGGAAGGCCTTGCCGCAGTGCGGGCAGCTGTGGGGTTTGCTGGCGGAGTGGATCTTCTGGTGCTTGCGCAGTCCCGACTTGTTGAGGAAGCCCTTGCCACAGCTGCCGCAGATGTGCGGCCGCGGCTTCAGATGCTGCTTCTCATGCTCCTGCAGCTCCGCCAGCTGCGCAAACTCGGCGTGGCAGCTCTCGCAGACGTGCGAGCCCAGCGGCACGAGCTTGGTGACGGCCGGGGCCGCGGGGTCGGCCGCGTGCAGGCTCTCGTGGGCCTGAACTTCGTCCCATGTGCTGAATGTGGCGTCACAGTGAGTGCAGGAGAACTGAGGGAGGGTGGCGTGGGCAGGAAAGCCCGCGGTTGACCCCGCCCCCGTGTCCTGCTGCTGCTGCTGCTG
>JASSRZ010000086.1:10882787-10895948 GCA_032164315.1 Malacoctenus gilli | reverse complement strand
TTCGTACGGCAGTGCAAGTAAGTGTGCTAATTAGCCATCGGAGGCTACTCCAAGTAATGTGGAAAAATCAGACACCGTGTGGTGAAATTAATAGTTTTACTATCCTTCAGTGCTTGTTTTTAATCCCTAACCGGTGATCTCCACGCAGCATTTAATGGTTTTTAGATTGACGCTCTTCGGCACACTTGGTTTCTCTCTGAAGAGGGAAGCATTTCACCGCTGCACATTTCCTGTTTCCTAGCAACAAGAGCAATGTGGAAATGGGGATGGAAGAAAAAGACAATTGGATAAAAGGGGGTTGCCCTTTTCATAAAATTGTTTTTTGAGATAATGAATGGAGATATTTTTACGGGACCTGTATTGAATCGTCGCCACGGAAGGTATTTAATTTCCAACTACTCAGACACGCCCTGAGACTTCGTTTGACGCGACTTGCTGGCTTTTTTGGTGCAATGTTTGTTTAGCTATCTATGATCATGCTAGCTGGTAGCCTGCAAACGGTAGCTCACTGGTGGGATTTTCGAAATGATTAGTTAACTTGTTCATCCTTGCGAGAACATGCGACAAGGACGCGCATGTACATCACATTTCAATCTGATATAATAGATGTGGAAGTTCTTGTAGGTTACTCGTTGTCGGGAGCGGTACTTCACCGGTTTATTAGCACTGCTAGTTCGGTTAGCCTGCTAGAGCAAAGACTAGCACAACATGTCAGCCTGTAAATGGCTCTGGCTGCTTCGAATACGTCTGTGCCTGGTCCTGGCAGCCGACTAATATAAACGGAACACATTAGGTTAAGTTACTGCGTAGTGACAAGAGCCAAACTTCGACATCACAACATTCAAAAAACTACAGCCGGCCCCCCAGAAGTATGGCGAGTACGTCTTTAAAATTAGTCTCTGAGCGTCAGTGTTATAAAACTGAATACTGTTTCTCTCTTTATAGGATACATTTGTAGCTCTAACTGAGTTCTTTATTCTTTTCTCAACAGCTGAACTCGGCTTGAAAACTGACGTGACTCAAATCATTGAAACTGGTTCTCGACCTCTTTAGTTGTAAACCCACTGGACTTTCTTTGGACCTCAGAAACAAGAACTGTCTATTTATACGGACAAGAAAAGCATCTAATGCATTTCGGTCCCGGTCCTTCCCACACGGTGTGTCTCGTACACGTGATTTCCTCAGTATCTTGTGATGGCTGTTCAGGACCTTGGCAGAATGGCAGGATTCCCCTGCAAACAATGTGGTGCCATGTTTTCCGAGATGTCCAGTTTGCTGGAGCACATGGAGATTCATCTGCAACAGGATGAGGAACGCAAGTTCAAGTGTGACGAGTGCGGTCGCGGGTACAGACATGCCGGCAGCCTCGCGAACCACAAAAAGACCCATGAAGTGGGCTCATTTGAGTGCGACATATGTGGAAAAGAGAACTCCAACGCTTTGGCCCTGAAGAGTCACCTGCGAATCCATACGTCACAGAAGAAATATTCCTGTTCGGAATGTGGTAAAGCTTTTCGTCTGGCAACCCAGCTGGCGACACACGAGCGAGTCCATCTTACAAAGAGGACAAAGAAGCAAAAATTCACGAAGGTGGACAATGATGATTCAATGGAAGAAAATACGCAAGAAATGGAAGAGGCTCATCCACATCTTCATAACGAGCGCGTGCATCATGTTGAGAACTCTGCAGAAAACAGCTCATCTGAAGACAAGACTGAGGGGCTCTATAACACTCAATCTGAGGCCTCCGATGATGATGTAAATCGGCCATACAGGTGCGATTTATGTGACAAGTCATACATACATTATCGAAGCCTGGCCAATCACAAAAAGAGTCACCAAGTGGGAAGGTTCGAATGCCAAGTGTGTTTTAAGCTGTTCAATAACATGGCGGCTCTCTATAGCCACCAGAGGTCTCACAAGGGGAAAAGCGGGACCGACGTCAGCTCACAGGATGGTTCGTACGCAGGACGACCGCTGGACCACTTTTCCCCTCAGCACCAAGAAGCTGCAGTCAATTTTTGCCACTTATGTCAGGTACCTTTCCCCAGTGAGGAGGAGTTTCAGGAGCACATCTTGATGCACAACTCCTCTGCCTTCACATTCGGACTTCAAGACACTTTATCGGAGAACCCCCATGATTCATATGAAAGTAGTATCGCTTCGCCTGATTCCAATTTTTACGTATCACCCATGAACAATATTCCTTCTGTATCGTCACTCGATAATCATGGAGGCTTCGATCAACCTCAGGAGGAGGCTCGAGGTAACGGCCATGTTTACTCAGACTACTTCAATAATCAAACCTCATCATCCCATAGCACTCAGGGAGACCCCCTTAACTTGGACAGGAATGCTCTCAGTCCCACTCTGATGGCCACACAAAACCCAGACAATGCTAATGTGCTGGAAGAGGCCTCGACGGCCGACTCAGACGAGCGACCCTTCAAGTGTCAGATCTGTGGTAAAAGCTACCGGCACTCGGGGAGCCTCATCAACCACAAAAGGTCGCATCAGGTCGGGATCTACCAGTGTTCCGTCTGCAGGAAGAGTTACCCTCACTTGGCCGCCCTCAAAAGTCACCTTCGCCTTCACAAGTCTCAGCCCTCCTCTTTCAGCCTGAATGCCGACGGCGACTGGCTCTCTTCAGAGCCTCTGACTCTGGAAGCCCAGCAGAGCTGCTTCTCTCCGCTGGACGGTGCCGGGAAGGAGGAAGAGGACGAGGAGGAAGAAGAGGATCCTGTTCTCGGCATGGAGGAGGACAACGACGGTGCCCACAGCAATAGTGACTTGTACCACGAGCGATTTAATCAGGACTTTTCCCAGGACATGACTGTAAATCTACCTCACAATGAGCACCTGATGCAGAGGCACATGTGTGCAGACTGTGGCGAGACATTTGCAGATATTGCAGGGATCCGGTCTCACAGTTGTCCACTGCTACAACAGCAGCATGACAGCAACGGTGGTAACTATGACAACAGTCTCAACTACCAGTCCAGTAATGGTAATTGTGCAGTTGAGAATCCAGAGCATAAAGTGGAGGATTATGGTCTGAACGGCAGCCACAACCAAAGTTACTTCCAACACAATTTCCACCAGAGCGTGGGTAGCGATCAGCTGAACAGTGGCGAGGAAGACGGCGCCGATGAGGAAGACGATGACAGCGATCTTTTTCAGTGCTCTATATGTGGAAATAACTACACCAGCATGAGGGCCCTCAGGAGCCACCTGCAGGGTCACACGCAGTCGCACGGGACTCCTCCCAGCTCAGGGCCTTCGTCCATGTCCTCCCACGAGGAGGTGAAAGAGGAGGAGTCAGGAGAGATGATGATTTGCAGTACATGCGGAGAAAGTTTCGCCAACCGGCAGGACTTGATCGCTCATCAGCTTCTACACGACAGTGAGCAGGTCAACCAGGTCAATAACCACTTACATGCGACCGAAGATGTTCCCGAGACCAAGGAGGCTGCACAGAACACCATCTGTGGCAGCTGCGGCATCTTCTGCACCAGCTACCATCACCTCCGAAACCACGGCTGCCAGGCTGAGAGGAAGAACGAGCCCGTGCACGGTAAAGAAGAGACAAAGACGGATGATGAAGCTCCGCAAGCGAAAGCGACCCCTGTCAAGGCAACCTATGAGGCCAAGGGTCGCGTTTACAAGTGTGACCAGTGTGGGCGCTCATACAGACATGCTGGTTCCCTCCTGAACCACAAAAAGTCCCACAAAACGGGCGTCTTCAGATGTCTCATCTGCCAGAAGCGCTTCTACAACTTGCTGGCCCTCAAAAACCATCAGAGGTCCCACTTTGACATCAAAAGGTTTGTTAATCCACCAATACACCACATTCATAACTTGCACGTTGCCCTTTATAGAGCAAATTTTCATTGTTTTCAGTTGATTTAGTTTCTCCTTGCGTTCTGCTAATACAGGCTTGCGTGTTCTGTGTGCATTGTCTCCGTTTGCAGGCATACTTGCGAGGAGTGTGGAAAAGCCTTCAAAATCCAGAAGCAGCTCCTGACCCACTTGAGGAGGCACAAAGAAAACCAAGCCAAAATCCAGGAACTCAACAAACAGATTCAGGCCCTCATGCAGATGAATGGGACCCGGCTCGATGGAGGAATGCAGACCCGAACTTTGAATGCCAATCAGGCTTTAACCCCCCCACAGCGCTGCAAGCGGCAGGCCGCTGCGAAGGCCGAGCAGACGAAGGAGGGGACCTCGGTTAAGCTCGAGGACACGGGCGAGCAGCGCCCCTTCGCCTGTGACCAGTGCGGCCGAACGTATCGCCACGCTGGAAGTTTGGTGAACCACAAAAACTCCCATAAAACAGGCGAATATTACTGCTCAGTTTGTAACAACACCTATTCAAATCAACTCGCAATGAAGAACCATCTGCGCACCCACTTTGCATTGAAAAGGCACTCCTGTCAGAAATGTGGGAAAGGCTTCAGAGGGAAGAAGCAGCTTTTAAGCCACGTCTGTGCGAATCTCCGGCGGGACGGCGCCGGCGGACGGAAGGTATTAAAACCTCGAGCCTTCAGGTGCAAGGAATGCCGGCAGGCCTTCCCCTCGCGTGATCAACTGGCCGCCCACGCCTGCGTCGGACCCTCAGGTATCCAGGACGCACACTCGAACGCGTCGGCAAGCAAAGAGGAGCGGCCTTTCACGTGCAACATCTGCAATCGCTCCTATCGCCACGCGGGCTCCCTGCTGAACCACAAAAACACCCACAAGACCGGACACTTCACGTGCACCTTCTGCTCCAAGCCCTTCACCAACCCCATGGCTTTACGCAACCACACGCGCATCCACACGCAGAAGAAAAAGTACGTGTGCCTCACGTGCGGGAAAGCCTTTCGGCTGGCGAGCATCCTGCACAACCACCAGAAGATCCACAACCGGGCGGCGAGCCACTTGAGCTGCGCGGCGTGTGGGAAGAGCTTCCAGGGCAGGTCTGGCATGAAGAGGCACCGCTGCCACAGGGGGCAGGAGAACGCCGCTCAGTCTGGAGTCCAGCAGTCGGAGCGGGACAAGTGCTTTATGTGAGTTTTTGCCAGCAGAGACATGAAGCCCTCGCGTGTCAGTCAGCACAGTCCCAGTTGCTTCATTAGAGGACACTCACAAGACACCAATGCTCCCAGACGAGCTTTTGTTCATTCATATAACTGTGCAGTTTCGGCATTCACTGTACTTAGGCTCATACAGAGTGGTGGAAAAACACGGTTTACTGAAGTGTAAGTGAAGACACTTGTTCCAAATATTTGTAAAGGACACACAGTGGAGTTATACATTTATCGTTACTCAGTGAAAGCTAGAACTCGGTGGATTCTGACTGTTTTGGTTCATTGACCCAAACGCATAAACAAACCTCCTAATTAAGGCCGAGGGTGGAGAATGTCTCGCTGCGCTCAGAGTTTTGCCTGTATTTCCTTGAAAACAAATCTTTCTGCAGACACGTTGGAATAAAAGTTTGAATTGGCCAGAAAAAACGAGTCCTGTACGTGTACAGACCGTTGACTGTGGTTTTTTCCTACGGCAGAAGTACTCAGCGAGAGTTTCTCCAGTTGGCAGCCAGGGAAGTGATCTGTGATGGTGTTTCTGGCCTTGTGACCTCGGTAACGTGGGTCTCTGCGCTCTGTTAGGAATTGAATGTGACCGTATCTGTGCTGCAGGTGTGACCTGTGTGGACGCTCCTACCGCCACGCCGGCTCTCTGCTC
Source organism: Malacoctenus gilli (assembly GCA_032164315.1). Classification (NCBI taxonomy): domain Eukaryota; kingdom Metazoa; phylum Chordata; class Actinopteri; order Blenniiformes; family Labrisomidae; genus Malacoctenus; species Malacoctenus gilli. Next base: position 10,890,224 of record JASSRZ010000086.1, on the reverse strand, counting down.
AACCATAAAAAGACGCACTCGGAGAGCCTTCATCACTGCACCTTGTGTCTCCAGACATTTCCCGATTCTCTCACTCTGCAGATCCACTCCCAGATGAGGCGCCACTGCTGCCCCGAGTGCGGCAAGACCTTCTGTCTGCTCTCGCACCTGCAGAGTCACATGGAGGTGCACTCCAAGGACCAGGCCGCAGCCAGCTACCAGGAGCGGCACGAGATGCAGAGCATGTGTCGGGTTGCCTTCCAACAGAAAGCAGAGGACCCGGCGCACGACGACATGTGCTGGGACTCCGGGATGAGTCAGGCGATGGCGTTGGGCGAGATGCACGACGAGGTCCCGCCGCCTTTGTCGCACATCCCGGCAAACCTCACCGACTCGCCCAAAAGCAACGAGGCCTCGGGCACCGAGCAGAAGAGCTACGTGTGCGAGCACTGCGGCCGCGCCTACCGCCACGCCGGCTCCCTCCTCAACCACAAGAACAGCCACAAAACGGGCTCGTTCTTCTGCAGCGTCTGCCAGAAAGAGTTCAGCAACCTGATGGCTCTCAAGAACCACCGGCGCATCCACATGGAGCCCAAACGCTACCAGTGCCAAGAGTGCGGCAAGGCCTTCCGCGTGTCCACGCAGCTCATCTGCCACCGGCGGATCCACACCAAAGAGAAGCCCTTCGCCTGCCTGCTGTGCGACAAGAGCTTTTCCAGCAAGTCCAACCTGCGGCACCATCAGAGGATGCACCAGAACTCCCAGAGCTTCGACTCCTTCAGCATGGACGCCAACACCTTCATGGACTTGGACATGGGGTCTTTTCTTTAGAAGTGGGACTCCAGAGCATACAGGGAAAGAGGACAGCTGCTCCTCTCGTTCATGTGGTATTTATCCCTCGAATTGTAAAACAGTATTTCTTTGGTTCAGGAAGTGCTCCTTCGTCCTGAGCGAAGCTCCTTTTTTTTTTAAAAAAAAAAGAAGAAAAAATGCACATTTCATTTCTGACTTGCAGTCTTACCTCCTCAGCAGCAACATCGCGAAAGAGCCTCCGGAAGAGTCCATCGGTCAGATATTTTGAAAGGACACACAGAAGCCCCGAAAAACAGGACGGGAGATGAAAACTAATCCCCCCCCCCCCCTCGTTTCCCCAGCAACAACCCAACCGACCAAAGTGACCAGAGACGTGCAGGTCAGGCTCATGAGAGAAAAAAACAAAACTGCTGACGTTTTTGTCGAACGGGACTCTTCTAACCGTGTCTAATTGTGTTCAGTGCCTCTGTCAGTTCCTTAGGAAGCGAAATATACAGACTATATTTATCTCTGAATCTTTTTTTCCGTTCACTTTGCCACCAGTGTTGAAGGACTGCTCACCTTTCTTTGAGATTTTATAGGGCAAGCCTGTTATTTTTCTGTCAAATACCTCTAGGTGTGTTGGAAGGTCAGTGGCAAAGTGACTTACTGAAATCATATTAATACTTAAATAGTTGTACTACTACTAATAATATTCAAGTTCACGTTGAGTGACACTGTATACTGCTAAAATGGATGTATTTATTAATTTATTCCTCTTTTACGTGCACATTTTACCAGATGAAACTTTCTATGAATGTTGTAAAAAATGTAAAAAACAAAAAAACAAAACAAACGGAAACAAAAAAAGGGTCTTAAACTCATGTAGCCTTTATCGGTCGGTCTGTTAACTCATCGGTCCTCAGTCAGAACAGGCGGCGCTCAGGGTAAAACCTTCAAAAGGAACAGACCTGACGTGTGAAACATTGTTGTTCATCACTTCGTTTTGAACAAACCAACCCTTTTTTGACACTTGTTGTCATTTTTGGTCAGTTTGTCCAAATCACTCCAGCGTTTTCGTCGCATATCCGTCGGGACGCGTCGGTTGCATTGAAGTGCGAGTGCCTCAACTGTAAGTAGATTGTAGCAGTTTTCCGTGTACCAACCTCGTCTCGCTCCGGCGTGTTCGAGCTGTGAACCACTGATGTTTTTTTCTTTAGCGTCTTTACGTCTGCACAGCGCCTCAGTCGCAGGGCTCCTGTCACCATGGAAACGTTGCCTCAGAACCTATATATGAATCAGACGAGCATCAGGTCTCCTATCTGCTAAGCACAAGTGTTACCACAAACAGACCCTCTTTTTTTTAGCGCAAACAAACCAGTTTCGTCTTCACTGTGCAAAACCATTAACCACTCGATGTTCTGTAAAAACAACAAAAAACGTGCAATTACTGACTCGCATATATTCCTCTCTTTTTTTTGCCAAGTTATTTATATGCCTGCTGAAGTGGACACATGGCCTTTGTTTGTAGTTCCCCTCCAGGCCTGACACATTTCATGTTTGTGCGGCGCTGGTCAAAAGTATGAAATACCTCGGAAAGCCCTGCCTACCTAACAGCTGCTTGTGAATGCCTCATGCAGCTTAATTGTAGAGAATACACTGTAATCCTGCAAACTCGGTAATTAACGGAAAAACACGCAAAAGATGAAGCATCATGTTGATTTTCTTTTTCTTCTTCGTTTGCAGAAATGAAAGGTTTCCCTCTGCGGTTTGTTGTTTTCCTCGGTTATATTTGCACATTTACTGATCACACTTGTAGCCCAAGAAGGACGAGACGTCCCGAATACGTTGTTACGATGTCTAATTCTTCACCTCAGCTCGGTTGCGGGTTCTAATATTTTAAGCAATATGTTGGAAGCGCAGTTTTCAGTGCGTAAACCCCTGTTTTGTTTTGTTTCTTTATGTCCTGAAGAGCAGATCCTGCATCGACTGTCCTGCCTTGTGCCATTTAGTCACATCACTTCACACGCAATGCTTCAGACGCCACTGTAACACTGTAACATGTTCAGGTGTGCCATTTAAGACTGTCAACTGTAAAAAAAAAAAAAAAAAGATATGTTCACATTTCTTTGCAACCTTCTCTCCACCACGTTGTTCTCGTCTCCTCACCTCTCGTACGCACTCCATCACCTGTTCCCTGACTCACCCGTTCCCTCCATCCCATCATGTGTGCGTTCCCCTCGGAGCTCTGTACATATTAGATGACGCTCCGTGTACATTCAACAGCAGGATTTCCCTCAGCAGGTGGAAGCTGCTGCAATAGCTATTGTCTAATAAAAAACACAACATATACCACATGTTCTGAATTATTTGGATTCTCAGTGCTAAGAAAATATCTGACAAGTGTTTAATTCATATTTATATAACTATTTTGTCACTCTATTTTGTTAGAACTTAGTTTAGGTTATAAGAAAGTTATTTAAATTAGTTTAAATCAATTAAAAGTCTTGGAAAAATCTATTGTGTTTTGTTTTTTGTTTGTATTTGTGTTTCTGTAGAGCATGTCCTTTTTCCTCTTGACAGAGGTGTAAAAAAAAGCTCCTCGTGACTCTTTGTGTGATGGCATGCGCCCCCCCCCCTCTTCAATTTGCACCCAGGGTGAACTCTGACCGGGTCACAGAAGTGCAGCTGTGCTTATGTTACTACAGGCGGAAGGAAAAGTAGTTCCTGCCAGCCCAGGATTTAGATCCTAAATTTAGCTCCACAATGTTCTTTAGGGAGAAAAACAACTTGAACTAAAAAAAAAAAAAAAAATGCATACAAATTCAGATTTTGCCATGAAACTTGAATCTAAGCCAGACAAATATTTGGTGTCATCATTCCAGATATTTCTCTATTAATCTCCACCTTCATCACACTTCTGAGGAGAAGTTTAAGCTCTCGATTCCACATTAAAAAAACCCTCCAAATCACATGAAGTTTAGGTTTTATTGTGAAAATACATTTGGTATATAAAGCAGTTACTAAGAAAGCGGCAAGTAGAAGAAGCCAGTGCATGTACAGTATATACAAGGAGAGGAAGAAGCAGAAAGTGTTAGTTATTGCTCAGTAACGTCGCTGGCTGGCCTGCTGGAAGTTTTGAACCAAAAGCTTCACTGGAGTCCCTTCAGACATGTGCTCGTCCCTCACAGCTGCTGCGGTGCAACGCCGCGAGACACCTGAAAATAAATAATATAAACATCTCTGGAGACAACATCGAAATATCTGCGTGAGAAATGATTCCTCAGTCGTCCGACCGCGAGCAGACAGACTCGAAACATGACCTGAAACGTCGGCGGCAGAAATACCACCAGAATTCTTCGAAAATCAAAAAAGAAACCTAGGATTGAAAAAAAACTAAACAAAAAAGTGGAAAAACAACAACCGAGTCCGTGGCGAGTGCTGCTGGTTCGAGACGCGACAGAGTTTGATGTATCAGACGTTTCTTTCTGCTGCGCTGCAGATAGAAACAAGTCGTTCACGTAGGAGGAGAAAAACGCCTCTGATCATTTCAACACCCTGCTCAGTTCAAAAGGGCCAAAAATCGGCACAGAATTCCCCAAAGTTTTACTTTTTAAACACATTTTATAAAACTCCTGCATTGTTTTTTCATGACAAATCCGTGTTCAATCAATCAGGCTGACTGAGGCTCTGTTAAAGTTTGGGCAATTCATCGTTCCCTATTTTGCTCCACCAAATCCATGAGCAGGGTGTCAAAACCATCAGGAGAAAATCGTCACATTAATGAACCAAACCATCTTTTTTCCAATCGAAATGAGACCAACTGTCTTGTTACCCCTTAAAAATGAACAAAAACACATCATCATGAGGTAAACATCTTGTCGTTGGACAGAACAAGGCGCTTTTTTTTTTAACGGCTGTTTTCAAGTGAATGCATTCCACTTCCGTACATATCTGTCTTATTTCCACCTCAGACGCTGGAGGTGCGCATCCCCCCCCCCTCCCGCCCCCCCACTACAGCGCATTCCTCCCAACATTCCCACATGTTAGCGGTTTGGGATTATTCGTCTAGTGTTTCAAGCATCCTGTTGTCCGAGTGCCAGAACGCTCGTGTGTGTGAAGTCGGATGGGGGGGCCGTGGCGGACAGACATCGCCCCCCCCCCCCCTCCCATCCCACCCCGTGTCTGCCTCCGAAGGAAAAAAAAAATCCACAATGTTGTGGTGACCTGCTACAAAAGGACTCTGTTGGTCCCAGGAGACCCAGTGCATGAGGACAGTTCGCTCCCGCTAACGACAGTTTTATCAGGCCACTAAAAGAACGAGTACATGGAGGAGGAGTGGGGGGGGGGGGCGTAGGATGGAGTACATGTTTTAACCTAAAAGTAGCTACATTCATAAGGCCCTAATGTGCCAAACAGTCCGTCTCACTGGCCGTCGCTGCGTTACATTCGCTGCAGCAACGGGAGCACCGGCTGTATTTTCGTCCCCCCCACCCGCGAGGACAGCCGAGGGTCTTCCAGGCGTGAATGTCAGTGAAGTGGAACACAAAGACGCGCTGACTGAAAAAGACGATACCACGAGAATAATGTGCTGGTGCTAACGCTACGGAGGTGAGAGAGGCGCTCCTGGCGAGTCACCGCTGGATCTACGCTGAGAGCGTGAGAACTGAGCCGATCGCTCCATCTAATAAGTTAGAAACGGTTCGATTCGGAGGGGGGTGGGTCACGGTCCAGAGGTCCCTCGGTCCCGGCTGCTGACCGGCCGCTCCGTGGGTCTGTCACATCTGTTTCCAGAGGAGGACGAGGCTGCGGGGGGGGTCGACGAGAGAGGAACATGCGTCAGAGGAACGTCGACAAAGAACTCAGGACAAGCAAGGTCGCAGTGAGAAGCAAAACCTAAAGTGTGGAACGGCCCCACAGCAAAGGGACGCAAATGATGAACGCGTGACTGAATATGTGCCCAAAGTATCTGCACTTCCTTCCACGACGCCGTTTCTTAAAGCAGTCGAAGTGCTTCTTTGAAAGCTTCTCACTCTAAACCTTGTTCATCCAGGTCGGCAGCGCCGAAGCGCCGATTAATCGGCTTCCTGGCTCTGATTGGGAGTGAATGGAAGGCGACACTCACTGGGTGCTTTAAGCCTGGTACAGCGGCCCCGCCGTCTCCTCGATCGGCTCTGCAGAAGAGAAAGAGGCAAATAAGCAAAGTCGGCGCTCGCAAAACATTTTCTCGTTTGTCACAGCGAAGCTGCAGGTGTTTCTAATCAGACTCGACCAGCGGCTCAGTGGTTGGGGAGCATTAGAGAGAAAAAAACAGTAAAAGAGAACCCCTGCAAGCAATGCTTCAACCGTTTTCAGTTGTGTTTTAACAACTGTGATGAGTTTGAGCGGCTGTTTGAGGAGAAAAGTGATTGTTTTCTCTCAGTTCCAAATGGTTGGCTGTCGTCTGTGATTGTTTGTGACGCTCGCTCATACCAGAACAGTGAGCTGCACACAGCCCACTCATGTTTACCCAGAACTGCTGCTCACCAGAGGCCCCAGACACTGTGAGAGGATTACTTAAGCCCAGACGAGGCCATAACTCCTCTCTGTCAGAGCGCAACGCCACACCAAAGCGGCGTTTTGCCGGGTGTTGTCGCACAAATCGCATTTGTTTACGAACGCTGTTGCCGCTGGAGAAGATTTCGAGATAATTCTCAGGAGGCGAAGAAAAAAAGCAGCTGAAGCAGGAAGGACGCGCTGCTCGTCTATCAACAGAACGCAGCCCGGTGTTGCCACACCCAAAGACGTCGCCCCCGATCTCACCACGTAGAGGGCGTTTGTGCGACTTGCGCCGGTGGACCATGACGCCGATGATCAACGCCGCCCCGACCAGCACGACGGCCAGCACCGAGAAGCTGGTGATGGCGGCCAGTTTCCAAACGTCGGGCGTCACCTCCGTGGTTTTGCCTGGTCACAGAAATCGCAGGTCAGAAATGTCTCGCGTGCGTTTAACACGACTGGGTGTTTGAAGGGGACGGTCGCGGGTCCATCCGTGGCGATTCGGGGTCTCACATGTGTTGCAGGACGGGGTCTTCGGGTACTGCTTGCAGGAAAAGCAGGATAAGCAGACTTCCAGGTCTGAACTCCAAAACTCTGTGACGCCACACTGACCTGCACACAGAAACGCACAGAACATTTATCTATGTACGCTGTAAAAAAAAACAGCAGCTTCTTCTCTGTTAAATAACCGATCACACGTTCAGCGTCCGTCTGCAGCGGCCGCAGTTCGACGGTCCTCCTCCAGGAACTCCAACACCTCCAGAGGAGGCGACAGGCCGTTTCGGGGAACAGCCGCCGACGAGCGGCGGTTTCACCTGAGCAGCTGCGTCCGAGGAGGAGGGGCGGCAGAGACCACGAGAGGAACTTTCCCCTCTCGTGAGCTGGAAGCGGGGGACTTCTTGGGGGTGATACAAATTCTGGTTTGGCTGCGTGAACAGACGGGGGGGCCACGTGCGTGCGAGGCGGCGCAGGATGTGCCGTCACAGAGGGCTTCCTCTGAACTGCTCGGCTGCTGCGTACATGAACCACTTCCACAGAATAAACATGCGTTTCTGCGGTGGAGCAGCGGCGCAACTCACACACACGCCGTCGACACCGCAGCTTGCTCGAGATTTTGCAAGAAAGCGA
>JASSRZ010000086.1:10855177-10876650 GCA_032164315.1 Malacoctenus gilli | reverse complement strand
CGTGTGCTCCAGCTGCACCTTCAGGTCCTCAGCCAGCTGTGCAGCCTCCACCGCCTGCAGCAAGGAAGGAAGGGAGGAAGTGGGCACATGTCATTAAAAAGAGAGAAAGAACACCTGATGATGGGATTCCCGGGCTGCAATGTGGTGGCGAACGTTCCGAGAGAAGCAAACATTCCGAGTCGACTCCTTGTGCCTGAAGTGATCCCGCTCGCTGCAGATTATGTAAATGTTCCACGTGGGACAGCGCAGCAGTTTCCACAGACTCTCGGAACTTTTCACATGCGCTTCACAGCGGCCAGGGCTCCAGTCAAGTTCAGGGAAAATCAAGTTCCGTCTTGTAATGCCACTTTATGTGGTGGTTGGTGGTTTGGAGATAATATTGTTCCCTGACTTCAGTGCTGCTCCCAGTTTAGTTTTGTTTGCAGACATCGCTTTCAATATGCGCCATGAAGTTTGTCATGTCTGTCTGAGGAACAACAATGACAATTTGGACTAATTCACTTTTTAAGATTTATTGCGATCAGTTAAAAATAAATACAAACACACCAACTTGAGGCTGGACCATTCAAACTGTTCATGGTCACCAACTATGCCGGATTTGACGACTGGTGGATCCTTGTGTCTGTTATAATCCGTACCATTCATGAGCGGGGCTTTGTGTGTTTTCTCTTATTTACATCGTCATGGTTACTGTAGTTTATGAGAAACAAAACTTCAAAGGTGAAGAAAAAAACAGACCTCAAGAAAATGTACCCACGTAAACAGAATGACCTAATTATGTTTGAATCGGTGCACTCCCCCTCACATCTGCAGCACTTGAGCAACGTGTGCAATTATCCAAACCTCGCCGAAGCAGGCACGAGACGACTCGCAAAAACTGCAAGTAGTTCCGCAACAATCCCACAAATCACCATTCATCAGTTTATCTCTCCTTGGCATCCCACTGCAACAATGCCTTGCTCACAGAAGGTTTTCCTGCGCTGAGCAGTGTTTTTCTCTGAATTTACAGACGCGTGGCAGCGCCGATACCATCAACGGATCAAGACGGTGACGAGTGGGAGTCGACAGGATGATTGATGGCGCTGCTCACCTTCCTCTTGTTGAGTTCTAGCGCTTGTGTTCTGACAGCCAGCTCTTTTTCCAGCGCGGCCAGCGTGCTCTGCAGGACGCCTTCTTTCTCCTCCAGCTTTTGCACGACCAGCAGCTGGGCATCCACCTGGAACAGGCAACAACAGTAAGGAGCTGGCGCCTCCATGGCAAGCGTGAGCGCTGCGCGTGCGGGCTCGGCGGCCGCCCGTCACCTGGGTCTTGAAGGTGAGGACTTGGTCGGCCAGCTCCTCCTTCTCCTCTTTCAGCAGCTTGTAGATCTGGTTGGATTTGATCCGCTCACTCATCAGCTTGAAGTTGGCGTCGTCCTTCTCCCGGAGCTGCTGCAACAGCCGGCTGTTCTGCTCCTGCATGTCTTCAAAGGCCTGCCCTGTAACGTCCATTTCACTCAGCAAGGCCTCCTCCTCCTCGAGGGAAACACACATGTCAATGGTTAGCATCCAACAAAGAGGCAGCGACAGGCGATGATTGTGCTCCTGGGCTCCAGCGCAGAAAACAGATGAGGCCTGATTTCAATTGCGTTTATGGTCGCTGAAATACTTGGAGTTTTAAATGCTTTAGTTCAAAGTTATACACTTTGCATTATTTCTTGGAGCCATATCACAAAATAATTCAAGAATGAATTACAAAAAAAAACTATATCTGCAAGCTATCAATGTTCTTTTTTTCCCTCAACACTTAAAAAGACAAAAGAAACACAAATCATCACATTACAGAAAAAAAATATTCGGAGCATCAACAGAGCAACAGTTGCTTTCCATCAGAACTGGCAGCACGACGAAAGACAATCTGTCTGATCTGCAGTGATGAAGAACGAAATGCAGCGACGTATTTCTAATGAATTATCACGTTATCCAAACGAAAAACAATAGAACTGAACAAATAAGCTGCAAACTCTCAGACATTGTTTGTTTTTCTCTGACGTAAATCAATCCGCTGTTTCATAATGTTACAGTCTGACAGTCTGAGCACTCGAGATTGCGCCATCGTCCTGTGTCCCTCTGCGCCTCCAGTGACATAATCATGTTGACTGAAGAATCACATCGAAAAGCGGTGAAATATTCACACCCTCTGTTACGTGTGATTAGAAATATCAAGATGCAAACCGCACCTGGCTGCTTTTTTGCGCCACGACTGAAATCGCAGCATTTGGAGGTGTTGCCCGTTGGAGAGCCAGCCAGCGCTAATAAACCAGAGTCAGATAAACTCACTAGTAGCTTATTGGATTGTTCTGGCAAACTGGAAATTCTGGCAGCCAGAAAGTGAAAGGAACAAAATCAAACCCATCTGACTCGGCGGCAGTTTAGTTGCCGGGCTTTGACTTCAGACGTGAGGGGCAAAAAGCTGAGTGGGTCGTTATCAGTCCAGACTGCAGCGTTAATGATGTTCTGCAAGACCTCCCAAGCATGAGCAGCTTCAGGCAATCAGACCTCGACATCTGGTGCAACCCGAACTTGTAAAAGCTCACGACTTCTTGGCTGACATGTGTAAAGGTAACGCGTTTAATTTAAACTAATAATCCTCTCAGACTGACGCCACTAATGCCAACAGCGGAGGGAATTCTGCAGCGACGCGATGCGAGCGAGGACATTTCTGATGTGGGAGTATCCACTATCAGCGCGGTTCAACTTAAGGGATCACGGTGACGATACAAAACCGATGTTTGACCCCGGCGTTCCGTTTTCCGTCTCACGTACGTCCCCGACTCTCCGAATTCATCCGAGGAAGTAATGAAATTCCAGGAGTGTTTCAACATTTGCATAGCAGCACGGTCATGTCAGTGGACTCAGACGGACGCTATCAGGTTGAGTAAGCCTGAAAGACTTTTCTCATTATGCGATATATAACCTCACCCTTTCAACTGTCAGCATTATCACTGCGCAGAGCCTCCCTGTTTCTGTCTTGTAGACACTTCAGACAAGAGGCAGTCTTCATTACTACCAGAGAATACCATTTGAAAGATGCGTTTTTGGACCGACAAAGGAAAACTAACTTCAATTCAACCAGCAGAGAAGTAGTTTTGGTCTCCACACAGTTTGACTACAACTTGAGGAAACCTCCTTCCTGTACTTAATGATTTACGCCTCACTAGAAAACCAAAAATCATCGTGATTGAAATAACTGAAGCCTCAAAATGCAGCGAAAGGCTAAAAACGCCCATCAAAGATTCTAATCATAGTCACTGTGAAACACTCAAACACCTTTAGACATTTTTGTTAATGATCTAAAATTCCTTTCGCATATTTATCGCAATGAAAAGCCGAAAATGGCAGTAATGATGAAGAGAAACCCTAATTAAGCACAAACAGCACAAATGAGAGGTCGACACATTCAAAGCAGGCGAGCATCAGAGCCAGCTGATCGGCTCGCACCGCAGCGCCGGCTCTCAGTTCCTCCTCAGCCAGCTAAGATTAGGAGAACCTCCTTTACAGGCAAATGTGACACTCAGAGCCCTCATTTGCGTCTGAGCACAGCTGGTGGTTCAGATTCATCTGTGGGGCATTCCCAAGACTTCAGGGGGAGCGTTCAAACTCGTGAACTCAATTTATGGTCAGTTTCTTTTGAGGAGTTTAATTTTGGATTTGAATTTTTTACACAGCTTTGATCACACAAAGGGCAGCTATATATATACGTGTGTGTGTGTGTGTGTGTGTGTGTGTGTGTAGATTTTTGTGAAATAAGCATGAACAGCGACATTTTTTAGTGACCTTATGCAAAGTAAAGATATTATGATGTGTATAGCAATTCTCCGTCCTCCAAGGGTGGAAACCTCTTGATGGACGCAGCCAATGATTTGGGCCAAAATTCTCTACTGAGACCAGGAAATCCTCTTGGACGCATCAGTGCATTTGGCAAATCAGTATAAACACACATCATTGAATAAATACAACAAAATCTGAAGAAGGAAATTAAAGTCTGAATATCAGTGAAACCCCAGATGGACTGAATGCCTTCAGACAGCGAGTCAAACCGTCACTGATCCTAATCCCGTCTGAGCTAAAAGCCAAAAAGAGAGAGCACTGACAGACACAACATCTGTCCAATTGCCCGTTCGCACTCCTCTCACACGCACGGATGGGTTGGTGCGTGCACGTGAAGCAGATACCTGCTTGGTGGCGGCCAGCTTCTTCTGCAGATGCTCGATGGTCTCTTCTGCCACTCGGATCTTCCTCAGCGCGTCTTCATCGGCCAGCTTCTTGCTCTCCTTCCTCTCCCTCTCCTCCAGCTCGCGCACCCGCATCCTCAACTCGTCCACCTGCAGTGGATACGACACAACCCATTAACTCCCGAGTGGCTACAAAGCAACTTCAATTGGAAAGGAACAAAAGTCTCTCTGAGAAGAACAAACCTCAGCTTTAGATTTGCGTTCAGCAGCCATGAGCTGCACTTTGTCTCTTTGCTCCTTTGGTGCCGACTTGTACATGTCTAGAAGGAGCTTCATCTCTTTCTGGGACTCCTGGGCTTTCCTGGTGGGTGACAGTTGATCAAAAAGACACGAGTTGAATTCAATGTGTGCATGAAGCCTCAAATCTGCACGCTTGCATATGTAAAAAGTAAATCTTCTGCACTGAATGTAAATATGTGCACTGCAATTTATGTGGAAAACCGTCGGAGCTTCTGTCCATAAATATTAATCTATAAATAAATCACAACATTGGGCGTGACGATCAGAAAATATGTCATGCTTGAACATTTGGTTCTGATAAGAAGCCGAGGCGACTGTACTTTAGTTCTACTCGGAGCATCTTCAGCGTGTCGGAGTCCTTCCTCTTCAGCTCGTCGCTCCGCTGCCGCTCCCTCTCGCGCTCCCTCTCGCGCTCTCGCTCGGCCTCCCTCTCCCTCTCTCTCTCCCGAGCTCGCTGCCGCTCCAGCTCTTTCCTCCTCTCCTCCTCTTCCTCCTGGTCTTCGTCCTCCTCTTTCTTCATGTCCATGCCGTCGCTGGTCGTCTCCTCCAGGATCAGAACCCCCGTGTCGCCACTCTGGCAACGTAACTGGAACAGGAACATGGACCAGAGCTTTAATTACAGGGGAACACGACAGCACACAACGAAGCCAGGTCTCAGAGACTTGCGTCACCTACCTTATTTATCTCCATCTGTGTCTCCCGCAGCTTCCTCTTGTAGCGCTGCACATCACCTTTCAACTGAAGGTTGTGGTTTTGCAGGCTGCTGATTAGGTGTCTCATCTCCCTGTTGATTGGTCCTGAGCGCGTCGACAAAAGCCAGACAAGCAGGTCACAGTCATAATGTGGTTTGCTTCTGAGTCACTCAGCACTAAGTAGTTGAATGAAGCTGTAAATGGCAAAGTCAATCACAAGCGGCGCAGACCTGACATCACCTCATATGCACAGATTGAAACCCTCTGACTCACTTTAGAATTTAGAATTGAAGTATCGTCCTCAAATGACTGACGCGTTCCCACCAAACAGCGCAGAGTTTTGAAAATTACCTGCTTGCTCATTGGCTGCCAGGTTCTGCTCGAACTCGATGCGCAGCATTTCGTACTCCTTGCGCACCTGGGCCAGCGTGTCCTCCAGCTGGATGACTTCAGTCCGCAGCTTCTTCTGGAGCGACAGCTCGTCACTCTGAATTATTGAAAACAGCGAGACGTGTTTGACCGCGTTGCTAAGCAGTCACAATAATAAGCCCATAAAACTTTGAAGCTGCTGGGCTGAGAAGCGCGAGAGCGAAAAAGGACATTTCCGAAGCATGCGGTCACCTCCATGTGCTCGATCTGCCGCAGGTGAGCGTTCTTCGCAGTGAGCAGGAGAGCTCGGGCTTCGTCCAGCTGAGTCTTGACCCCGAGAGACTCGTTGTACAGTAGCGAGAATTGAGACTGCAGACATTTGTACTCCAACGTCTCCTTTACAACCTCTTCTGGAATATTCCGCAAGTCCATCTGAAAAAAGCAGCGTGTGACATCATGATGACCACAAGCGTTAAAAATGTACATTTATTGCTTTGTAGAAACGCTCTCGGAATGTAAAGTGAGGCTCCGGACAGCGACGTGGATTTCCATCATTACTGAAAACACTTTGCTCACCTTGAGCTTCTCGCTCTCCCTCACGGCCTCCTGAAGCTCAGCCTGCAGTTTCTCCAATTCCGCCATTCGGCTGTTGGCCAGCTCCTGGTTGTGCTCCAACTCGGCATTAAGACTCTCGAACTAAGATACCGACAAATGCCATGGTTTATTACCAGAAAATACAGGAAATAAAGATTTGCAACTCAGATTTGGGGAAAGACTGATGCGTTAAAAAAACCCTATTAGAAATATATCGTCATATGGTCCTGTTACCTTTTGGATGTTGAGTGTAATCTGGCCACCAGGCAGCCCTCCTGAGCTGCCAGTGCTGCTGTATCCAGACTTCAGCTGCAGGCAGATGATACAAACAATACAAAGAACAGAGAACATGAAAAAAGGAGAAGAAACATGGCAAATAAAGACTTCGGTTAATTTATGTGTTTATCTGAACATGTTGTCACATCATCTGAACACATTTGCAAAAAATTGAAAAAGTATGATGCTGCTTGTCTGCACGCATCGTTCGGACATTTACAGTGCACTCTGTAAAACTATGTGAACCCTGGGGCTCATGACAGCCACAGGACGCTAATTGGAATCAGGCGGGAACCGTCCTGGAGTCCAAGAAATAAAACCAGATAGGGGGTGAGGGCTGAGGGTTACTTTGTCTTACTAAAACATGTAAACATCTACGATTTGAAATTGACAACATCTGGTGAACTCAATCCCACACCCAGAAAGAGAGATCCCAGAGGAGTTAGCAGCACAAATTGCAGATTTGCACCGAGTTTGGACTTGAGACAAACCAAAGACAAGTGTTTTTGATTAATTACTATGAAAGAACAAGATTATATCAGAGCCTTCATGTTCTGTTCTATAATGACATTTCAAATGCATCTTATTTTCAATTCCAGACTGCTTGTACGAGTATTACCACTTTCTAACTTTAAAGTCAGGCGTGTATCCATGAGAGCGGCTGGCAAGACAGGCATGTTGCAAAGAACCACACCGCTCATCAATCTCAAAGAAAGAGCAGTGCAGGACGAGCCCATGCACGCTGCAAGTAGACATATAAACACACCTGCTCCATGGCTTCTGCCAGGTGTTTGTTGAGCTTCTGTTCTCTATTGCGCAGCTTTTCAATGTCCCACTGCAGGTCCTCCACCGTCGTCTCCATCTCAGACACCTTTGTCTCCGAACTGGTCACCTTGTCCACCAACTCATTGTACTGAACAGCAGGATGCAGTAAGAGTATTCATCATTCATATTCATTCACACGCTCTCATACATGCACATAGAAATAATCAACAATTCTGTACCTCCATGGACATCTTGTGGTGCCGCCCCTGCAGGAGAGTGGTGAGGTCTCGCAGCCGGCTGTTCTCCTCCAGCAGAGTGTGGTTCACATTGTGGATTTCAGTCTGGCTGTCGTCCTCACATGCTGCCAAATGAAGTTCAATACAGTTGAGAAAAGTAGTCAAAATCAAGTTAGAAAAAAACCAAAACATGTTTATTTGTTGTAACGTGTCAGACATGAACTGTGTTTCCATGGTTACCTGCATCCTGAACCACCTTGCACATGTCGTTGATGCGACTGTGCAGCCTGTCAAAGACACAGACCAAGCAGGCGATGGCTCCTTTGCTAAACTGCATGCGGTCTTGGAGCTGCAGAGCGAGTTCCTCTTCACTGCTTTGCTCCAGCGTGGCCAAGAAACCTTTTGCTTTTTCACTCAGGGGAGGGAGAGGTGGTGCTGGATCTGAACACAATATGGAAATGAGTGAAGACTCAAATAATTGGGGCTCAATTTCTCTTAAAAAACCGAACGACATGTCACAAAAGAAACACAATTCCCAAGCAAGAATGAAAACATTATTTGAAACAATGAGACTCACAAAACTGACAGCGAGGTTACAGGTGTACAATATATAAATGAAGGTTCCCATACAGATAATCTGTGTTCTCACCTGGTTTTGAATCTGGAGGTGGCTCTGCTGGTGCCATCGGCTCGTCTGAGCCAGCAGGCAGAGGAGACTGCTGATCCTCCTTGCGCTCCTCCTGACGCTGCTGCTCCTCGCCGTCCTGGTGTGGCTGCTCCAGCTGTTCCCCTTCACTCTGGCCCTCTGGCAGCGGAGGCGGAGGTACAGCAGAGGACGGGGAGGACAGAACGACGCCGTCTGGCTCCATGGGCATGAGGTCGGGGAGCGGTGCCGGTGGCGGGGCCGGAGCAGGGGCTGCCGGGGCTTCTGGTTCAAGATGTTTACGGAGAATGTGCACGTTCTCTTCCAACTGTGAAGCATTCAATTGGACGCATAAAGCTTAGAGCAGACCTTATATGAATGTAACAACAGAGTTCAAACATCCAGCAACAGATTTATTCTTCAGGTTTGACAACTTTTCTAGAAAGGTGAGCTTTTCCTATATGTTTTAACTGAATTATAGTTTACAAAAAGCACTCATGTTGGAAAAGACTGTGTAGCCTTCCTACCTATGTTTATAACACAGTTTCGAGACAGACATGGAAAACATCAACGCACAAGAGTAAAGTATTTCGCCCCTGTACCTGTGACCAGTAGCGGTTCACGATCAGCAGGGTGGTGTCGTCAGTGGCTTGTCTCTTCTCCAGCTTTTCGATTTTCTCTCGCAGCTCATCCTCCATCGCCTGCCGCTGCTCCAGGCGCTCGCACAGCTTCTTGTTCTTAAACTGAAGAACCTTCATGTCCATTTCCTCCTGCACAGAACCGACACACAAGCAGCATGTGAAGGAAAAGCCCTGAAAGACGTTTGGTTGCAACACCACAACCAAGTCGGTGACCAAGTCGGTGACTTGGTGAGGGAAAACACGGAATCACTGACCGTTGAGGAGACCCCTGCAATGCGAATCGGTTCAATGAGTGTGGTGGTGGTCTTCTCCTCCTTTTTGCTCTTCTTCTCAGGTGGGCCAGGGGGGCTGTCCCCTCCCGAGGGACGCTTCCCTCCCCCAGCACCTGACATCTTTCCTTCCCCTGTGTGAGAGCATAGAAAACGGGATAAAGTGAACTCAGTCTAGCTGAAAAGACAAAAACCTACAATACAAGTATCGCTTCGACACCTCATTGATTTCATGACAGCTCGAAGCAGCGTTAGCATGACCCTGTTGATGTTAACCGACCGACTTTCAATGACTCACGATGTTCAGCGGCAGCCCCGAGCAAATAACGATGTTTGTTCTAGTATAAACCTCTCTCTGATGTCCAACGTCTTAATTCTAATTGAAGATTTTCCAGCGATTCACGGACTTTTAAAAGCTTGCTAATGCTAGCATGCTAATGCTAACGACAAAACCTTTTCAGTGAGCTTGTCGGCTCTTTTGGTACAGCAACTCCGGGCATATGCGCGCGGCCTTTTTTGAACCTCCACCTATCGCAACGCACTTTAGACCCTCTGTCGACAAACTCCACGGTGACAGAAATGCATGGAGGTGTCAGAAATGTTTAGACGTTACAAACCTTCGCGAGGAGCGACTGAAAATCTAACTCAGTGCATCCAGCAGGAAATAACGGCGAAGCTTCTTACTCGTGCTGGCGACGAGGTGACACCTTGAGTGCAGTGTCGCCCTCTGCTGTTCACAACGTGTCGTCGTCGAGATTTACGTTCAAACGGAAAAATATCAAAGGAAGATTTACCAAGAAGATGTCAGGAATGTTGTTGTGTGTCATATTTCGTGGTTATTGTTGATATTTAGTCCTCAACAACAGTTTTTTCTTGTGTTATATTTGCAATTTTGTCATCTTGTCAGGGATTCAGCATCATTTTTAGGGTTTTGCCAAAGCGCATAGTTTGGTATTCTTTGTAGCGAATGTGGGGAAAAAATAAAAAGCAAAGGAGTGTTTTTTCTCAGTTGATTGAAGTAGTAGATGTCTGTCAGTGGAGGGCAGCATTTCGCCTCAGAGTGAACGACTCGCGGGCCAAAGCTTCAGAAGAAGAAACAGGTCGGTTTGGAGGAATGTGAGCAGAATGTAAACAGTGTCCGGGTCCAAGCTTCACACCGATATTGAACCGCAACTCGTCCCTCGTGCTTTCGCCGCTGAGTCTTGCGCGTTAATGGTTTTCGTTGCGATTAATCGTCGCTCGGCAGACCCGATCGGACTGATCGTCCCTGTTCGCCGCATCGTTGACTGCATTCATGGTGAGTGTCTTCCTGTCCGGTCAGTGAACCTGCCGCGATGAGGCCGGAGCAAAGACGCGGTAATGTCGATCCTAACTGTTGAGATGGATGATGGACACCTTTACTATCGGTGCCAGATGAGAGATGCCCGATTGTCAGCAGAATCACGCAAATATTTAGCGAATCAGCGTGAAGTGAGCGCTGGAACACGTTTCCTTGTACGGCGATTGCACAGTAGTTCCTGGAAATCGATGTTGGAAACTGAGTCACGTGACCGGCGGCGGCCGTGGTGTTGTTGTTACAGGTTAATGTGCTGTCATCATGACCAAAGACATCGTTGTCGGAGAGGAACTGCCCGACTGGGTGGGAGCGAAGGAGTTTTACCAGAAGTATGATCCTAAGGAGGTGATTGGAAGGTGAGTCCAGAGAAACATGGTTAAAAAATAGACATTTATGGATGTTTACTTAAGCCACATATAAATTAAAAGATCCCTTAAGAGTCATTTAAGCAAATATCAAGAGATTTTAATGTATTTTTTTGATTAGTTTTCTAAATTATAAGGGCAGGGAGCCTCCCCTTGCCCCCAAAAGTTCTCAATCCGCCCCTGTTCCGTGACCTCTAAAGCCCTGATCATGTACGAACGGCCTCTCAGGGGGGTGAGCAGCGTGGTGCGCAGGTGCGTGCACAGGCACACGGGCCAGGAGCTGGCCGTGAAGATCATCGAGATCACGGCGGAGAAGATGACGGCCCAGCAGCTGGAGGAGGTCAAGACGTCCACACTGAAGGAGATCCAAGTGCTCAACACGGTGAAGGGACACTCCTCCATCAGTACGTCGCCGTCCCGCTCGTCCTCGCCACATCGTTTTTCTGTCGCCTGAAAAAAAGAAAAGACCCCACAAGTGAAACTGCTTTGTTGATGTTTGTTTCAGTCACTCTCATCGACTCCTATGAATCCACAACCTTTATATTTTTGGTGTTTGACCTGTGAGTATCAAGTCAAAAAGCCACAGTTACTTCCCAAACATGTAATCGTCGATATTAATGACGCTTATTTTCTATCCTTCGTCGGCAGCATGAGGCGAGGAGAGCTGTTCGACTACCTCACAGAAAAAGTAACTTTAAGTGAGAAGGAAACCAGGTGAGCTGCGACACCGGTCACTTTATCCTGCCGATTGTGCCGGCGCATTCTGAAATTCCCCGCCCCTCCTTGCTCCTCTCGAGGTACATGGTGCGAGCTCTGCTGGAGGCCGTGCAGTACCTTCACTCTCTCAACATCGTGCACCGCGACCTGAAACCTGAGAACATCCTGCTTGACGACCAGGGGCACATCAAACTGTCTGACTTTGGTTTCTCGGTGCAGCTACAGCCAGGAGAGAAGCTCAGAGGTACGTCGGGAGATCGCGTGAAACGAAAAGGGTGCTTTTTTTTCTACTTTAGTAGTTAACTGGGTCGTTTTTCTCTCCTGGGGTGAGTAGAGCTCTGTGGGACACCAGGTTATTTAGCTCCTGAAATACTGAAATGCTCCATGGATGAAATGCACCCGGGATACGGCAAAGAGGTCGACCTGTGAGTCCCTTTCTTCACCTTTTGTTACAGACTTATCTGAACCCAGATTAACGAACTGCTGCTTGCTGTGTCTGCTTCTGATGTTGAAACTCTCCCTCCCGCTCAGCTGGGCCTGCGGGGTCATCCTGTTCACCCTCCTGGCCGGCTCGCCGCCCTTCTGGCATCGCAAGCAGATGCTGATGCTGAGAATGATCATGGAGGGCCGCTATCAGTTCAGCTCCCCGGAGTGGGACGACAGATCTGACACTGTGAAAGATCTGGTGGGTTCTCAACGGGTTTCTTTGTTCTTTCTGATCCCTCAAATGGTTCTTTGGTTCTCCGTTTAGTAGCATCTCTCTTCCTGAGGTGTTCAGCGGAATATGTGGCGTTAACATGCCATCTGTAGCATGTGATAATCCAAATGATGTTATTTTCAGTGTGAAAAAAAAACAACATATTCTGTGATTTGTTCCTCTAAACGCTTGTTGACATTGATTCTCAGATATCCAGACTGTTGGTGGTGGACCCAGCTGTCCGTCTCACTGCTGAGCAAGCGTTAGCACATTGCTTCTTCAGGCAGTACCAGAAGGAGGACGTCCGGCTCTTCAGTCCCAGGAAGACGTTCAGGGTGAGTTCAGCGTTCCTGGTGGCTGGTTTCGCTCCAATGTAAAGAATGGTTCCCATCGTCTCCTGCTTGCTTGTCTCGATCGCCGCAGGTGCTGATCGTGAGCGTGCTGGCCTGCATCAGGATGTACAGTCGCTACCGCCGGGCCCGGCCGCTGACGCGGGAGGTGTTGGCCAGGGACCCGTACTCGCTCCGCGGCGTCCGCAAGCTCATCGACGGCTGCGCCTTCCGCATCTACGGGCACTGGGTGAAGAAAGGGGAGCAGCAGAACCGGGCGGCGCTCTTTCAGAACACGGCCAAGATCATGCTGCTGGACCTGGAGGAATTTGAGACCTAAACCGCCGACCTCATTCCCGACCTGTATTTAACCAGTCGCATGCGCGGTCCTGTCGCCCTTTGTCTTGTCGAGTGGCTGTTGAAACGTTGAGACCGGGATTCAGGGGCTGGGGCGTTGGGGTGCTTTGAAGCGCACAGACTGCAAGTTCGACATAAGCATGCACAACCTAACGGTCCTTATCTGTGTTCTGATCCCAGTTTGTGGTTGTTTGAGACTCTTCCTGTCAACTCATCATGTTTTCACTGCACTTTGTAGTTGAAACCCCGATTGCACAATGGTTTGATACAACTCATAACTACTCTCTCTTTCTCTATATATATAGACTTTTACCTGTTTATCATCTGCTGTAACGAAGGAGATGATGCTTTTCCAAGCTCTGTCTGGATGACGTTAAAGCACTGTTAATAGTTATTTAACAGATTCTTAGAGGAACGTTCTCTAATAAAGCTCTGGTATGCTGTGTTGGGGGAAAAAAAAGCAGTTCAGGAGGGGAAAACATGTCAAACAAGTGGCGAGTGAGTTGTTTGCAGTGAGTTTGGACATTCCTGTTGCCGTCATGCATGCAGCCGTTCCTCAATAGAAAACGTACCCGAAATCACTGTGAAGGTCTTTGTGACTGTATTCCTCATTGAACCCAACACGGGGTCCACACAGAAAGCTCCCTGTTTGCAAGTACTTTGTGTGTTTTAGTGCAGGTCGTCTTCGCTTTGGAAGTGTTTTTGACCGGAGCATTATACGTACATTAATTTATGACTGTATTTATGTGAAGAGAAGAAAAATAGACTCAAAGCCTTAAAAGTTACAACTTGCCTGCACACCACTTGCAGATTGTTATGACTGAAATGCAGAAAAGGTGTATAAAAAAACGCAGCTAAAGTGCTTTCTGTGTCGACACCATGACATTCCCAATTCAGTTCATTCCTCAGTGACAGAAGGAGCACTTTTCTCAAAGTGCCTCTCAGAAATGTAGAGTAATTGTACAAAATAAAGATCTATATCATAAAAAGACACCAGTTCAATGACAATAAAACAAATATTTTTATTGTCCTGATTTGTGTGAGGGCTTATTTGAAATTAATACACCCGTGTGTCAATAAAAATGATACAAAGAAAGAAGTTTTTGTTCTTGTTATTTCCTTGCCTTGTGGTTGGCCTGTGAGGAAGACGACGACGAAGAAGCGCTGCTGTGCTGGAGCGCGATTTCCTTCATCCGCTGGTCGAGCTGTCCAGACACGAGCGACATCTGCTCTTTCACTTCCTGCTCGATCAGTGTCTTCAGTTGGGACGTGGGACCTGAAACGGAGTAAAATGAACCGTTACCAACACCGTCATCAGCCGTGAGCCCAGTCAGGCCATGTTGACGCTCTTACCATGCGAGGAGGCGGCCTCTGGCTCTCTGATGGCGTCCTCTTGTGTTGCAGGAGACCCATTTTCTCCCTCTACTGATTTGTCAACATCTAGGCCAAAGTAAATCAAGCAGTTCAAGCAGTTGACTTCAATTTTCCAACAGAAACCCTGTCAAAAATTCTACCTGTCACAGAGGAATCCTCTATGGGTTGTGGTTCCTGCTCCACCTTGTCAGTATATGTCAAAGACAAATCAAGTTTAACCTGTTCAAAAAAGCAAAAACAATCTG
This sequence comes from Malacoctenus gilli, assembly GCA_032164315.1. Lineage (NCBI taxonomy): Eukaryota > Metazoa > Chordata > Actinopteri > Blenniiformes > Labrisomidae > Malacoctenus > Malacoctenus gilli. Next base: position 10,862,232 of record JASSRZ010000086.1, on the reverse strand, counting down.
TCTTTTTCACATAAAATCCAAGAACTTCTCAAGAGCCGCTCTCGACCAAACTGTGGACGGCGTCTCACCATTGGGGCGAAAATGTATTTGTAGAGTTTGTAGTGTCTTAAGTAGCCGTTGTGGATGTATTCGAGGGCACAAGTCGCCTCTTCTAAGGTGAAGAGGTTCATACTAAAGGGGGGCCGCTGCAATAACAGGAGAAAGACTTTATATCGATAGAAAGTTAATGTGGTGAGTGCTTGTTTGAGCCACTGTGCTGGAGGCGTCACGCACCCTGACTGAGTGAGTGAGAAGAAGCTCCCTGCAGTAGTCAGCGCAATCTGCAATGTTGTCGAGAGACGTTTCTGGAAGAAAAAAGTGTCAAACATACTCAGCAGAGGACATATTGCTCCTTGGTTGAACTTCATGATTTATTGTGGGTCCAACAATTGTGTAATACACTGAAATTTGACTGGGAAGCATAACAATACAGCATACTTTTTATGTTGGAGCCTTTTGGTTTCATTTAAAAATACTAAAAAAATCTACTTGGTTTGCTATCTTGTCTCCCATCACAGTGTAGTTCAGGCTCATCAATTGGTAATTAAAGTAGCAACATCAATTAAAGGAGTTAATGTAATCAATTGAATTAAAGTGTGACCTACCAACATTTGCCTCGTGGATGGACTTGACAATTGATAAGAGAGCAGAAGTCTGCTCAGCTTTAAAGTGAAGCTCCCGACAAAACAGCACAGTCTGGATGTATAACTCCAACAGCACTCCTTTTTTGGGTTCAGAGAGGTCAACGCCAAGCACACTGGACAAGATGCTGAAACAGAGGAAGAAAAAGAAGTGAGGAGGTAAGGAAGGAGAGCTGATTGACAGAGTTGTCAGAGGTAATGTATGTTTCGGAGCTTGAGAAACAGCAGAAACCTCTCCAGTTCAGGGCCGGACTGCATTTTCTCGATCTCCTCCATGTCATGGTAGCTCACATCTGTCCTGATGAAACAAAAGAAATACAGTCCAAAGTTAGACATGGCAGCAATCAAAGCAATCAAACTAGAAGGAGTTTAACAAGCCCTCACCATAACATCAACCTCGCTCTGAGGACCTGTGGTAGTCACAGAAAAAGAAACAAATGTTTACAGACTTGTTCTCCTCATGCCGTTTGATTCTTTTTCATACTATTATTATAGCTCTATCGACACCAACATAATTTTAACGATCAGGCGGTGAATGTGAGACAGTGGAGGTCAACATGTCGTCTACCTTCGGGTTTGTATCCATGTGTTTTTTTCCCCCAGTTTTCCTCAACAAACTCAAAGTGGACAGCTGGAGAAGCAGCACAGACTGGACACGCTTGGACGAGAACAGAAACTACTGCCACGGCTTCCTGTTTGACTCCTTGTATCCTAGCAACATGCTGGGTTTTTTTTCCCCTCAGCTTCCGGTTAGGAAATGAATCCCAAACACCGTTTGATTTTTTTGGGACTCAAGAAAAAAGACTAAAGTGGAACATTTTCATGTTATTTTCATTTACATTTGTCATTTTATTAGAGCGTTACTAGTAGAGTTATATTATTACCATATCATCATCAACGTTCTCGAAATGGCAAACAAAAAAATAAATATAGAGGTGGGATATTTGACGATATTTTGCCTCCTTCTATGTAATTTTTGTGTTTGTGATTTCCCATCGCTGCATGGTGGCAGTATCCATGGCAACGTGTCACGCTGAGTGTCCCGCCGAGCCCCACCGCGCTTTTTCCCGTCGTTTTCCTGGAGATGATGTGATTTTACGATACTAAAAGGGCCTGACAGAGGGGAGATGAGGCGCTTTGAGCTGGGGGACTCAGAGTCTGGAGCCGAGAGTGACACCAAGAAGCTTCGGGGCCGATGTGACTGCGGCCGCTCCGGCGCGACTGCCTGCGCGGCCGGTGAGTGATGCGGGGCTGCGCGGAGCACCGACACCTCCCCGCTCGTGTGCTCCTCACGTTCCAGGAGTAACAGCAGGGACTCGCGTCCCCACCAAGCACTGATGTAAAGCCTGTAAGACACCGTCCGCCCATCCTGACTGAGCAGCGCAGTGGAGTTTAAGAACTTTATCCCTCTCTAATCCACTTTGCCTTCTGCTGCGTGCAGGTGGACAGACGGGCAGATGGAGCTGGGTGGCGCGATCAAACCACCGACTCATACTTAATTGCTCCGACTTGTTTTTGTTTTTTTTCCACCCTTTTACAGACCACATACTTGTAGGCTTGAACCTTATTGCTCTCTGTCATTCTGTGATTAGCTCTGAGTCTCTGCTCTGACATGGAGGACTCTGATATAAGACAACAGAAGCTGGACAACCAGGTAAAGACACGATCGATCATAGTTTGTGATTTCTTTTTTTCAAATAGATAAGTGATAGTTTTGCCTGATCTATCTTGGTCTAAGAAGACTTATGACATGTTAGATTTGTTTTTCAGCTGTGCAAAACGTACATGTATTGGAACAGTACTCATATATTAGATTAATTTCACAAAAGGTTGAAATGGAGGGTGGAACGTCGTATAAATTAAAGCATTTGTAGTCGCTCAAGCTCAAGGCCACCTGTGTCACAACCACCTGTTGTTTGGAGCTGTTGCTGGAAATCTAAGCCCGAGTCGCTTGACAATATCCAGGGTTTAAACTTGTGAAATGGAAATTGGAAACAGAGCAGAAAGGTGTTCAGTGATTATTGTGAAGTATACAGGATAGTTGTAGCTGGAGAAAATCAATCCATCCAGAAGTTCTTCCTCTCCAGATGACGACAACAAACTATTAACCTATTTGGACTCAAAACAAATCCCCAAGATTTTAAATTGTACAAAAAAAACCCTGTTAGAAACATCAAACTGAGTGAACCAATGCTGTATGAAAAGCCTCTCACATAAACAGTATTCGGTACATATGTCTGTCACTTAGGAACTCGCCATATGACTCGCAGGACGTTTATCTGAGCTTGTTATCCATCAGTCGTCAAATCAGCAGTATGACACTCTGACAGCAAGACGCCTCTGTGCTGCCATACTTTGTGTTTCCACCTCGAAATATTGCACGGGGAGAGAGTTTGAGTGAAGGTTGGCGCTCTCGTCCCACAGCGAGCGCTTCTGATCAAAAAGCAGCAGAAGAAGAGAGCCGATAATCAAATGGTGGTAGCCAATCGGGACGCCCGCCAGAAGAACCGAAAGCACAAAGCCCGCTCAGATGAGACGCCTCTGCTGATCAGCCAATCCCTGAGCAACACTTCCCTGAGTGGTGAGTGGAGGCTCAGTGTCAGTGCGGATCGATGTCCCGCAGAAAAAAAAAACTGCTGTCGAGTGTGTGAGCTGCCTGTGTGAAAACACTGATTTGTGACCTTGCATTAAGATCAAGTGGAGCACGCTCATGACAACCCGCTGGATGAGATCACGCTGGGAGAGAGTGAGATGACGCTGGACGTCGAGCTGCCCACGGAGAAACCTGCCACGCCCAAGAAAATGAACTTAGAGATCGACAAGGAGCCTGAGGTGGAACGTGGAGAGGAGAGCGAAGCCCAAGCAGAAGGGAAGAAGCCCAAGAAGAAAGAAGCAAAAAAAGAAAAGGCCAAACGTAAGACGTACGGTTGACTTCGGGACTGTAGGTAACGTGGAGACACTTTGTTTCAAACAACTGATTGACCGCTGCGTTTTCAGATGCAGAACAGATAGAAGAAAATGATAAAGAGAAGGACAAAGAGAAGGACAAAGAAAAAGACAAAGAGAAGGACAAGAAAGAGAAAAAAACTAAGAAAAAGGACAAAGTGAAAGAGTCCGGAGACGTCCAGAAGACAAACAAGACAAACAAGCAAGAGCGCAAAAGTAACATCACACCTATAAGTGCTCTGTCCAGGATGTGCAAGCGTCATTCCGAGGTATTCATGTGTCAAATTTCTGCTCCTTTGCAGAGAAGAGTGCACAGGAGGCTTCGGCCGCCGAATCAGAGTCCGTGGTCGAAGAGGCCAAGGAGAAAAAGGAAGAGGAAGGTGATGATGAAGAGGAGGAGAAGCCCCAGAAGCCCACTGTCCAATCCCCCAAGAAGAAGAAGCAGCTCGACACATGTGAGTGATAATCTGGCTCAGCGTGCTGTGTGGCCAACAAAGCTAATAAGTTGAGGTAAATAACGACGCTGCGTGTTTACGTCCACAGCCAGGTGCCAAATAAGTGACGAGAGCAGAGATGATGAAGTCCAGGAGAAGGAGAGAAAAGACAAGAGGTCCAAGAAAGCAGAGAAAACCAAGCAGAGTCTCGCTTCCCTCAACTCCAACTACAGAGAAGGTTCGACTTCAGGGAGTGAGTCTAATGAGAGGGTGAGACATCACAAATCACAAGGACCTTTCGGAGGATCTCCAACAGCACATGAGAGTGAGCTGTGATTCAGACACTCTCACTCTCTCTCACCACAGTCCTCCTCTCCGATATCGGTGGAGGATCTGGAGAAGTTTGCCGTGCGCCCGGCCCCCCGAGACGTGACCATCCAGTGCAGGGTGACCAGGGACAGGAGGGGCATGGAGAAGGGCCTGTACCCCACCTACTTCCTCCACATGGAGAAGGAGGACGGCAAGAAGGTTTGGGCGACCGCAACCAAATCACTCATGACACGTTCACTTCCACGATCCCTGTTTGTGAGCCGTCCGGAATGAAATGAACCGGTTTGTGTTGCCTTCAAGGTCTTTCTAATGGCCGGCAGGAAGAGGAAGAAGTGCAAGACATCCAACTATCTCATCTCCACCGACCCAACAAACCTGTCCAAAGATACAAACTGCTACATAGGAAAACTAAGGTGCCTTACATTTCCCTCTTGGTCATCAAGGTTTCAACACAGCCTGTGGTGCAACATGGAATTTTGAGGCCTAAGATCTAAGTTTCACTCTGAGGGTTTTTTTTTTTTACCTTTTAATCACCAAAATAAACCAAACTGCTGACGACCAAAAGAAAAAGCTCCTTCGGCTGGTCAGACGTGTGATCCAGACTGACGTGTTTCAGGTCCAATGTTCTGGGGACAAAGTTCACCGTTTATGACGGAGGAGAAAACCCGGAGAAAAAGCCCTTCATCAAAGAGTGCGAGTCGGTGCGGCAGGAACTGGCAGCGATTTGCTATGTGAGTCCCACGGGTGGGTTCAATCTGAGGACCGGGCACGCAAGCGAGAAAAAAAACCTGTGACACTAAAGCTTCTCGTGTTGCAGGAGACAAATGTGCTGGGATTCAAGGGCCCCAGGAAGATGACGGTGATCATTCCTGGCATGCTGGAGAACGACGACAGAGTCTCCATTCATCCCAAAACCGTACGTCCAACAAAAGAAAGAAAAATGAACCCCGTGTTCATGTCGGTTTCGTGTAAAGAATCTGCGACGGGTCAAGTGGTTTCTCCTCGTTCCAGGACCAGGAGACTCTGCTGGCCCGCCACGCCAGTGGAAACACAGAGAAACTGGTCACCCTGGTCAACAAATCCCCCAGCTGGAACGAGCAGACCCAGTCGTACGTGCTGAACTTCCACGGACGCGTGACCCACGCCTCCGTGAAAAACTTCCAGATCATCCACCCCGACAACGGTGACCACCCCCCCCCCCACACCCCCCCTCCCTCTGGTGAACCAGCTTGTCTCGTGGGCCTCTGCTAACCTAACCGCTTGCCCGATGTGTTTTCCAGAGGACTACATCGTGATGCAGTTCGGCCGCGTGGCGGAGGACGTCTTCTCCATGGACTACAGTTTCCCCATGTGTGCCCTGCAGGCCTTTGCCATCGCCCTGTCCTCCTTCGACGGCAAACTGGCCTGTGAGTGACCCAAACTGGCGTGCCTCAAGTGCTTCACAAGATTCCTGATAGAAACAGATCAACTATACCCATAATGCTCCTTTAGATCATTTCCTTGTTTTGTGTCCTGGGAGATTTGAAACACTTTGTGTACATAAATACGGGCTAAAGATGCCACAGACCTTCGGAGGACGTTGGGTTTTTAAGGTTGCTGATGTTTGTAACGTAGAGCTTTTCTGCTCAGATTTTCCAAATGTGTAAAGAAACGGTGCAATAATTTATTCAAACGATCCATGTAAGCTCGACAGTGAAAAAATAAAAAGACAAAGTGTTAATATATGAAGACTTTTTTTTTTACAAGCGTCATGATCCTTGACTGGATATTTTTCTAAGCCTCTTCAAGTCTTATCAACGTCGAAGAGTAAAGGTTTTATCTGACCAACACTTTACCAGAAACTTGATAGCTGGAGCTTTTCCTGCTGCAGACGACCCCGCAGATCCCCATCAGCGTGATTACCAAATATTTCGAGCCACGTCCAACTAGATTGCAGCCTCTTATCGTCCCACTTTTATCTCAGAGCAGAAAGCTTTTCATGACTTAACTTTAAAAAAAAAAGAGAGAGAGAGAGAGAAACTTTGTGATATCTGCTGTGGAAAAACACAGCAGACTCGTGCGTCGTTTCTGGTCTTGCGTAACATAGAGACACACTCGCCGAAGAGAGTTCTTACCAGTTCACAGCTTTTGCAAAGTCGAATGTCATTTCTGTCTCAAGAAATAAGAATAGGCCTTTACATGCTTTGTGGTGAAGCGAGATGATCGGCCGCGCACTGATATTTTTAAACGCTGGACCTAAATTCAACAGACTGACAAATAACATGTTGTGTTTGCTTGTTTTTGCCACTCAAATGCCTCGAAAATCCACAAGTCAGATTGAAACCGGGGCCTCGTGGTAACGAGTGTCATACTGCTGGTTCAAATAAAGGTGAGATTTGTGTAAATGTGTTCATGTTGCCTCACAAGTTGAAGCTTCTCATCAGTCAAAAGAGACTCCACAGGGGTCAGTCATGTATCCGAACAGCAGATTCATGTCGAACAGGCGACATCGCGCTGGTTCTTATCGATGCAACACTGAAGTCACAGCACAATCTGACAGTGAGGTGATGCTCGCACGTTTCATTCGCTCACATGACAGAGCTCTGCCTGTTTGTCACACACACACACACACACACACACACACACACACACACACACACACACACACACACACACACACACACAC
>JASSRZ010000086.1:10788551-10855077 GCA_032164315.1 Malacoctenus gilli | reverse complement strand
ACACACACACACACACACACACACACACACACACACACACACACACACACACACACACACACACACACACATATATGTACATCTGCTGTCTTAAAAAAGCACATCCTCCCCCACCAGCATCGCCTGAGCGACGTATTTGTTGATGAGGAGCGCGAGTCGTGCACCCGTCTCCCACCCCCACAACTATTTGAGGAGCCTCTCAGACCAGCGTGACAGACTTGTGTCTGAGCTGAGGGCAGATGAGATGAAGCGGCGACTTCCCGTGAGACTGGAGATGATGCTGCACGTCGTCCTCCTGCTCGTGTCTCACAGCATTGGCTGGCTACAGGCGAACCTCATAACAGGTTATGTCCGTGCAAGTATTTTCCTTACTTTTAAATCCTTGATGTCGATTAAAAAAGACGAATGTGGGATGATTGATTTGGCTTAAGGTTCGAGCGAAGGGCTCAGAGCTAATTATTCAATTTTCATTGAAAAAATATAGATTGCTTTGCTGCGTTTGTCTTTTTACCTTTTTTACTTAAAGGTTAAAAAATGTTGGCTCAAAAAACCAGTTGAAAAATAAACACTAAAAAGAATGTGTGAAAACAATAAGCTGTTTAAATGTCATTCAATCACCAAATCGTGTTTCTAATCATGTTTGAGATTCCCAGTTTAAATCGTTGATTTATTAATGATTCATTTTGAATATCAAGTCCTTGAGAGGACCGCCTTCACATACAAACACTTTTTGTTCATTAACTATAATTATAATTAATTATAATTTCTGATCATTTTATTGTTATTTCTGTTTCACTTTGTCTTGTAGAAGAACATTCAAGTCCCACTCTCAACCATTTAAAAAATGCAAATCCCAGGACAAAACCCCCCAATTTTTTCTTTTACTAAAAAATTCTTTATTGACAAATTTGTATAAATATCAGTTTAAGTATAGAAATTTGTCATAGTTGTAATCTTAAAAAAATCTGTTAATTGCTGATCATCAAGTTCTTGTTGTGAAGCTGCAGTTAAAAAGACAGTTCTAATTCTGTTCATACTGTTCCACTCCTCTGACGCAGAGAGAACACACTGCTCTCAAACGGTGGGGATTTTGATGGATATTTCCAATGATTTTCCAAAATTTATTTCACCAAATTTCATATTTGCATTAACTCAGATTAGAGGATTTGACAGTCGAAACAAAAAAAAAAAGACTTTAGCGAGAAGTGCTTTGGTTTTCCTACAATTTGAAACTCCAATGAAAGAGCAGGTGGATGCCAGAGCAGATGTACCCTGATACGTGTGAAAACCCGTCTGTGTATAGGTACAGTGCTCCTCCTCTGGACTCTGCGGTGCTGAGGAGCGACTGTTGCCGATCGGGTGTTTTTGGGACTCGGAAACCCCTTGAACTCCCCCTTGTGTGCTTTTAGGAGGGGACTACGCTCTGGACTGTGTGAACGACTACCTGTTCAGCGCCAGCTGCACGCTGAGCATCCCATCAGCCGCCAACAGCACAGGCTCCTACTGGCTCATCTTCGAGGAAATCTTCGATGAGTCAGGCACACTCATTCAATGCTGATGATCAGGCACCTGTGATGTGGCGACTGTGTCCTCTCTCTCATTACCTCCTCTTTTCTCCTCACAGAACAACGTACATGTGCAAGCTGGTGAAGAGAGAGAGAGATTATTTCTGCAGCTTCAAAAAACCTGCCAGCTCGACCATATTTACGGACAAGGATGCGTATAAAATCACACTTTACCACAGGTTTGACAGTGGGGCTGAGATCTCCGAGGTGCTGGATAACGAATACATCCCAGTGAGAAAGAGTAAGTGACAAAACGTGACTCGTGGAAAACACAGAGACGTGATTCTCAATGATGCCTCTGTAAAACGCTGCGCATGCCTTCTTCAGTTAAGCCCAGAGCACCGTGCTGCCTCGCAGTGACTCACAACTCCAGCAAATACAGCCTCAGATGGCAAAGCACCTACGAGGCGTTCAGTCCTTACACCGCCCTGCCCTCCCACTTGGAGTATCAGATCCACTTCTACAGAACACGGGACAACGTGAGAGGCACTCTTGGCCTGCAGGACATCCCCGTTTGTGGTGGTCAAAGTCCGCAGGTCGACTCTGCAACTTTCCAGAAAAGATCCCAGGAGACGGTCATCCAAAGAAAACCTCCGTCTCTTGCTGTGCTTTCAGGTGACGCTGTATCAGCTGCACGCAGTCCACACACAGATCATGGTGGAGGATGGGATCTTTGAACCGGACGCCGACTACGCTGCCATCGTCCGCACCAGTCCAAACCAGGCGGCCTACAGGGGGCAGTGGAGTGACTGGTCCCCCCAGGTCCGCTGGAAAGCTGTCAACGAAGACCCTCCTCTCAGAAGTAAATGATGTGGTCAAAATAATCACTCAACAAAAAAAGAAAAAAATATCTTGATCAACTTTTTTTTTGCCTTCCCCACAAATATGCTCAAAAATCTCCCCACTGCTTGTTTGTTTTCCAGCAGCTCTAGCGAGTAAAAAGATCACTTCTAAACTCAGTGTGAAGACGCTCGCGCCTGTGTGCGTGTGCGTGATGGTGGTCGTGTTACTACTTTCCTTCGCTTTCGTCAAAAAGTGAGGCCCCTCCTCCACTGTTGTTTCCCGCTTCAGCATGGACGAAGGCCAAATTTAAAACCTTGTGTTGCTTTTATATTTCATGACAGGTGGAGACGAAGCGTCTTCATCCCGACCCCAGCGCCTTACTTTGACACCCTGTATGGGGACTGTCATGGAGATTTCAAGGTACGTAGCACCTGTCAAACAGGCACCAGCCAGCACTCGGAGCTCATCCCTGACTGTGGCCCTGATTGCAGAGCTGGGTGGTCACGCAAGAAACCACCGCAGATATACTCAAAACCGAGGAAACGCTGCAGATTGACACTCTGACAGAGTGCGAAGACGACCAGCAGGAGGACTGTCCTCCCCCGGGGCCCCAGCAGCCGACAGAGGCCACCACCTACTGCAACATGAGCGTCCTGGCTGGCGCCGTGGTGATGCCGGGCGTCCCGTACGCCGTGAGCACCATGGCCCCGCTGACAGAGCAGCACTGCCAGGGCGGGAGCACCGGCGGGGACTCGGGCTGCTGCCTGTGCAGCGACGCGTCGGTGGAGAAGGAAATCCTGTGGTACTGCAACGAGTACTGCACCCTGAGCGCCTTCCAGGACTCGCGCTCTGTGGCAGCAGGGCACCTGGGGGTGTCGTAGGCCGAACTCCACGCAGGTTCACGAGGTGCAGGATCATGTCCTCATTGCTTTGTTCCTTCTTTCCCCAGTGTGGCTGTCATGCATGGCACGGTGGGCTTTGTAGTGAGGCCAACCACCCAGGTACAACGCTCTGAAGCAGGGCTGTCAGGCAGCAGCCGAATGAGATATCGAGAGGGCCCGACCAGTTTCAGCAGTGCATAAAAATCTTTTGGTTTTTTTGGACTTCTTTCCCTCCAATAACAGCTAGCTTCAACCCGTCTTTTGTCTAATGGTGTTGATGCCATCTGCTGTTCAGTTCTGGTATCACTATCGCCCCCGCCTCCCAATCAGACAGTGAAAGATCATATCAGATGCTGGGTTGATATAAGTTGTGTGATAAAGTTACCTCAATGGACACAAAACAACCCCCGGCAAGCCAGATCTGTCCAAAGTCTCAGTGTCCAACTCCAGCCCTTCAGGCTCTACCTGCACCAACCCACCTGCTTCACATCAGTCATCGTTCAGCTGTGCAGCAGTTTGCCAACGAGCCCTGGTTGGATTCAGGGAGGCATCCTAAAGTCTCAAGAGGTGGGTGGGGGGGAACTGGACTGGAGCCAGACACACCTCAATTTAACCTTTTTTTGCTAAATAGCAACCAGAGTAAAAGTTAAAAAGGTCAAACTTTAAAGAGGCTCAAACCAAAAGTTCAAACGAAATAAAGCAACTGAAATAAGTGATTCTTTGTGTAGTAGCAGCTTATTTTCCAGGCTTTCTGTTACCTTTGTGTTTCTGCAGTGTATGATAGAACTTCATGTACGCTCAAAAACTCCCAATAAAAACCAATTGAAACATTTTGTAGAAAGTTTTATTATTAAGCCAACACATACATGAACAAAGCACCATATAACCTTGAAGTCTGATACAGAAGTAAGCCTACCTGCCTCAGTCACTGTGGCCATTTTATTTATTCCATAGCAAACACTCTGAATAACAAAAAGACAGCCAAGGCAGCAGAGTCTATCGTATATTACAGCATGCTGAATAGAAAACCTGGGAAAGAATTAGACAGAGCCATCTAGAGACACTAGTGAGATACAACAGTATAAAAGTGCCATTCATTATACAGCAGTTGAAATACTGACAATGAAATAAGCTAATTTTACAATAAATTTATGGAAAAAAAGAAGAGGAAACAAAAGGAACAGACCCTGTGAGGAGCAAAATAAAACAGGACTTTTTTTCTTCCTTGAACATTGATGAGAGCCAGCTTGCAAGGTGTTTGACGTGACTGGTACCGAGCTGTGTCCCCTTTGCACCACATAAGACAATTAAACGTTTAAAAAGAAATGGCCGTGGTGCTGAAGCACCCGTCCCCCTCTCAGCGTTATGCGCAAACCGGCAATTAAGAAAAAAACAAAACAAAACAAAAAACAAACCAACAAAAAAGGGACAGGTCTGAGGACAGCGGATGGCACAGAATGTGTGGAGTTTAAATAGAAGTCTTTAAGCAAGTCCCGATGTGAGAGGAGCACATTCATTGAGAGACTGAGCGGGGAGGTGATTCTTGGTAAACCCATTCCTTCTGCCGCAGCCGAGCGAGTCCTCGTCCTTACGAGGGGGAGAATTTTTTGGCTTGTGCTCGAACTCTTTTTTCATATTCTACTCTGTTTTGGCTGAAAAGGGGTTAAAAACAGTTACTATGGTGCTCCGAGATCTTCCTCAAACCAGACACAAAAGGCATTTTCAAACCACTTCAGAAAGAGAGGCAGCTTTGAGACGGGAGGAAGAGCAACGGAAATCTGACAGGATTCTTTTCCTTTTGCTCGTCAAGTGTAACTCAGGCTGCACTCGTACAGCGCCACGCATGATCACCACAAATTATGTAGTCAGCTAAAGCTGAAAAACAATCTTGAGATTGTGTTTATCTGGAAAAAGTTGGAACATTTCAAATCTTTCAGGGGAAGAATATACAAAAAAAACACAACATGTCAAACACGCAAAGTCTCTACGATGTCCTTGAAGATGTCTCAGTGAAAACTTTGTATTTCAGGACAGTATCTATCGCTCCAACTAATCAGCAGTTTCTGAAGATGTGCAGTAAAACACATGACAATCCAGTCAATCCACTCAAACATCTCTACGTAGACCTATGCAAATATAAGGAAGGAAGGAAACCGAGGGTTACTCACCAGTAGATCGTGTAAGCCTCTGCTTGGGCTGGGTCCTGGATATTTGGCTCATTTAGGAGTTCCTGGATACCTAATAAGATCTAAAAAAAACCCAACAGAGAGACAATAAGAAGGTGAAAAGGCTGCTTCAGAAGCCGTTTTTTGTGTTAGAGCTTAAACACCTGGTCAATATGGAATGGATTCTAAGCATGCGTTGATCCTGACCTGCTTTATTGTGATAGCCGGTCTCCAGTCCTTGTCCTCCTCTAGAATAGATAGGCATACTGTGCCCGACGGATACACGTTTGGATGGAAGAGTGGAGGCTCAAATTTACCTGCAACAAAACAAAAACGTTAAGTGCACTCCTGTCGCAGATCCGTTACAAATGTCAGCGAGCTCTCTGAGCACAACGGCACCGGCGGAGACGACTGTTGGAGTGAGGGAGCAGCTTGTGCTGATCCCACCAACACCGCCACCACAGCGCTTTAATGGGACACTCGGACTCCTTCACCACAAGTGTCCCTGTTGTGTCACAGAGGAAACGCTATACTTTGAAGCAAAGTGACACAGAGGATCCTGAGCCAGCATTTTATTATGTTCTACTTTATTACAAGGATGCTTCAGAAGCAGAGGGAATTGACTGCAACATACAGATGGCGCCGCACCAGTTGTAACACAGAAAATGAAGTAAAGGATGCAGCGTAGCTACAACTGTGCAATGGGGAAGTGTCACTATATGTCCATGACTAACAGCTACAGAAGTGTGTGAGCTCGCAGGGAATATTCCACCGACTGAGACACAAGCAGCATCAAAAGTTGTCACAAACTCTGCACAGCTGTCAGACATGGAGGTGGAGCGTTCCCGCCGAGCGCAGTAACTCACATTTTGGAGGAGAAGAAGGATAATCATCCTTGAACAACATGCGCAGTTTGAACAGGCCTCCTTCCCACGGAGTCTGAAACGACAGTCAGTCATTATAAAAAGTCGTGGCCACGTCAGGCAAACTTTGTTAGAGACGGCTCTCAGAGCAATGTTCCACACCATTGAATCCTTCAACAATGCAAGGTTTAATTGCTTAAATCAAAATAATTATGTAAGCAGATGATGGGCAACATTACCCCCTTCTTTCCAGGAATAGCGCACTCCCAATTCATGAGATTCATGGTTCCATCTGGATTTTTAGTTGGAACAGCAACAAATCCCTACAAAAAAGAGACAAAGGGGGGTGTGAAACGGTCCAGAGGTGAATACTGGGGGACTGGAAGCGTCGAACGAAAGCTGGAAACACATTTCTAATGAGACAAATCAGATCATTTCCTCCGATGATACTTACAAAAGGATGGTCCTTCCGCCATGCCTTGCGCTCCTGGGCAAGACGGCTCAATGCAATGCCTGACATGATTTGTGGACTCCTAGAAAAAACAAACAAACATTCTTGTAAGAAATAAATGAATAAGTGTCCTTTTTTCTTCCTCAGACAACTTTTACTTTTGGGACTTCAAAAACTTTAACATCCTTAAATCCCTCCAATCACGTACAAGAGTGATTCCAAGTACCGACTGTGACAGGTGAGAGGTGGGCTCTCTCCTCCTGACATGCGATTTTAAACCTAATGTGATCAGACCAGCGGGGGGCACAGTCCCGGCTATATTAGCCTCGATTCAAAGAACCCGTGCACACATCTGGAGAGGACCAATTAGAGAGACCACCCTCCCACCCGCGGAGTCACCTGCAAACAATTGTAATTGGTTACTCAGATCGTCCGTGGTGCAGCCTGCAGGACAGCGAGTGTGTCTCCGTGATTCAGTCCTCGATCATCTCAATCAGGGTCTGACTCCCCCTCCAGCGCTGATTATGTTCTAATTAACAGTTTTCCACAGGAATGTCCGATCATCTCTATAGCAACGGAGCTCGGAGGGTAATGGCAACGGGGTAAAGCAGCAAAACATTAGCACAGCCCAGCAACTACCCGTGCGGTGTTTACCGGCTGGAGGGAAAACTCGAGGAGTCTCTGACAAACTGGCAATTCAGACGATGTGAGAGCATTTGCGCCAGACTTTCAGGAACTGTGTGCGTTCAACGGGACACGTCTGGGAGAGCTCGACGTTGCTAGCAAAGCTAACCGGCGGCGAGAGGTCCACAGTGAACGGTGTCCCTCCTGTTTACCCGCCTGCTGTTTTAAAAAAAAAACTGAACGACGCCCTCCACAGTCATTTCATTCCCATTTATTTTACTACATGTTCGCGGAGCGTTGGCGCAAACTTGTCGTGGAAGTGGAAGCGCGACCAAGTGGCTGCCAGAGCTGTTTTTCTTTTTGATAAGAAAGCTAACCGGTTAGCTTGACAAGCTAACTCATGTGCGCCAGAATTGTGCTACATCCCAACAGGCGCTGGCGCTGTTAGCGTCTGACACGGCCTGATGCAGCACAAAAATGCGCAAATGCACTTGATTTGGGCACAATTTTGGATGAGAGAAAAGTGACCGCAGCTTTTCATCCGGGGTTTAACGATGTCTATGGCAGATAAACAAGCCGGGATGTGAAATATTCAGCGGGAATAAACCATATCATTAACCATTAAAGAACAGACAAAGAACGCCAGACCTAAAAGGCGCACATTTATGCATTACCAAACTAGCGAAAATGGCGCAAAGTGAAGCGGGTAAAATAGCGTAATACACGAGAAATGTCACGTTCCCTTCATCACAACGTGCTCCTACCTTTCAGTATGGCTGCACTGGCTCTGGTAATTAAGCGAAATGAATTAATCGTGCACAAATCCCGTTAAACCTTGTAAAGTTTCCCTCCTGAAAAACCACCCGCTCCGATCTGAGCCAGACACGGCGAAGCGAAAAAGTACCGTGTCGTGTACTTCCGCCTTCGCTTAAATACTCATAGGAAGCTTGGACTGCGCAGTTTTCCTCGCCACGGTCTTGTATTGGAAATAAACCGGGAAAATGTTTATTTAACGGGCTGCTTATCGGCTAACAATCACACGACAGGCGTTTCTACAGATTGCACTGAGCACTTTGCAGCCACAATCTTAAAATGCTGCAATTTTGTGGTGGTTACGTGCAGATCATGCAGTCGCCTTCTCAGTGACCTGTTAGCAATGGAAACAAAAATAAAGGTCATTGTAAAAGTGAGTGACCGTGTCGACAAAAACTTTGATGACTGCGTGTCATTCATCAGAAACTGCCTCAAAAGGGATTTGTGTATTTAAATCTTAACTCGCATTTAACGCTTGATGAGCGAAGTGTTCAGTCCAACAACGGACGGTTCACAATCTTTTCTTCTACTTTATCTTTGAGCGGGCTAAAGACCGTTAACCCGATCGACAATGTCCATCGCATCAAAAAATTGGCTTCAGTGCGGTTCAAAAATGAGCTGGTGCACAGCAGGAGTTATAGGCTTGTCTGTCAGCCGCAGATTTTCAGATTTACGACTTTAAAGAGAGGTGCAAACGAAATTAAAAGAATCTTTTCGTTTACATTTAAACGGGCATTAATGTAGACTACTTAGTCACTGAGAGCACATCGAACCAAAAGAGGTCGCTGTTTATCAAAGATGAGTTCGCGGTTGATCGTCGTTCACAGCCTCGAACATGTTTACATAAAAATGAAAACGACAGGGACTACAAACTTTAAAACAACTTCACACTGTGATGCAAATAGAGTACGTGATGATTATTCAATTACCATCAAATGTTTGGCCAAAATGGAAACTGCAGTTCGGAAAAAAACTGGTCTAAAAAAACAAACAACACATGAATTAATGACAACTTTTTTATTGGGTTTACCTTATGCAAGACCATATAGATCTACCCCCTTAACCCTCCTACTTAGTTTGTATATTTTAAACATTGCATAAGATCATATAGAAGTGATCTACATAGTGATATGAGAACCTTATTCAATAATGTAATTGTTAGACTGAGGAAAAATGACACATTCATTCCCTCTGATTACAAGTGTGATCATCATCAATCATGCATTACAGTGGTCTGTGGTTGAACGACTCGAATGTAGAAACAAACTGGGCACTTAAAAGTATTAGGCTACAGATTAGATACGTTTTATCCATCACATAAAACATCGTCAGGGCAGGCAATCGAGCGGGCAGCCTGCTCACGAAGGGCAGTCAAATGTAATGTAGCTGCAGAAGTTAGAGGGGTTAAACGCCTCAGACAAGAGAAGAACACAGAAGGTTACAAAAAGAACCAAGCAAATCAAACACACAGAAGAAAAACCTCACAAAAAGGATCGAGCCACAAAAGATGACTCAAATAAACCTTAGCTCTGAGCCCACGTGGGTAAGTTTAGTCCTATTCAAAAAGGAGCATTTCTGGCAACGGAAAACAAGAGGGAGGCGAGATTGTCTACAACGCTCAAGCATCTGCTGCTAGAAGGAGTAATATGTTGTCGTCAGTCAGGATGTTGGGAGTGATTATCGGTTGGTGTGTGTGTGTGTGGGGGGGTGCTAGTTGCCATCGGTGCGGTCACACACGGTAAGTTGAACGCGTGTGAGGGAGTGCAAGACAGTACGTAATTGGAAGGCTTCAGAATACTATAGCAAATGTAAACATAGCCTAGCTCTGGCAGGAAAAAATCCAGTCTACTTTGATTAAACCTCTTTGCAGATCTCAAACTTTGCTCTTTGAAAGCCCTTGTGTGTGTGTGTCTTATATAGATATCTATAAATGTGTCTTATTTCAAAAACATGCATCCATACTCGTTTCCCCGACCATATAAAAACGGTTTTAGTCAAGTGTATACATGTGAGTAAATGGAGGTTTGTGTCAATAACAAGTCTGTATGTACAAATAGTGCCAGCATTAAGAAATCGTTTACTCGTCCCTGACACTAAGATCAATGTGTACAATACACATAAGACATTGGATTTTGGTCACTGGGAAAAAAGGCAACACTAAATGATTATTTGTGAATGAAATATTCAATCGAAACCACACAACAAACCTGAAAACAACTTTCTAGTTCTTAAAAAAAGGAAAAAAGTGTTCTAAAATGCAGTATATTTACATCAACTACATTACAGGCTGTAAGCAATGTGCACAGTGAGTCCCACTGTAGTGCTTGTAATGCTGTGTTTGTACGAAATCTACACAATTCAAAATGCTAGGAAGAGAATCTATCACACTGCAAGAGAGAGAGAGAGAAAAAAAAATACATTTGTCTTTTTGTTTTTCATAATGTAACAGTCAACTTCATAGCCAGCCACGTATAGCTTTGTTATTGGTTTTATCAAAACATGTTCCAGGCATGTTCTCAGTGAAAGACACCGTATTCAGCATTCAGCTGGTTCTCGACTCGGAAAAAATCTCTGGTCCTGTACAAACGATGCAAAACAAGAAGTCAACATTATCAAGAGTTTCTCGTTTTTCCAAAGATCCAGTATAAACAGCTTCCATCCGAGGCTGCGGTTTCTATACAGTGTACAAAACGTGCAGTTCTTTTTTTAAGAGTTAAATATTAATATTGAATTTGGAATATTTACATGAAAGTGGAATCCTTTTATTTTATTTTTTTTTATTTGATATGAACAGAACGTCCTTCACCACCACCTGGAAAAACAAAACAGTTCCAGTCCCCAAAACCGCAAAATACTTCCCCTAAAATGAGATGTTGCCTCAAACACAAGAAATAAACGAGTTCAAAGGTAACTCGGGTGTCAGTGAGGAGGGGAAAGAAAAACTGTCTTGAGGACTTTTTTCAGACATGAAACAAGAGGATTATAAAAGACACAAACCTCTTAAAAAAAATGGCTGCATAAAAAAAAAATTCACATTTCAAAACACTTGATTTTTTTTGCCCGTTAACTTCAGATTTATGAACATGAGGAGGTCACGAATCGTAGAAAAGTGGCAGATAAAGTAATGTAAACTAAAGAGAATTTAATTTTTGGGAAAATCAATTCAACTTCAGGAAAAATATATTTATTACTTATCCCACAGAAAAATGGTGACCAAAACGGTTTAACTGAGCCTCGAACATTTCAGTAAACACTCTTTTGGGTTCCCAGTGTCAACAAAAACAACGTGATTGAAACCTTTCTGTGTCCTATCGTGTGTACTCGTGTCAGCGTTAGTGCCACCTTGATATTCCTCTTTGTGCATTAATAGCTTGGATACGTGATGCGCCTTTACTCCCAGGGGCCGTGAAGGCTCCCTTTGCTCTGATGGTTGATCCATTCAGACTTTAGATTGACAAGAAAAAACAAAAACATGCAATAAGATGTGTGTCGTTGTGCTCCTCATGGTCACAAATCTCAGTCAGGCCGTTTGAAATCTTTGGATCAATTTGGTGTCAGTTTTGGGGGTGAAGTTCGTTTCATGGCCGGACTCTTTAGCGTGCGCCGAGTAAACACGCGATTCCCTTCTTGATAGCTCGAAGTGATGATTCTGTGGTTGATGCTCGGAGTTCTAAAGACCATAGTGATCCCTTATCAGACCCTTGAGTTGGGAGGATATAAGAATGAACTCAACAGATGACCCTGAGTGAATCATTGGCCTTAAATGATGACGGCCATGTTTTATAGCATAAAACATTTGTAGATTACAGTTTTTTCCTTTCAGATAAAAAAAAAGAACAAAAATTGCCGCTAATTTAAAAAAAAAAAGAAAAGGTCCAGTTAAAATGTACAGGCACAAATTGTCAGTAAACAGACTTATTTACATCAAGAAATAAAAACAAAGTGGAGGGAAAACACAAAATAAATGCACACCCCTCCCTTTTAAATCTCCGTTGTGCCAAACGATCTTCCACAAAGATGATATGTTTGCATCATAACACCTGGAGCTCCTAATACTGAGTCCTGTTCACATCCGGGAGCCCCTCTCCTGGAGAATCTGCAGGGACGGAGAAAACACAATGAGGAGGAGCACTCGACACACAAAAACCTCTCAAAAGACATTCAATACGTTCAACTTTCAGCCTGCAGGACGTCTCTGCTTGACTGTAGCAGGTTTTTTTCGCTCTAACGAGTGCATCTACGTTTTGGCTACATGGAGGCTAAAACAGGCACACTGAGGGGGGACAGAAGGAGGAAAAGGCTTGCAGGAAAGACAGCAAACAGAGTTCATACCGCCGCTGTAAACAAAGCAGTGCGCCGAGGAACGAGGAAACCTTGTCTGAAGGATCGGCGAGGATACTGGACAGACTGCTGAATTATTTGGCAGCTTTCCACAGCGCCTATTTCTGTTTCAGGACCACCATTACACACGCTGCAGGGAGACTATTTCAGGAGCCCAACCACACTTCTATTTTTTGAGAGGGGAAATTAATCTCAGGTGATGCCACATGAAACCTAGAGGGAGACTAAGGACAACTCCGCCGCAGAGATGACAAATTATAACAGCTCTGTGAGAATATTAGCTGCTGAAACATTAATATCAGAGATTATGACTTTAATGAAACTGTGCTGCAGTAACATAAAGTGAGATGAACCGTGAACCGAGATGCCCCATCGTAAACAATGTCGGTGCTCTGAGAATGTCTCTTTTGCATGATACAGTGAGCTTCATGGTTTGGGATATTCGGTGAAATATTTTTAAATTTCAGAAATGCAAAATTCACTTCAGCATTTCATCCCAAAAAAGGCAGCATGTGAACTGATGTAAGTGTGAGTCAAACTAAAACCAGCTCATGTAAAATCTACAAAATGAAATGTGATGATAAAAACTGGGCTCTGTTTCCTTTTTTTTTTTGCCTCCAAACTGGCGACTCGGTAAAATGCAGCGGCTCTGATGTTCGAGCTCTTGTGTGAGTTGGGAATGTGCTATTTACAGCACATTCAGAACGAAGCAGGTACCTGCTGTTTATTCGCTCCCACTTCTTATAGTGTCGCCTCGTATTTTAGGAGCAAAGACGTCTGTCTGACACCGTGGGCTTTTTTCCCTCTCTCTCTTGAATCAACTCCTGCAGCTGTATAAATGCATTTCTGATCATCTGATTGTTTGAGCCTTTAATCATTTGAACCAAAATAGAAGCTCCACATCGCTGCTGAACCGCCGCAGATGAAACTCAACTCTCCTGATTGGAAGAATCTGCAACAATGGAAGCGGGAGGAGACGGGCAGAAGGATGGGGAGTCTTGGCAACGCTGAGGCCTGAGGTGTCAGAAGGAGCATGCTGGCCCACCCTTCCCTCCCAATGTCATTCTCGCAGAGAATGAGTCAAATGGCAGCGGCTGATGATTCAGCATGCCCTCCATTAACCGAGGCTGTGAGCATGTCAATAATTGCAAGGGTCTCAAACAAATGGAGCTTTTCCCATCTGGTTTCAAAGAGAGCTTCACCTCAGGAACAAGTCAAAGTCTGAGCAGGAGCCACCCGGCTTTTGATCCTCTGAGGATCAGGTAATCTGGACTCAGTCTCTGTACTTTGGTATAAGTATCATACAGCGGCTCATGAAGTCTCTGAAAGCAAATGGGAAGGGTTTTGTTTTTAAATAGGAGGGGACGGTGGTGGTGGTGGTGGTGGGGATGCATTGATGGGTATGGAAAAAACAAGGAGGACAAAGGTGGGAGTGGTGGAGGGTCTACGAGCAGTTGAGGGCTCACCGGTGAGTCACAAGTGCTCAACCCTAATCAGAGTCATTCATTTCATAATCCGTCTCTTCGTCCTCGCTCTGAGCAACATGCAGCATGCAGACGGCACAGAAGAAGACAAGAAAGGCATCTCGTAAAAAAAGAATGGAAATGAATGAGGGAGTCAAACACTGGAAGGGAGACGAAGGTGCCAAAAAAACAACTAATGGATTCCCTCTGCAGGGGAATTACAGTCATCACTGCAAGGTAATGGACACAATTAAAAAAAAAAAAGCTTCCAACCGGGGTTAGTTTTCATACCAACATATCAGTTACCTTCAATAATAACTTCTGGAGGATTGATACACAAAGGATCGTGAATCAGCAAGTTTAAAGGACCTGATACGAGTCGATGAAATAAAAAAGAACGCATATCTCTTGTTTCTTTTAGCTTCTAAGATATGATTGAGACGTACTCACTGGACTTTATACTTCCTAACGTCAATTAAACTGAGCTGACTCCAAAGTGACTGAATTCAGCTGAGGACGGAAATGTTCCGTTGGGTTTCTAGATGAATTATAAAAAGGAGGACACTGCAGTAGTTTTCCAGTGCAACGTGAAGCATCAAGTACTTGGAATTTGACACTGGCCTCGATGCCTCACGAGCCTGTGCAACCCGAGCACTCAGAGGATCCTGAAGCGTGCGATTACCCCCGTTACCTGACACTTTAATTACCTTCAATTCGAGTCCCCACATCACGATACTGTAGATGCCACAGAAAACTATCGAAAAGCACAAAATCCCCTCTTTAAAGCGCTTTTTTTTATCCCTCTGATTGCTTCTCCGGCAGTTTAATCTTCTGTTGCACAGATGATCTGAATATCCACAATGTTCTCCTTCATAAGGATTTCTCATTAATATACGAGAGGCGCTCGGGGTCCCCTGGTGGCATGTTCATAAATGAAACGCATTCAGAAAAGCATCCAGCACAGGCCATCGCTGCCCCATGTTTGCCAGACACACACATACATACACGCACACACAAGCTCAACAAGGCTCTCCAGATACTCACCTTGGCCTTCTCACTGGGCTCACTGTTCGTCCCGTATGATTGGTTGTGCAGCTCCTTGGAGACTACACACAGGAACTCTGCTTGGTCTTCGTTACCGTAGTTGTAGGAGGAGCCGATGCTGACCAGCTAGAGAGACACGACAAGCAAGAGCACACAGGAAGAGTTGGTCTTAAACTGAGGCAGAGGCACAGGAGTTTCTTTACTCATGATACAAACAGGCAAGTCTTGTACCTTCAATTCAAGCCGTTCTTATTTTTGAAGGTAATAAATGACTCACTGCTCCCTGAGAATAGCTCTGACAGAACAACCCAGAAATAATCACTATAATTTTCAGTTTCACTTTTGGCATTGTTGAACCCACGTTTCTTGCTTTTCAAAGATAAACTGCAGTGCAGAGAGCCATAAGGTGTGGCATAAGTAGAGGATGACACACAACAGATCGTTAGATACCAACTGAAGACAGCATGGCTGCACAATTACATGGTACACTGAGGGTAATGGAAAGGCATCACACTAGCCAACTACATGGTCGCAGCATCAAAGTGGTTTGCCACTCTGAAACATGTAATTGTACATCATTACATTTATTATTAATCGGACTGTATTTTTAGGACCTGCAAGCATTGCACCAAAAACAAAGGGCTCACAAAGAAACAGACAAACCAAAAATAACGCACACAGTGGTCCAAAAGTAAAGTGAGATGAACAGAAGCAGCGAAATGAAACTCAAGAGAAAAACTGGACGGTCAGCAGAGAGTTACTGACGGAACACAGGTGAAGGCACTGACCACAGGAAGCAAACATGCTGGTAGAAAAAACACTGGGGGGAGGAGGGGGGGGGTCCGACCTGATAGGACTGGGCTTGTGAAACCTAAAAACATCCCACTGTTAAAAATCCTATTTAGGGTCTTTCAAGCAAATATTGTCGGTCAGTGGGACGCACTTAATGGGTTCACTGGATTTGGGCAGTTATTAATGGGCAGATTGCAGCAACTCACAATTAGATCAATGACAACATTCCCAAAACAGGAACAAATCAACCTTCACACTTTACATTCTGTGGGACTGAAAAAAGGATTGGTTAGAAAAAAACTACATAATAAACCTTCTATCACATCCTAAATATGATTCGATCTCCTCCTCCCAGTCACATCAGATTTTAGGAGAAGCCACAACAGACACAAAAAGGGGAAAGAAATGGATGGAGTCAGTGAGTTTCTTACAAACATCATAAACCTGCTGAAAAACAGTAGAAAAAACAGCATTTTCGGACACTGATGATCTGCTTTCGGAGTAGAAAATTAAGTGTGTGTACTGCAGGCTACATGTATACCGCCTGTACCCAGGTGTGCATGTTCAGACATGCATCACCTCATTAGCAACTGCTGCCAGAGACTTGTTGTTGTTAAGAGATCTTCCTCTAACATGAGACATCGACGCAGCAGAAAACACACGACTCCAAGCGACCAACCACGGATTCAACTTATCATGCTGGTCAACATGGCATGCATCGAAAATTCTTTGACACAAATGCATTTCAACACACACTATTTTTAAGCCGCGGATTCTGCATCAGGGGTGTTTGCAGAAGGTTTACAAAACTGTGTTCTGTTGAATGATTTGTAGACTTTCACTCCTGGTTGGCGAATTAATGTTTTGTAACCCAAAACATAGGGAAAATGCCCCTCTGTTGGATTTAGCTGAACGTGACTTTCATGTGGACGAAAGTCAAGCATCACAGTCAACTACAGTTCAGCTACAAAACCGGTTGGCGGTGAAAGGGAAAACCTGCACGATCGCGACTGAATGACTCTCCCCAAAACATCCGAACAGCTACATGAGCGCAAAACAGAGAAAGCTGCAGACAGGTTTACTGTGATCGCAGTATGAATAAAAATAAATAAAGGAACAGAAAATTACAGACAGGAACAAAAGGTGTCGGGTTCTCTTAGCCTCACTGGTGAGCAAGCAGTACAAATGAAACACTAAAAAAAGGAAAGAAAGGAAATAAGAACCAACAGCTAAGTGTCTACTTGGGACAAACAATGGCTAACGGGGGTGTGTATGGACAACATGGGGACCATGCAGTGACCAGCCCATGGACAGAAATTTGTGGGACACACCTCTCCGCTGTTGTTTGGCAAAGCAGACTCCTCTCCCTTCACCTCCCTTGACACAATCAGCAGAAACTCTGACTGGTGGGCCCGCCCGTAACCTATACTGACAAGCTGCAACAACCAATCAGAGCACAGAAGGGATGCCCGGATCATGTATGCGGACATTGAGAAAGATGCGATTTGCCGTTCGGCTTTTTTTTTTTCTTTTTTAAATCCATTTCCAATAACCAGGAGTGGATTTTCTGGGTCAACGTGAGCATAGCGGGGTGGGTGAAGCACATGGAAGGAGGACTGCTGCTGCGAGCCTGCCAGCGGAGACTCACCTGTTCAAACTTCCAGCCATCAGACATGGTCGAAACCATCTGAGTCAGCTCCTCCTCCTGGCACTGTAGCACCCGGTAGACATGCTTCACTGGAACCTGGAAGAAAGCGCGAACGCACGAGAGACACATGAGGCGACGATGTACAGAGATGTACAGCGAGCCTTTGAATCTTCCCGCAGCTTCATATACCTGTGATGTTTTGCAGTCGCGTTCCCTGATCTTGTCCTTGATGAGCTTTATTAATGATGTGATGTTGTAGAATTCGGCTTCTTCTAACACACCTGGAAGCAGGCATACAGAAGTATTTTAGACTGGCAGATCAACCCTGACACGTCACACAGATATGCTGAGTTAGAATGAGTCAGAATCAGTTTGCTTCGATGCCTGGTAAATTATTCGGGCTGGACTTCTAAAGAGAACAGATAAATGTTACCTTCTTCCGCCAAATCCCTGTTGAGCACCAGTTTGCCATGCCTCAGGTAGTTCAACACTGGCCCGAAGTACGTGGGGTCTCTGTCGATGAGATAGGCACCAGTTTCATCCTGATGAGCAAAAAGAGGAAGGAGAACATTAACTTCAAAACAGTCTTTTCACAGTTTGTCCCCGCTTTGCATATATACTTCCCCCGGATCAACACTGAAGCAAAAGAACAACCGCACTTCTGTAAAGTGTGTAATCAGCAACTGATATGACACTTTGCTCTGTGAGAGAGTTGACATGAGTCCACCGACAAACAGGCGGATGTGCTCCGTAATCGAAACATAATCTGGGTGATAAAAATCCCCACTGTGCATAAATGAACCAAACTCAAGGGGACGCGAGTTACGAGGTCAGCTCCTGTGTCGATAATCTGCACAGTGCTCGGTGAGAAAGACATGCGCACAAGGAGCCCCAGAGAAGCGCTTTGGGATATCACTTCCCTATTCCCACAGGCCATGGGTTTGATCCCGATTCCTTCACAACCGCTGGGTATTCCCCTATTTCTGTAAGTACTGTGATTAGACCGTCTTCGTCTCGTGGGGGGAGAGAAGGCTAAAACAATTAGAGCAGAACAGAAAAGGATCTGGAACAGCAGGCTGAATCCACCGAGGGGACCAGGAGAAGCACCTTGGCTTACAACCAACAATTAGCCCAGTCTGGTCTGTTACATTGCCGGCCTCGCACATCAATATAAGGTCCGTTTGTGCAGCTGTCCAACACAAGTTTACACAGAAATGCTAGTTAATACAATGTGACATTTAGTGAGTCAAACGTGCATGGCATTTAGTAAATACTCTGCACACAGGAAAGGCCCTAAGCAAATTTTGTACTAATGCTACAGGATGTTTGACTTTGCATCAGTCGAGTATGTGGCTTCAGGAGCAATCCCGGCAAATTAGCGGCCGTGCTGGTTCATGCAACTTGTGATGTTATTTACTGAGGGACACAGTGATGCTGTCACACACTCCAGGCTATGACCAGTAACAAACAAGCCTTCCCTGACAAACACATGGATCGCATTGGAGTGATGGCTTCAACTCAAAACCCATTAGTCTCTCCTCATAATGAGAAAATGCCCCAGTGCATTCTTTTTTTGTAATGAATCTGTAAGCCCTCTTGGCAGGTTGACCTCTTTTTCACGGCGAAAAATACGCCACTGGAGCCCAATGGAGCTCTATTCTAGTCTCAGTGCCCTGTGTTACTTTCTTACACTTTCATAGTCACTGGAGTTGGAGGACAAGCACACAAGACTTATATGGAGGATGCAGACGAGACCATGACCGCATCACTTTCGCATCACCCCATATGTGATGATTTGCTTTGAAGCTCCAAATCCTTCCTCTCATGTCAGAAGCTGCTGTATGTCATAAGTTCCCATTTAATTATTTCACACTAAAAGCATTTGACAGTGTTTTCCGTGTGGGTTTTCGACCAAGGGAAAACAGGAAAAAGGGAGATAATTTAACTTTTTGGTAACCATGAATCGAGAGCAAGATCTTCTCGAGGCTGCTCCAAAACAAGAACTCACAAGCACAGACGTCAAGATGCACGTCATACACATCACCAGCCACAGCGGGCTGTTTTGTTAGATGGAGTTTCCCTGTTTGGATCAATCAGGCTCGGTTAGGTTGAGCAGTGCAGCAGGATTCCTGATATTGTTGGAGCTGCTGCCAATAGCAACCACTCTAAATTCTACTGTCAACAACCGTGTTCCTCCTTCTACAGCAAGTCCAAATGTCTCATTTGAAAAGGCCAAACTACCGATGTGCGTATCGAGCAGGTCTGACATAAAAATACTGTCCGCCTCCTGTTGACAAAACAGTCAAAGACACTGAGCATGTACTCCACACTTTTCACTGCATGCTGACCTGCTGTATTACAAAGCCTGTTGCACTGGTCCTGTGGGTGCACATGTATGAATGGAAACCTGGGGTGACGGTGACCCAGTTCAGACGGCGATGAATCTGGGGGCTTTGACATGGTCCCATGTACACAAAGAGGACAGTGTTTTTAATTAAAGACAAAAGGCTGTGTCTCTGGGGGCCCAGGCTGGGGAGCACTGGGCAACAAACAGAGGGGTGGGAACAGTGAGGGAGCAGGAGGATGGCTGCCGCTGCTGCTGGGAAGTACTTGAGACAAGCTACGAGACATTCGGGGAATTATAAGGCTGCTTGAAAAAAAGATTCCCCTCTGCAAGTGGTACTTTAGCCGTAATGAACAAAAGTTGGCCTAGAAATTTTAACACTGTGAGCTGTGAAGGAATATTTCGACAGGACAGAAAAAAGCAACAAAGCTCATTCATACTTTATTGATGCTTAATTAAATAAAAATGTGAGGCCTGCAAGGGACCAACCACTCTAACCAGAGACTGCACTATTTATAAAAATGTGCTCACTACCTACAATATGCAACAGAAAAAGGTCCAGCTTAGTTTATGAATGCTACATGATCTTTCCTGCAAAAGTTTGAAAAGTTATTGTTTATGCACACGCAGCAACTACAGCTTGGCCAAACCATGACAAGATTCAACCCAGAGACAAGCTGAAATTTCAGTAAACACAAGCTAATCAGATGGGGTTGGCCTCAGAGGAGAGAGAAATGTAGCATATGAGCCTTATCATTCTCCTCTTGCACACAATACACATCCACCCACAGGAAATACCACGGTGACCCACCCTACAAGCTCGGGGTGTCCAATAAGGCTTTCTGCAGACACACTAACACTGAAAGACAATCCTAACGAAAAAAACCAACAACAAGCTGCTACATGTCGACGCCAGAGAACAACAGTGGGTGTGCAATAAACGTTGCTTGGATTCAATAAGCGATGCATGAAAATGAAGTGTTTACTTCTGTATGTCAGATTACATTAAACATATCAGGTGTTAACCACAAAAAAATTCAAAGACGATTTGAAAAGAGCAAAAGAGGAGCACAACAACAATAAGGTTATCCCAGGTTCCTCATTCAAAGAATAAGAACTCTCGTCAGCATTATCCAATGTTGCATTCTCCCAAAGCACAGTTGGAGCCCAACAGAAAACCGAGCTTAAAGATGTTGCAGTAGATCTTCTGAGTCACATGACTGTGGCTACTTAGCCAAGTGGAAGTCTGATCCTTGCAGAGTCGGAGCCAGGAGTCCCTCTGGAGTACAAGCAGTAATGGCATAGTCAAGCAGGCCCTCCATCTTTTAAATAATACACATCACAGCTATTACTTGAAACTCTTTCATGTTTCAAAATATCTGACAGTGACATTTGAATACAAGTTGCAACCTCGCACCAAGGCTGGGAGGAACTTCTCGCCTCTTTGCAGTTTTCAGTTCTGCAAGGCAGCACCATCAGTGCCTGTCACAGAACAGTTTACGAGAGCTTTTTGGCACTAAATGAGCAGCTCATTTAAAGTCCCCTAAAAGCTTTGTTGCTATGATGAGAGGCAGCTTAGGCAAAGCCACAGCCATGCTGGCAGACGAGGAAAAAAAACATTTCAACCTGGAGCTTTTCCTTAGACAGACGAGAAGACCGTGCATCATAACAGAAAATGAAGCGAGAGGGTGAAGGATTAGTTGCGATGACTGAGTTTAGTGCAAAGTGAGACACCATCTGGATGAGCTTTAATCTTCGGCAGAACAATCATTTTAGGTATGTGAGATTTGCCAGTAAAAAGGTAATCAAGTCAAATTTTCGCGTCACCTAATCTGTCAAGAGCATCCTGCAGAGCTCTTTCGAGCACTTAGTGCGAGAAGGTGGTGCGGGAGGAGCCAGTATCACCGTTAAATATTTACGTTGCCTCCCACGGTGTGCTCAGGCATGACATACAACCTGAATTGGGCATTAATTGGGCCCATATTCCTCTCCAACATGCTGCAGAGAGAACTTCTTCAGGCAGCAAATGGATATGAATATGAAAAAAATAAGATGTTAAAAGAACACGAATCCTTTGTGATGGGGTGTTTGAAAAATTGATGCAGCTCTCAAAGCTGGAAATCTGGGTCTCTGCTTGAGTGGTCCTGAGCCGAGTAGTTAGAGAGCAGGAGTCCACCGATGGGATAGTTTCACACCGAAGTGCATCTCTCTGCTCGCTGACTGGGCGAATCTGAGAGAAATGTCTGAATATGACTGAGCAACATACGAGGCATAAATGTCAATATCCTTCCGACATGACAATGTTGATCAGCATGAGTCAGTTTCTGGAAGAAAAACACTTGAATAAGACGATGAATAAACACAGTGGGACCAGCTGGTTGGGCTGTAAGAGGGACAGCACTTCCTCCACTTTCTCCCTGGTCTGCCCCAATGTGCAAAAACAAGCTCCAGTCAACAACATGAATAATGCAGTTCTCCTCAAGAGTCCTGCTGAAGCACGTCAGCCTGCGTGACTGAGAACTGAACCACTCATTTCCTTGGCTCCGAAACACAATACTGCATTCGTCCAAAAACAGAGCTCTCCACTGATCTGTCAGTCTGCTGGGTTTTCTGCTCACATGCAGGGTTGTGTGACCACAGGAAAAACCCCACTGCGGGGTGCGTGGCTCAGTTACAAATAACGTGAAACGATCTTAACATATATAGTTGCACGCAGAGTTGCAAGTGAAATAGCAGCCACTCAAATCGTGCACGGAAGTGGTGCTGTCACGAACGAGGCAACCTGCTGGACAGACGCAAAGAGATGGCTGGAGAGGGTGATACACATTTAAGACGGCGGATTGAGATGGACTGATCCGTTGCTCATGGGGGATAAACTGACAAAAAAGCAAGCTGATTATTCAGAGATTAAGATATTTGCATGAAAATACAAGATGAGCCACAGTCTCGGCTTAGCATGTACCGAAGTTAAGACTTAAACATGCGAGCGGGTGAAAACAACGAATAATGGGGCAGTGAAACAAACGCTGCAAAAACCAGCACAATGCACCATGTTTGCAGACAGTTCATACATTGTGTTTGACAGTACCGGGGCCCCTTAAGCACACACATCCTGCTGTTCAAATGGACAGATGGACAAACAGGGGAGAGAAGCCTGTCTCTGCTGCAACGAGGTCATTCACGGAAATTAGTGACTTCATCCGGAGCTCTCAGTTGTCGGCAGCACCTCACCCCACCTGGCAATGACTTATGCGCTCATTGAGTGAGCTCAGCGACAGTGAGGAGGGGGACTGATGCTGAGCAAACAAGCAGCAGCTTCAAGTAGGGGAATCAGGGCTGATCAGGGGTCTGACTTCGGTGGTGCCTGAAAGGAAATTACATAGAACCCCAAAAGCTTGAGTATCACAATCGTTTAAAGGAGCTGATGCGGAGCCAAGTTTGTATAACCATCCCAAAATAATCCGAAGTAATAGATGTTTTTTTTTTGTAATTTTAGGATAAGATAAGACAGAAGGAATCGCTTTCAGCCATTTGTGCGTTGGTCAAGCCAACACAACAGTTATATGTTCTCGGCATCCTTCGAGTTATGAGAAAACCGAGTGGCTTTAATCGGTTACTTTTTGACATTTGACACCTCTCAGTCCAACGCAACGCATCGGCCTCAAATGGTGAGGGAAAGTTTCCAACTGAGGCGACTTGACATTTTCACTCCAAAAAAACCCCTGCCACAACAAAAACTGTTCAAATTCAAACATTTAAATTAGCACCCGCATGTCACAGCAATACTTGTCACTCCCCGTGTTAAAAAAATACAAACAATTAAGCTCGCAGCAACACTGTGTGTCATGTGGTGACTGTCGGAATCTAGCTAGCTTAGCGGGCTGATGCTAGTTAGCCACAAAAATGTATATTTCGCCCCAATACCAGTATGAAGACTGGTTTTCACAAGCTGGGCATTAATGTGGGCAAGCTGTCTTTCTCTGTCTTTGTTAATCCAAACTGCTGTCGTCGTGACCGGGACAATAATGAGGAAATACGGTGTTTGAATAAATTGGAGTTAACCAACTGCGCTCCTAACTGCGGCGCTATCCCTCCGTACTAGCCTAGCAGTTACCTTGTCGGAGTCGAGCTCGGGGTCAGCTTGGCTCAGTCTGTACAGGAACGATTTGGGATCTCGGCACAGCGTCTGTCTCGTCGTTAAAAAATACGTCCCCCCGACATTCAGTCGAATCCATTTTGACGCCCCGACGCCGGACGAAGCGTTTCTCTCCGCCGGGGAATGGGCCAAGCACCTCCGGTGGACGGAGCCGCTGGTCTCGGAGCTGTTCTCTGCCATCCCTCTCTCCTCCTCCGCCCTCGGCTCGGCTCGGCTCTGGTCTGTGCGGCTCACAGGAAATATCGAAGCTGCAGCCGCTAACTTGGGAGTCCACGGTTCATGCAAAGCAGGCTGCCAGCTCCTCGGCCACTCCTACTGAGCCTCTCCACCAGCGCGAACAGACACTTGCATAAATTATTTGAGAGAGAAAGGAGGCCCTCCCAGCGTGATCTCCTGACGCTTCAACGTGGAGAATAAGATCTCTTGATAGGACCGCTTGTAAATGTCAGAGCCCATGAAAATATGCAAGTAGCTTCCTATTTTAGGTTTCGTATTGCTTCTACAGCTCACTGAATAATTCTCACTCGAATATTGGGGCGTTAAAAAAGCGTGTTAATTTTTCTCTCCTCTGAATTTGAAATTAATTTCCACGACACAATAAAAACACTGATTAAGGGCCGGTACTTTATTTACATGCTGCAAAATGTGAGACGCCATTGCCACTGAGTGTTGCTGTTTTCACTGTCATGACTGTTGGTTTGTTGACAGAAGACAGGACACATGGCTTTATTTGTATGCCTAAATCCCTACATGCTTTAATTACTGGACTACCAAGCATTAAGTGGAAAATTCATCATTCAACATCTACTGACCTAGCGCACAAATAATCAGAGAGAGAATGAACAGATTCATTAAATTATCAGAATATGATTAAATCACTGAGCAAATAGAAAATGTATGATATAGTAAGAAAAAAAGCTGTAAAATATTATAGTTTACAATAATTATTCACATTCAAAGGCTTTACATCTCAATACATACACAACATGGCCCCTGAACATGACTTCAATCCAAATATGATTCATATATTAGAATTTAAATAACACAGAATGAACTATAGGCTAAACAATAGCCATCAAATAACCTTATACAAGAATAAAAATACAAAAACTGTATCCTAATATCATTGCATTACTTGCTTCAGATTTTAATAATACATCATCTGTACATCACAGTTCTAGTCAGTTACAAGCCAGGTAGAGTAATCCATACACAATGTAACCGACTGCCATCGACTTGATTCAAACAATTTTTCTAACTAGAGGGAAAACACACGTCCCGTGTCTCCTCGACTTTATAGACAGATACAGCAATTTCTTCGGTTATTTGGATCAGATAGATATCCTTTAACTGACATCCAACCACATCGTGCCCTGGGCCCCAGGGCCAGAGGGTCCTATTCACCTATACTCCAGTCACACACTGCACACACAGACTCAGTTGAAGGAAGAGGACCTTTGGAAAGGACCTTAAGGTACGATGTCAAAATTAAAAGCATTATGATCATACATATTGCTAAAACAAGAGCACAAGTTAAATCAATCGCTTTAATTTCTATTGGGCCAAACATCAGAATGAATGAAAAAAACAAACAAACAAACAAACAAACAAAAAAACAAACATAAACGGGACAATGAGCCCAGTGAGGCAGTTCTGCCATCTTGTCCAGGGACAACAGCTTTACTGTGATTGCTTCTGAGAATGATAGTGTTTGTATGTATATGTCTCAGTTGAAGGTTTTCTGTTCAGCATGGGGTGATCAGCACATAGGATTTTTTTTTCTCTCAATAGGACGTGCTGAGGATGAGGCGACCATTCCACCCAAAAAGAAAAATCGAAAAAATTCACACCACAAAGAAATAGCCAGTGAATGGTACAGAACAACCAAATCATCCAATAATATTCGCTATGGTTGCTAATGCAGTCAAAAATACCCACCTTTTAACTTGAATAAACTATATCTCCAGTGCCCTAGGAGAGAGAAGCGGACAAGGCTGAGCTACAAAACTGGCCATGCAGGAAAGATAAGCAAGTTATGATTAGGAAGTACAAGCTAGTGGCATGTTTACCCGCCCCCTGGTAGCAAAACATCCTCAGTAACGGCTATGGAAGGCTCACACTTACAGAGACTGGTTTGGAGCCACGTCTCACTGCAGACCTGGCAACCCTGCTGTGTCACTCATGTGGTCTGCAATAAGCAAGTACCAAGAAACATAAAATTTAACAAAAGAAAAAAACCAAACAAAACAAAACTCAAATATGCAGATGTGTGGTCATTTTTGGGCTCTGACAAAAATATATATATATAGGATCTGAGTTTGGTAAATGTGTGGGACTGAATTGGTTTACAGTATCTGTTACAATTAGAGTATATGTCATTAAAGTGGGGCTTGGCTACAGCTTGCATGTACGATGTAGGATTAGGATATGGTTTAATTAAGATATCATGACAGAATCCGGTTCATACGAGCTAGATTTTGAATTATCATTGAAGCAGGAAACCAGTCCTTGCATTTGAGATAGTCCTAGCTGGTACTCAAGCTTGTATCACTCCAGAAGACAAGCTTGCCCTTCTCTTCCCCCCTGCAGAATGTACAAAAAGCAGATGTGCATGGTGGAAGCCTTATCATCCATACATGGAAAAAATGCAATAGAAGCCTCACAGAGAGCACAAAGAACAAGCAAAGCAACCCTGAATCCAAAGTCGTATTTTTCCCATGGTTCTACTCAGGAAAACAAACAAGGTCTAGATGCCAGCGTCTCTAAGAGTTTGTTTACATTGCGGTGATGAAGGGCACTAAAGAGGGTGTTACTCTGCTCAGTGATTGGCCTCAGAGCTAAAGAGAAGTGGGCACAGGAGGAACTGTGCTCCTATAGGCCAGGGTTTTGGTGCCTTTGATAGATCTTTCTCCACACTTCCTGGATCTTCTTGCACCATCTGTCTGCGTTTCCGCTGGGGTCCATCAAATAATATGTCCGGTTAGGCTGCAAACATCACAGGAAATGGTGGTGGTGGTGGTGGGGGGTGGGGTGGGGGGAGAGAGACAGAGAAAAAAAGGCACAATTAAAAAAATACAAAACACTTCAATGGACTCCAGACATGGGCATGCCTCAACATGCCACCGGAGGAATATTCGTGCCGGTCAGACATCAGAGATAAATCGCCGTGTACCGTGTGAACAAAGAAGGTTTTGAAGTTCTTGGCCTCAGGGCGTAACTCTAAGGACCATGGAATCTCCCCTTTCAGGACCCTGTTGACAGGGTCCACATAGTACAGGTGTGGTCCTTCAGTGAGAAGCAGCTGTCTCCGTCGAGCAAACAGACCCTGCAGAGGAATGCACACATCTCGGCATCAGCTCACCAACAGAGGGGGCTATGAGGCCAGCGAGACTTTTCACACCACAAGAGGGAATTCCCCTTTACTTCCTATATGCTAGCAGTCAGAGCAATGTCATGGGAAGTGACTTCACTCCTCTCGAGTCAGCATAGGCCAGTGCACTATAACCAATCCATTAAGTTTCATTTCACAAGACAAACCATAACTGCTTATAACTGGACATCTACAAAAGAAAGAGCACAATAACATTCTCGAGAAGGAAAAAAATGAAGCTCAAACACACCTTTCGTTTGTCAACTGGACCCATTTTCAAAATCAGGTTATTCTCCACAAACTGGTGCCTGTGCAACAAATAAAGGGTTACAGACATACTCTTCCTTCCACTCAAAATGCATAACTTTAATCAAATATACAAGTAGCCTTACAAATGATTTTAAAGATGCATTTACAACAACAAATGTCAGACATGACTGCTGTGTTTAACTGCTTTACCAGGGGTTTCCAGAGGTCTGTTTGTCCAGCAATAATCGTTTCTCTTCCTCGGTGAACTGCAAGTCCAGCTCGAAGGAGTTGTTGTCCAGGTCATGAATGTACTGTTCAATGTTGCTGCTGGACCTCTGTGGGGGCATGGAATCGTGCGGCGACAGGGAGTGTGAGGAGCTGGACTGGGCCACCTGCATGTTGCTGAACTGGCTCAGGAGGTCGTCGTACTGAAAATCACAAGAAAGCAGTGGTGCAAAAAGTGCAGTGGCGATGGGAGATTAGAAGAGACCCAAAGTCAAGCAAAGCAAAAAAAATTGTTTCAATCTGGATCCATGAACGAGGCGGGCCAACATAAAATGTCTCACGTTCCCATAGCAGTCCTCATCGTCTTCTGACATTGCTGGCAGGTAGGGCGTGAGTTTGGGTGGTGTCTGTAGGTGGAGGTCACTCCAGGAGATGGTGTCAAAGAACGGGTGGTGTTTCAGTGGATCGTAGCCACCCATCTCTTCACACCCGAGTCGCTTGGAAGGGTCCAGTGACTGAAAACAGAGCATGACAGCTTATTTTCAGAATGAAAATAAAAATGTGGCAAATAACACCTCCACATAACGTGATTCTCCACAGACATCAGATTCATTGAATGGTATTATACATGTGCTGCTGTGTTTGACCCACCAAAAGCTGTCTAACAAGTTCCTTGGCTTTGGGAAAGAATTTCTCTGGAAACTCATATTCCAGCTTTATTATCTTCTGGAATATTAGGTACTCGTTCCTACAACAAAAAATGGGGCAGAGAAACAATTACAAAAAAGAAGCAAACTAACAAATCATTCACTGGAAAGGGGAAAATTTACCTAACAAAAAGAATTTTCAAAAATATGCTTTTATACTTACGCAGCTCTGAATGGTGGTAAACCAGCCACCAGCTGATAGATAATACATCCCAAGGCCCACAGATCAGAGCTGGGGGGGGGGGCACAAACAGGTATATATGGTCATAAGACGATACTGACAAATGAGAATTAGCTAAAAGTAAATTTTATTACCTCTTGCAGGCGGATTTCTCTGTTAGCAGCTCTGGGGATACATACTGTGCTGTCCCAACAAAGGAGTTTGCTCTCGCTACAGGACAATAATAATAATAATAATAATAATAAAAAGACATGTTTATTTTCCATTACTTTTGAAACTGACAATTTGTGACAGCAATACACTTGTAGCACATAATCCAAAGATGCACAAACACAATTAGCACAGTGGTTTTACCTTGTTTACTGTCAGATGATAACTGTTTTGCTGTCCCAAAATCTGTTATCTGAATGTGCATGTCTTCACTCAGAAGAATATTTTCTGGTTTCAGATCTCTGAAGTTTAAAGAAAGAAAGAAAGGCAGTTAACTTTATAGAATTGGGAGCTTGTACAAAATATTTAAGTGATGTAGGGCAACACCTTACCTGTGTATTATCCCCTTATTGTGTAAGTACTCTAGAGAGCAAACTATTTCAGCTGAGTAGAATCTAGTACAGGTCTCGTCAAATGAACCAATCTTGCGAATGTATTTCAGGAGCTCGCCATTTTTAGCGTAGCTGAGCCCAAAATCTAAGAAATTTAAGTTAAGGAACAATTATTCAAACACTCAGAGTTATAAAATGTACAACAAACACTTGACAAAGTTTTCAAAAAAGGATACACAACTTCTCGTCATCTTGAAATGTGAAGTAGAGCTTGACGAAGAATGGGTGATCTAGATTTGACATCAAATCCCTTTCTCTTTTCACGTACTGGGCTTTCTTCTCCTTCATAATGTGGTGCTTTTCTAAAATCTTAACTGGAGGTAGAAAAGAGAAAGTTTCAAGATTAAGTGGGACACTTAGCATGTTTTTGTATGAACAGACAGTAAACAATAATAGTTGAAAGGTTACTCACTTGCATACTCTTTTCCTGTTACTTGCTCTTTTGCCAGGACAACCTTCACAAGAAAACATCACAAAAACACAACATGGCATGTTACCAGCTTGTCTGACCTGGAAGACAATTAAGTAAATCTCTGGGCCAACTTTTTCAATTTACCTTGAATGAACTCAGGATGACTCATTCAAGCACATTAAATCAAAAGAATGCTAACATGTAGCAACACCTGCCCAGATGTAATTCAACCTCTCAGTGGAAGGCAAGTTACTCACCGTCGAGAAGGAGCCCTCTCCGAGTATCTTGCCGAATTTGAAGTCTTCTGGCTTCTTTTTGCGTGGCTGAGGGGCCTGGACGGCTTGCTGTGCACGGAGCTCTGAGCCCTGGCCGCTTGCAGACCCTCCTACAGCACGAGCCTCTGAGGCTGAGCCCTCCATGCTGGGGCAGTGGCTGCTGCTTGCGCCTGGGATAGCAAGTGGCGAGCAGGAGTCAGGGTGGTTTCTTACCATTGATGGATGCGAGCAGGAACAGATGACAACGCTGGGCTGAATGGGCACAACATCATACTGGGGAAAAAAAGAAGAATGAAGAAAAGATGCAGGGTCATTCAGGATTTTGTTCATGTGTCAGTAAAATCCATCTCCATCCTCAGTGAAGTGATATGGGGGACTATGAACTGACAAGATACATAATATAAACACATCAGATAATACTTTTAGACTGCAATACAACTACAATTACACAACCCTTCCTCAAGATCATGGGAACATCATAGCACATCTTCCAATCTGGCAAGAAAATGATAAAAACTGAAAATACCACTATCAGATTCACCAAATGAGCAACTTCTGAGCTTTTGACCTTTAACTGGTATATAGAGGATTTGCAACGACTGACAGTAGTGCCTCTGAGCCAAGTGGTCACACCTTCCTGCAGTCAAACTGTTAAAACTATGTCAAAGTTACAGCTTTCGTGTGACAACAACCCTCACTACCAAAGATATCCACGTTGTCTTTACATACTTAGTCAAATAGTCATGGCTGTTAAGGAGTTACACACGAATACAAACCAAGGTTGTGTCACACCTATCAAAACAATGTGAAGTACTATATTGCACTATAAGCACATAATGCAGAAACAAAACTTACAGAGTGT
Organism: Malacoctenus gilli; assembly: GCA_032164315.1. Classification (NCBI taxonomy): domain Eukaryota; kingdom Metazoa; phylum Chordata; class Actinopteri; order Blenniiformes; family Labrisomidae; genus Malacoctenus; species Malacoctenus gilli. The sequence goes on along the minus strand of JASSRZ010000086.1, from coordinate 10,824,261 downwards.
AATTACACGTGTCACTGAGAATAAAACCAGAAATATTTATTTGAGGAAAGATAAGCTTAGTGTTTGTAAGATAAAATAGCGAGTCAAGACATATTTGTAATTAGGTTTCGTGTGTAAACTACTTAATTCTCGATCGAGTCCAGCCGAAAGCCCAGCGACAGGTTGCCGTTTCCCAAAAAACTCCCGGTTGTATTGTTTGTTGTTCCTACTTTATAAACTTGTGTTACAACCACTACGTCGTTCAGCTTACACCTCAGTTAACGTTAGTTCGGTTGGCCTAGCTTCTTCTCATTCAAAAGCAAGGTGTGGCCTTTTAGCTGACTATTCTGGAGTTGATTGCTTGGCTGTCAGCTGGCGGCGTAACTATTTACTAAACCTTTACAACCAAACGACAACGTTGCAGTGGCAAGAAAACGTCGGCTAATGTTATCCTAAGCCCGGGTACTCGGGGAACAACAGGCCTGTGCAAACTTTCTTGGCTAACTACCGCCTGCTAGCTGGCTAACGTTAGCTACGGCTGCCTTGTCAAATAATGCCGGCCATCGCTGACAGCGAGTTACAAACTTAACGCTAACCGCCAGTCAATTAGCAAACGTTAGCCAACCAGGTAACAGAAGTAACTTGCAAATCGTGAGATGGTCCCACGAAACGTCGCTCAACCGTGTTTAAAGTTAGCGCAGTGGCATTAGTACAGGAATTCAACCAGAAACGAGCTGACAATCGAACAGCACAACGTTATCCTTAAAAAACTCCCCTCTGACGAAAGGTGGGACGCAAGACAGCTAATGGTAGCTTGGAAAGCGCGAACCTGTTCAGCTACCATTAGCCAACAGTTACTGGAGAACAAATAATGGCTCTACGTCCTCTGAAACCAGCACCAAGCACCGGGGAATATTAATTCAGGCCAAAGTCAATCGAAAGACTTTCCACCATTGAATAAATCCGATGTGAGGCAATCAAGATTAACGTAGCAAACACTGGGGGCTGTGTTAGCCAACATTAGCATGCTAACGTTGCTAGTGGGTCGTAACGCTGGGCGATCTTTTGCGGCTAGCACCGCTCTCCAAATGAAGGCCCGACCTAACTATTTATTGTCACACAGCTACTACACTGTACATTTTGAGAACCGGCTTCGAACAGGCATTCACGTTGAAGTCGCAACACTTACCAGCTGACTTGTAGCTCTTGCCATGGGAGTTTTCCGCGAGTATTTATTTGAAATAAAATAATTAGAGAAGCTCCAGTAATGGCTGCCTCTGCGCCTTCATTTTCGAGCTGTGACGTCGTTCCACAACAATGTTACCGCAGGACAGCAGAGGAGAGTCCCGCTGTGTCCGCCCCCTCGCCACATTAACAACCTACTGAACTTCATCTTACTGATAGGGCTGGAGTCAGACGGCAGCAGTGGTTGATATTCAAACACAGACGCAGCAGACGTGGCCTGCAAACTATCTTTGCGCCTCTGTGTTACACATTGTCTCATGAAGGAGCTCAGAGAGACGCAGCCACAGGTCTTCATTCAACTCCAGCGCCTCGATTGTTTCCGATAAGTTTAGTTTTTACACAGCTCTCAAATCATTCACTTTTCCTCCAGATTGTTGTGAAAGCAGACAGTTTTGTTTCGAAATGAATGCTACAAAACACCAAACTTTAAAGCAATCCAACCAGCGTTTCAAAAAGCACATGTGAGAAAAGTTGACTTTCGCTTTCCTTGGTTAGTCGTCATTTTCTATGCTACTTAAAAATATATGCCAATTAAGTGCAGTTCACTTCTTTAAAAAAAGTGCATGTTGGAAATTTTTTTCACCATTTCAACTATAAACTTTTTTTTAAAATGAAAGAAAAACTGAATAAACATAGTCACAGAGTTTGCTTTAAGCCCAAAGTTTCACTAATGTCTGTTTATTGTTTACAAAATTGTGTATGGCAAAACATTTATCATTAAATGTATACATTGCACCAATTGTTATTTGCACCTACAGATATAAAAATATTTTATCTTGAAGATTGGTTTTAGTAAACAATTTTTTTTAAAATGAAGCATAAATACAGAATGCAGTTTTTCTATCTCTTGTAAAAAGAGCCATTTTTAAAATAAACTTTATTGAGCAGTCCTCTGTGTCAATCTTCATCCTCCTCCTCTTCCTCCTCATCATTCAAAACTGTTTTTTGTTGATGGTGACTTCCTAGTTTTCCATCCTCTGCGTCCTCTCCGTCATCGTCTGATTTGTCAGTGTCCTCACTAGATTCGTCCTCGTCAGGTGTGCTGGAGGCAACAATGGTCAGCAGGTGAAGCAGGATGTTAGTACTGAGAGTTCACCTTTATCCTTCATGTGTGTTCTTAGTTACTTACCACATACGTCTGTTGATATTGATAAATTCAGCGTCACCATCGATGTCAAACGGATCTGTGGACAAAAAAGGAAAATGGCTTTATTGAGTAGAAAATGTCTCTCATCAACACAGGTCAATAACCAGGCAACAAACATTTTCCAACAATTAGTGTGCTTCCAGACCTCTGAATCATCGGCCTCATTTCACATCTGTTCAGAGATTCAAATGGGTCGAATGAGTCGGAATCAAATTAAGGAAATGAAACAAAACGACAGTTCAGCCTGATTATCAGGCAACGAAACAACACAAAGAACATTAACAACTGTGCCTGTGGATTTCTAAATCCCAACAGTGTGACCCTCAGTTCTGGATTAAGAGATAACAACCGATGACCTTCCATGACCTCTGCCACCCCAAAATAAAGAGAAAACAATGAGGCCAAACCAAAGTTGATGTCCAGCCCGCCTTACCAATTTCCTCCTCGTCTGGTTTGGAGGACAGGTACTCCTTCTCCACTGACAGCAGCTCCTCCTCTGACTGACATGCAGCGTAGCGATCAAGAAGAACCTTGTTGAGCTCCAGGAAAACTCTGCCCCATTTGAATTTCTTTAACAAGAGCAGTGCCAGCTCCTCAAACCCTGAAATACAGATACAGGAAGTCACAGTTATGCACACTCGACTGAAGGCACACTGGCAAGTGACAGTGTACGGCTCGGGAACAAACACAAGTGAATCCTCACCAACGATGCAGAACGTGGCAGCAAAAGCTTCCACGCAGGATAACTTGCAGGGCTTGCCGTAGTTGACGGGATTGGCTGCAACGAGATACGGCAGCAGCCTGGGATGACTCCCGACCATCCTGTTGAAGGGCGTCTCCTCCAGTTTGGCCCAGGAACAATCGATTACTGCTACTCCACTTTTGGCGACTATCTCTCTGCATACAGAGGTAACATAATGAGGTTCAGAAAGAGAATCGCATTTGGGGTTTTTTGTTGACATCTGACCTTCAAAAATGCCACCAACCTGTCTGCTGGCGTCACATACTTGGTGCCCATCGGGCTCAGTATGAGGCCGTTGAATCTCTGGTTGAGACGCAGGTTGCGTACGAAGCCCTTGCGCACCAACTTCCTGCCCGTGCATCGTTTGGGATCGCAGTGACCCAACTCCCACATGGCAAGTGGACAGGGCAGCTTCACCTGCGGGGCCTCTGCCCCCTCCTCCACGTGGAGACTGGCTGGAAGACACAAAGACGGAAAGTGGACAGATGTTTCTATTTTGATGGTGAAAGCAGAACAAGCACTTCTTGACAAATGTCGCTGGGCTGAAGTCGATCATCCTGATGGCTCTGGAAACAAGAAACGAGACACTGTGCAAATTAAATTTACAGATAAATTGCATATTAAAAGTATAAATCTGTGTAGTTATCAGCCTGTAAAGTCTTGAAGGAGCCATTATACTTTTTAGTGTAAAGCTGCTGCAAAAAAAGGTATATTACCAGTTAGCCTCACCGTCTTAACGTTACAGTTACTCTAAATACAAGGAACACCATCATCAGACATAAAAATAAATGTGAGGGTAATTTCATCGTATGATTTTCCACCCTTCAACACGAGGCAATGAACGAGAAATCATCGTGATTTATCAACGAGTTTACCTTCAAAAGCTGAGTGCATTTCTTCTGTGAAGGTCTCCAAAGACTTTCCTTTCATTTTATGCCGTTTATCTTTTCCCTTGTTGTCATGACGCACAAACTTGCCTTGTTTCTTTGGTCCCATGTTGCTCAAAAATTAAGATATTCCTCAATTGTGCTGCTCATTTACACTAACCAGGAGCTGTCATTAGCCGGCTAGCTTTCACACACTCACTGCAAATCTATTTGACAAGTTAATTACGTCTGTAACATCCAAACATGTAACACTAACCCGTTCAGGGACGAGACCTGCGTCCCGCTAATGTTATCTTCTGTTCATCTTAAGCTGCTGCTTTTGAATCAAACCTGACTTCTTCAGCGTTAGCTGGATCCTAGAAAACGTGTTGTCGCGTCTCTTTTACTACGCATGCGTTCAGTTTATTTTGATCACGTGGCCTGTCACCTGACTGGGAAGAGGAAAGAAGGAAATGTAGTGCGAGAAACTCACCCAAAATCAACCATGCAGTCTTTATATTACGGAGTATTTCGCCTATTGAGCCTGCTGGCAGTGCATTCATCAGTGTTCAGTAAGTTCCTCGGGAGCTCGCGGCCATCGTGAGGCCGAAATTAACCAGATGTTTCGCGCTGTGCAGCTGTTGGACCGAGTTGTGGCTCATTCTGACTTGTTTACTTTGCAGTAAACGAAGGACTCGCCGGGAAAATGAAGATCGTCGAGGAGCCAAACACATTCGGGTCCGTACATCGGAATTGCGCCTCTGTGTGCACCATCGGGACGCTTTATGCCTCTGACTGATTTTCTCTGTTTTCAGCCTGAATAATCCGTTTGTGGCTCAGGGCAACAGACTCCAACCCAAAGCCACCCCATCACCGGTGTCTGGTAAATAACATCAACTCACAACTGAGACTATGGACTAAAGATTATTACAGAAAGAGCAGTAAACTCTGGATGAAACAAAACAGAGATTGTTCATTTATATCAATCGGCCTGAGTATCATTTGATCGTGATTGTGTCTTCCTGAAGGTCCAGAGCATCTCTATCGACTGGCTGGGAAGTGCTTCAGTCTCACAGAGTCCATGTAAGATGAAGCTGTCAGATCAGCCTCTTTCTCATTATTCCATTGATGCACTTTGCATCTGTGATGTGTACTGTTTAAAGGTTTCTTTGTAATCCTTTTGCAGGTACAAATATGAATTTTGTCCTTTTCACAACATCACTCAACACGAGCAGTCGTTTCGGTGGAACGCTTACAGTGGGATACTGGGGTCAGTCCACAGAAACACGACAATATCCTGCAAAGTGTGTGTTCTAAATGCAGACAGTGGATATGACAGTGACCCTCAGTGGGTCCTTGATTTCTTTTGTAATAGTTGTGTGTATTCCTGACCAGGATCTGGCAGGAGTGGGAGATGGCAAACAACACCTTCACTGGCATGTGGATGAGAGACGGAGACGCTTGTGGGACGAGAAACAGAGAGACAAAGGTGGTCATTCAAGAAAATCCAGCGGCTCAGAGAGGCTGCTTTTACTTCATGTGTCATCAACCACTTACTTCAAACACACCGAATACAACTAAATACTCCTTGTTACAAACCGACACGTCGACACATCAACTTGAACCTGGTTGAAATTAATTCAGTCAGCTGTGACAGGACGTGTTGTATCATTTTTTTTTTCCTCTTCTGGGTTTTAAAGGTGACGCTGGTCTGCAGCACGGGCAGCAAACTGGCCCAAGTGTCCGAGCCGAGTACTTGTGTGTACTCACTGACCTTCGAGACGCCACTCGTTTGTCACCCACATTCCCTTTTAGGTAAAGCACGAAAAGAGAGGAGCAAGCTTCGGTCCTCATGGTGTGTCTGCAGTGTTAATCATTCCTCATCGCTTGTCTGCTTTTTTAAGTGTATCCAACTCTGAGTGAGGGGCTACAAAGGGAGTGGGATGAAGCAGAGCAGGCTCGTTATGAAGGCCTCATTACTGAGCAGGTGAGATGCAGACTGAGACAACACAGCAGGAGCGTTCAGACCTTTCCATCGCACTTAAACACCTGATATTTGTGCGGCTAAGTGCTTCAAGGTCCCGTCTGTCTGTCCTCACTGCAGGGATACAACAATCTGTTGAGGGACATTTTCGAAGAGGCCGGACTGCTGAAGAGCCAAAAAGTGAAAGTCAAAGAGCCAGAGGCGGCAGCAGATTCAGAACAGCACAGCTCGTTACAGAAATGTAGAGAAGTATGTTGCCTCAAGTTTTCTAACTTCAATAGGACACCAAGAGTGGTGTGTAAGATGAACACAGCAGTTTCAGTGCGACACTTTCTTTCCCCAGGATTACCAAAAGCAAAGTGAAGAGATCAGGAGGCTCCGTGCTCTCCTCACGCAGCACAACATTCCCCATGATTCAAAGCCAAGTAGGTGAACCACATCTTTAGTCGTCCGATTCTCTCTCACTTTATAACTTTTCTTTCTGTAATTCCGTCTGCTTCGTTTGACAGCTGAAGAAAAAGGCCCCGTGAGCGTCACGGTGAGGGGGCCACGCTCAGATCCACACTTGAGGGGAGACAACGGTCTTCTAGATGTGCTGTGAAGAACCACTGTCTAGGATCACCAGGACTTTGTGAGAGACAGACAGTGATTGGACAATGCTGCTGTTTTCTGACTCTGAAGGGACCACAATCCAACTCACCAAGTGTGACGGGGACACTTTTGCATCGATGAAAGTCTGTCTGACTTTGCAGGCTTTTTTTTTAACGACGGGATCTCGGCCCTTTTACACCTCCAAACTCGATTCGCATGAATCTTTGTACACTTCTCTGTTTGAGCTTTGCAGTGCAGTACATTGTACTGAATAAATTATAAAGTCTGGTTGGTAATTGAAACGCAGAGTTGAAGGGCTTAGCTGCCCAATAAGATGGTTTAATTCATATAAAAATATGTGATTAACATTAGCTGGGAATAAACTAGAATTTGAGGTAAGGGCCATCAGGTGTCCAGCTGGTGGACATTATCAACACCACCACGAGTCATCAAATTGGAAACCATTAACAAGGAGGTTGGCCTTAAAGGACAGCCTGTGCTTTTTTTTATTTGATCAACAATGTTTGTTTGAGGAAGTTATTACATCGGCCACAATGAGTCGACTGTGACATGCGACCAGAGCAACGGATCGAATATCTCAGTCGTATGAAATGTGCAGGGCGTGGCGGGGTGACGGAGAACGGCTGCCGAGTCCTTGGTGCGACTAATGTGTTTTATATTTGACTATTGATCCAGGAAGTGGCGTCATCAGCTCTCACCTACAAACAGATGCAGTTTCCTTCCTGATTTCAGAGTTTCTCTGATACATGAGCTGCTTGTTTCTGTTTGATTCACAGCCTTCTTTTGCAGTGGGATGAGACCTGGTATACTGGTACTATTTGCTTAGTGAACATTTAAAATAGAGTTGAACTGCTGCAGTGGTTTGTGATTAATCTTGGATACCAACTTCTTTAAACCACAGATTAAGCACACGAACAAAGTGCACATGCAGAGGACATGATCTGCTCTTTCAGATTGTGTTTTTGTCTAAACAAAACATGCTCCTCCTGATTACATTCGGCATGGATAGGAAAACTTGTTTACGTCAGTGGCTTCACTGATCACGGGCCTCGACACGCACAAACATGTCTCGACTCCAAACATTCCTCAGACTTTCACCTCCAGAGGACTCGACACTTCCTGGTTCACCTTGAGGGATTCACGTTTACCTGAAACGTTCAGATGAAACGCAACCATGACCTATGAACCTCAAAGGATTTGATTGGTAAAAGTTGTAAAGTCTTTGAATGAGAAAGGAGAGAGTAACAAACAAAGATTATTTAAAACATATCGTCAGCATCGCTGATTCAAACAGAGAGAAGAAAAAAAAACTTTAAAATGCCAGAACACTAAGTTTTCAGTCCAAGTCAGTCAGAGCACAGTGGGATTCTTGCAGGGTCAGGAAAGCAGCTGGATGACTTCTCTGGCTCTGTGCGCCCTCTGCTGGACGTCCTCGTCCTCTGGCGCCCGTCCTGACTCCTCCACCAGGGACAAGGCCTTCTGCGCTGTCGTTTCCTTTGCCGCTCCACGAAGCCCCTCCAGGTACTGAAGCAGCACGGAGAACTTCTCATCTGGAATCTGACGCCAGTTTGTCAAAGAATAAAACTGTCAGCCAGCTGCCTCATTCACATGGCCGAAGCAGTCAGTAAACAGGTATTTAACAGAATTAACAGTGACCAAACAATTACTTTCTTTGAGATGGGGGAAAAAAAACTTCAAGTGAGGATCAGCAGGTTAAATTCACCTTTTCAGAGTCGAACATGTGCTGCAGCAACCACGTCTGCCGGGTCTTCTGAAACTTCCACGCCGAGCGATTTTCGAGCCAGCTGCAAGGAAAACGATGTGTTGATTTGGTAGTTTCTCCAAACGTGCTGTGAATAACGTGTCATCAAACTGACTCCTGGTGGTCCTCCGGCAGCTCTTACCAGCTCAGGTAATCTAAAGCCAGCTGAGACGCGCTGGGTCCGGACGCTTCGCTCCTCTGAGGCGTCTCTCCTTCAGCTTTGAGCCTCTTCTTCTCCTCCTTCTTCAGAATCTTCTTCATCTTCCTCTCCAGGACCCTCCTCTCCTCGGGGCTCAGGTCCTCCTCCCCCTCTATCACAGTTGGACCACTGGGCGGATCTGAAATCTGTCACAGCCAAAGCAAAGTCTCCGTTGTCTTCATCAAAACTGACATTTTCATCAAGTTCCCCAAAAACTCAAGTCAAAATGCAAATCTGTTTATGAGTACTACAGCGGTTTTAGGGTGACTGTGCCTCTGCAGTCTGATGTCAACAAACAGCAGAGTTGCCTGACAACAAGTGAAAACCCGAAAGCTGAATTTGAATCACATCCTGTTGCACTGCAGCTCAGAGGGACGCTTCCTGTATGTGCAGCTTTATGAGATCACCATCACACCATGGCACTGGCTGCTTTCGGGTGACCCAGCCCATCACTGACACGCTCAGACAGCTTGAATCAAACACCTGTTCACGGTGGGGAACTTCTTCTGCCAACCACTAAAGTTCTGTAACAGACACACAAGTCTCAGTTTTCTCCTCTCTTTTTTTTCTGAACTGGAACACGAGCATCAGCCTTCCCATTGGTCAAACGAATGATTGATGCCGCGCAGCAACGTTCATCAACCGACACAGAAGGGAACTGTTGAGCCAAATTAAAGCCGTTTGGCGGCGGGAGACTGAAAACACGGTGGCACAACGTGAGGCTGTTTTCTCTCTGAGGGACTCTGGGGAAGTTTAACAAGGGGCACAGTATGCTCTCCGATTCAACAGTTTCACAGACGAAGGTTAAAAAAAGAAAAAAAAAGGGAGGGAGGGGGAGGAAGACATTTTGGTCACATGGTTTACGAAGTCACTCTGAAGGTATGCTTTCGGGGCCAGTGCCCACAGACGTATAAAAGGGCTCGACGGCGAGCAGCCGCGTCAGGGCTCCAGCATCACTTTCACACTGAGGAGTCGATCTGCAGCGGACGAACCCGGGGGGACACAAACAGATGAGCGGGTGGGTGACGCCAGCAGAAATGGTAAGTGGAAACATGTGTTGGTAGCGAGCGGGCAGTTCCTCAAAGGAGAGCAGACAAAGACTCACTTTTCACCACAGATGCCTTCAGTCTCAGAGAGAAGAGGGTTTTTTGTGAAATCCAGTCAGATTTGAAGAGATTTCAGAGGTTTTTCCTCTTTCACTTTATGGCATGCTTTAAGTGAGTGTAGGAGGGAGCTGTATGTTGGGGGAGTGAGTTCCAGTGGAAAACCCATGTTGTGATTCAGAAGCTGCTTCAGAGCGACTCAACAGTAAACAAACTCCATCAAAACAGCTGATAAAGCAGCCGACAAACGGGGCGGCTGTGTCATTCTGTTCTGGGTTGTGGAACAAAAGCTGATGGCAAGATAAGCCGTCAGGATTTCGGAGACATTTGAAGTTGAATCTGGGCAAGACAAATAATCACCCGTCTGGTTTTTATCTCTCCTCTCCAGCAGACTCCAACGCCCGGCTCGCCTCAGACGAACGCATCGTCCGACGCGTCAACCATCGCAGACCTCGCCACAACTGTCGCAGGCAACTTCACGCCGGGGAGCTCGACTTCCTCCGCGCAGAACGAGATCGCGGCCAACGACGTCATCGCCGCGGCAAACCATGTCTACATTCTCGTGGCGGCGGTGGGCTTCCTGGCGGGCTGCTTCCTGCTCTACTGCTTCGTCCAGACGTACAGGGCGCAGCGGCGGCTGGCGTGGCTCGACTGCCTCCTCTGGGTCTTCTGCGGCTTCCAGCTGCTGCTGCTGCTGCTCTCGCTGCACGCGGTGGTCCACAGGCCGTACTACCTGAAGAGCTCGGGCCTGGGCTGCGCGGCCCTCTCCTTCGCCCACAACGTGGCCTCTCTGTGCGGCCTGTTTGTCTTGGTGCTCATGGCCTACGTGCTCACCCTGGACCCGCCCTCTCACACGCTGCTGAGGAAGCCGTGGGTCTGCGCGGCCGCCGTGCTTGGAACTTCCGTGCTGATCTCCCTGCTGCTGGCCGGACTCCGCGGGCCCAACGAGGGTCTGCAGGACAGAAGTGACTGCTTGATGGATCCGGTCCAAGGAGGGGTTCCGTACGTCGCCACGAAGCTGTGCATGGTCTTCCTCATTCCCTATATCCTCCAGCTGGGACTTCTCATAAGCGGCTGCATCCGTCAGTGGAAATCCAAGGGGCGTTTCCTCTCCGGCTCCGAGGAGGGTCCCATGTTCCTGGCGGTCACCGTGGTGATGTTCTTCTGCCTGCTCTTCTACAGCGTGGTGCTGGTCAGGGGCGCCCAGCTGGAGAGGCGCAAGGAGTTCAACCACCGCGAGCGCGCCTTCCTGAGCGTGGCGGAGTTCGTGCTGTTCTCGGGCAGCAGCGTCAGCCTGCTGCTGGTGCTGCTGATGCACCGGCCGTGCCGAGAGAGCGCCCACGGGGCGCTGAGGCAGCTGAGGGACTGCTGCCGCAGGCCCGGCCGCACGCAGCCCCACAGGAACATCATCGCGCCGCACATCGAGATCACAGACACGCTGCAGGACATCGAGTCCTAGGGGACAACAGACTGGGACACGTCCTGACATCTCACTTACTCAGTGTATTCTTCCGTCAAATGCTTATTGTTTGTGGCCAAGTAAAAAGATTTTGTTTTACAGAAATGCTTTCAACCTCTCTTGGTGACTCATTTTTGCAAAGCTATATTTAAAAAGTAATCAGTCTTCTTATGACAGCAGCGATGGGTGTTATTGAAATGAATGTCTCACGTCTTTTCTGTAAGCACCACCTCTCGAGGCTCTGACTTGCAAAAAAACAGTGAAACGCTGGCAGGAACTCGCACCAGCATACAAAATCAGGAAACTTCAAAATTAAAGCCTCTAGCAGTTTCCTAGGGTTTGAATTAGATTTTTTTTAGCACCTTATACCGTTTTTCCTTCTCCTTTTTCATCCAACCTGCTCTGCCCTAAAGTACACATTTTTAAATCCGAAAAAATGAATTTCAATTCTGCGTTTTTTGCATTTGAAAACACCAGTTTGTGCAATATCCGATGTGTTACGTGAGCTTTTGGACAAACCTGTAGGAAAAAACGCCTCTGCGGGCACTAACCTCATTCACACAAAAGCCCATTCAGACAAAACGTCTGGAAAAACCTCATCGAGCCGCAGAGTGGCGCATTGGAAACATTCAGTCAGGGAATATAAAAATGTGGAGCTGCGTCTGGAGCCAACGCTGTCCGAAATATTCCCGTAATAACTTTAAAAAGCTGGTCCAGAAACAGAACGCTACACAGGTGCACAGAGGAGCTCTTTGAGAAGCCCAGTTGGACGCAAGTCTCTGGAATAAGTGAGCACCTCGTTTTACCACCACAGCGAGGCGCTGAACCAGGGAGCAGGCAGGAAAACCAGCCGCCCGCTTGCACGCGACTGTGGTCACCTGATTCACACCGATACCAGCGACAACCTCGTTGAAGCTGCAGATCTTAATCTGGGTCATTTTAAGAGTCATGACAAAGTGAGACGATTCTCATCTGTCCTCCACTCGTTTTGTGTCAACACTCAAACTCCTTCCACTCCTGTACGGTGTGTTTGTGCTCCCTGCTGCCAGAGGTGAGTGACACTGCTGCACTGCTCTGGATTCAGTCACAACAAGCAGATGGAGAAGAATATAAAGCCGACGCAGCACCGACAAACACTGGTAGGTTCAAGTTTGTTTTTTTTCTGACTTAACCCAAATAGTGGCTCTCCAGGTGATACAGCAGAATATTGATAAAACTACAGCACATAATAAATATTCACCTTTTCTCCCAAAGTGTCAACATAAATCTCTATCTCTGCATCCTCGTTTCACTGAGAGATCTTCATATTCTCACCTCTGATTTCGTTGTGCTGGTTTCTTCTGTCTTCTGTTTCTTTTTGCGATTCTTGATCTTTTTCTCTGTTTTGTCCTCTTCTGTGTTTTTTACTGATGGAATTTGAACTGGTGCCTCCTGGGTGTATTAGAGTAAAAAAAGATCAACAGTCCTCCTGATGGTTTCAAGTAAAACGCTTTCAAAAAGAGTGTGCATGTTTGTATCTACTGACCTCCATTTCCAGTTTTCGTTTTTTCTTTTTGACTTTTTTGTCAATCGTCTCTTCAGTCGCAGCGTCATCATTTGAAAGCAGCTTCTTCCTTTTGGGAAGATTGGCTTCTGCTTTCAGAGGTTTGTCCTTTGCCATGAGATCACCTGGTGTCACAAACAACACAACTCTTCATGTTTCGGGGGAGCACACGCGCCTCGTGGAGAATAAACACAGAAACACTGTTTATTCTGCTTTTACACACAAAAACGATGAACCACTATAGTGCAGACACGAACAAAGCGTCACTCTTTACTCCGTTATTACAGGATGAAAGCATGAACCAACCTGGGGCACTTAGAAAGCGTGGACCTCTGTGTGAAGCAGATCAGCATGGGGACGCTACCAGGAAGTAGCCTCGCAGAGTTGAAGCGTGATTGGAGGAGATGATTCCCTTGCTTGTGATTGGTCAAAGGGGCTCGGTGGGAGGAATAAGTGTAAGTGACGCCGTTGCCGAAGTGAGCGAAACTATATTTGTAAATGGTCTAGGTTTTTGGTTTGTGTTTCAAAAAGATATAGCTGCATTTAGGATGTACCAGGTGGATGTTATGGCACATTGAATTTTTTTTAAAAAGGAAAAAAAAAACGGAAAAAATTATATTCTCTATCCTTTTGATTGTCAGAATGTTTGGCTCAAAATTAAACCAGAAAACGTAAAACCTTCTCTTCTTAATAAATAAAACTATGATCCAGTTAAATCGTGTATTTGCTTATTCGGAGTCACCGTCATTATTATTTTTAAAATATATATAATATGTACTATTTTGGATTAATACTTTTAAAAAAATATGAACGTGTGAGCAGGGTAAATACTTTTCTGTGATTATGCTTGCGTTTTTAATAAAATGACTGAGCTGATTTTTCTATGGTCCTGGTGTTACCAAAGCGGTCCAAAGCTTTTGTGTCACCGTTTCACCGGAAGACATTCTTCGTTGCACAACGATGTGTTACATGACCTGACCACCAAGGAGCTTTCAGCTGGGAAAACCTCTGATTTCTCCGTCCTGCCGCCGTTCCGTCGGAAGATGACCAGTTGACCGGACATGTCTGCTTCAGCGGGACGAGTTTGGAGCGCCGTGAGACGCGCGGCCTCCGGCAGAGGACTGTTTCTCCGCGGCGCCTCGGCGACCGAGAGGTGAGAGTGAATCACGCTGGATTACAGGCGATCGTGTTGACTGTGCTTCAATGACAGGCTAAAATTTAACCAGTCTGGAAGCTGATACAGCGGGCGATAAAGATAAACAGCGGGCGTGTTTGTATGTGGACAGATTTAGCTGATAGCTCCGTCTTCTTCTCCTGCAGGGCTCTGACCGATGTGCGGTCCCTGGCTGTGACCGCCCAGATGTCGGCAAGCTCCAAGGAGCCCGTAGGTGACGAGGAGCAGACAAGCGAGCCCATCAAGTTCTCCACCAGCAAAGCCAGTCACCGGACCTGGCGGGTCGACCGCTCCATGGGCAGCCAGTTTGAGAGACCCTGGTGGAAAGTGCTTCCCATCAGCGCCGTACTCACCGGCTTCCTGCTGTGGTGCGCGCTGAGGGACGAGACGGACATTGACACGCAGCTGGAGAAGCAGCTGTATGAGCATCTGCCGGGTTTGCTTTCAGACGAAGAGGAGGGCAACGCCCAGAATAAGTCAGTTTAGCGAATGTTGAACTTCAGATGTATATAATTCAGTTGCTATTTATTGTGAAATGCATCTCTGAATATAAGGTGTTGTCAATCTCAAACGGTTGACAATGAAGCCTCCCATTGCTTCAGACTGTTTCTGCACATTAAGTTTTGTTATATGCAAAATTCATTAAAAATGTAAATTTCACAAGGCTGTTTTTCTTGTATCACCCCTCAATTATGTTGGCAGAGCCAACACCCAGACTTCACATTTGATCAGTCATCTTTTGATTTCAGGCCTTCTGTTGAGTAAAAAAAAAGAAACCCACAACACACCTGAGGTAGCGGAAAGTTTATTTACAGCACAGAAATCCTATGACATGCACACACAGGATTCTAAAAGTACAGAACATGGACACAAATGAACCAAATCAGAGTATGGAGGGAGAGCTGCAGATGGTCGGGAACACATGATGTGAAGAAAAGTTCTGTAGAAGCAGCTCTCCCATGTGATGCAAACGAACCAGTCAGCTGAACTTCGACCCAACAGTCAACAACCTTCAATTATTTTGGAAAACCTGAGAAAGATGGAGGTGGAATAGTTCGATTTGGAGCATTTACAAAGACATGAAGCTCTATCCTACCATGAACAGTACAGGACAAATCAAGTGAAATGATAACTGAAGTACAAAAACATGCCTGATACAACAAATGACAACTCAAGTGGCACACATGCTGGTAACAGGTCAAGATTTACAAAACAAACCCCCATCATTCCCTCCACCCACCCCACTAAAAATTTAAAACCCACGGAGCATTTATGCACGTTCCCCCCTAATTCGCCTGGCCAGCTGAATGTCCTTGGGCATGATGGTAACTCTCTTTGCGTGAATGGCGCACAGGTTGGTGTCCTCAAACAGTCCGACCAAGTAGGCCTCACTGGCTTCCTGAAAAGTGAAGAAAACACAAGACTTAGGCGGGGAAAAGGGCACTTCTATGTATGAAAGAAGACTGGAGATTAAGAATGGTTTTTCTCATCAAAACCAAGTGATATCCCACCTGGAGAGCACCGATAGCTGCACTCTGGAAACGCAGGTCCGTCTTAAAATCCTGGGCAATCTCCCTGACCAGGCGCTGGAAGGGCAGCTTCCTGATCAGCAGCTCAGTGGACTTCTGGTAACGACGGATCTCACGCAGAGCCACGGTACCAGGCCTGAAACACAAAACACACCACATTCAGTCATGCAATGCAATCGTTTCATTCCCATTCTTAAGATAAGTACATAAGCAGGAAGAAATTCTGCTGAAAAAAAGGTCAGTGCCATTAAAATGGGGTCATAGTTCCCTACTGGGTAGTTTGAGTACTGCAACAAAATTCAAAAGAGTGGGTCTGATGGGTCAAAGTTTATTTTGGGTAGAACTTCTTGAGAGAATCCGCACACTTAACAAAAAATAAAAAAAGTCACATGATAAATAACGCAGACTCTCTGCTGCAGGTGTTCAGTACCTGTATCTGTGGGGCTTCTTCACACCGCCTGTGGATGGCGCGCTTTTCCTGGCCGCCTTGGTAGCCAGCTGCTTCCTCGGAGCCTTTCCTCCGGTGGATTTACGAGCAGTCTGCTTGGTACGAGCCATTTCTTACTTAAAAAGTCTGAAAAGACACAACATAAAGGTCATTTGTGGTCCTTGGATCAAAACTACAGCCGCGCTGCGCTCCACGAGGCGCTCCGGTGAAGCACAGTTTCGATTTGTTGGTTCACCAATAACGAGACCTGCGAGGCACATCCTTTCCAGAGGGACGCGAAAACACCAGATGTTAAACTATTGCCCGACTCGAATGTCGAGCCAAATCTGAAAAGTGTGAACTCATTTTAACCTGCGAGGACTACAGTCCCAGAGAGGGACAGTCGCAACACGGCGTTACTTGACCAAGTGACATGGTCTGAATACCGAGTGTATACAAACCGCTGTTAAGCCCCGCCACCATTAAGCTACAGGGGACACACACGTTTCTGAGCTGAAATTTAAAGCTAGCGATGGACGGTTGCAAAATGGCGCCAGCAATTTTACCCAAACGCCGTAAACGAAACAAGAGGGCAAAAACCGACTCTAAAACACCACAACGAAACGGTCAAAGCATCAAATTGATTTTAATGAAGGAATATTGGGAAAAGAAGTTTTATAGTCACCGTAACGTGGCTAACAGTTAGCGGGTAGCTATGGCGCGCTCCGTTTTGTTGCCAGGCAGTAACCATTAAAGCGTGGTGTCGACACATTTCAACGCTTATTACCGACATAAACTATCAAGTACAACTTAAAAATGAGAGCGGCCGGACTTTACCACATAAAATTGCCAGAATAAATAAAAAAAATGAGAGCGCTTACCGTCTGTGTTTATTTTATAGAAGCACAAAGTATTCTCTCTGCGTGCGGTTTCGGTAATGCCCTGAAGGAGGGCAGGATGCTGTATTTATACACCGATGACCGCGGAGCTCTTAGTCCCGCCTCTCTGCCTCCGTGATTGGTGTGACGTAAATATTCGGTGAGGCGGGATTGGTTTAGAAAAGAAGGCAGACCACTGCCTCTGCATTTGAAGTGGAATGGGTCAGAAAAAGACTAAAATAATAGATTTCGTTTGCGCCACATTTACGCGCCTTAACCCTCCCTACAAATACTCAGGTTTCAGCTTTTACTCCCGAATGACATTTACGTTTCAATTATACGAGTGATATATGATGCTCACTGTCATCTGTTTTCATTTTATATGGAGGGGGGGACAGCCGTGCCTTATTTCTCATAAACTCAGTTAGTTTATGACAGGAGGGTTTCTTTTGCCATTAAACGGAATCATCCTTTCTCCAGAAACAGATCCATTCAAAAGAGACATGCACAATATGTGAACATTGATTGGGTGTCAAAAAAATGAAACCTGGTTTGTGTTTACAGACGGGTTGTTCTCTTTGTGTGATACAACAGAGTCCATTAAAGTCTTTCCCCTTGACAAGTATTCAAAAAACAGCAGCAACAACACCAGTGTTACAGTCTAGACTGGCTGCTGATTCGGCATCGTTTTCATTGAGGACAATAGCAAGATGTTGGGGCCTGAACAGGTAGGATATCTACCGAATCTATTCAAACTAATCCCAGGAATAAATCAGTTTGACTCGACACCACGTGTTCACTGCTTTTCCTCAAACTGTCTGTAATCGGAACATTCACATTTCCTTTATGCTCTCTTGAATTTCTTTGAACTTTTTTCGTCGGGTCTTTTATTTGTTCAAGAGATCAGTGTTGGTTACGGAGAGACACTATAATTTTAAATTGTTTTCTTGCGGATTTCTTTTTCTGGACAAATCAATTTGCTTCGATAATCACAAATCACAGAACTGCATGATGTCCACGGAACATTCCGCACCCTGGTAAATGTCCCCAGTCGGTCTCATTTCGTAGTGACACAGGTGGTAAGTTAAATGTGACATATTTTGTCGTAAACCAAAAGACGGAGAAAGATTTTGAAAACCGTGAAAATGTAAAAATCGTTCCTCGGAACATGTTTGCGTGTCGGCCGTGAACATTTTTGACGCGATTCAGCTGATGAACGAAGCGTCGGAAGAGCCAGCATGAACGAGCAAGAGCTGCTGTTTATTGGTACATTCACGCCTCATACCTACAAGTTTTCAAGCTATATCTGAGCTGCTTGAACCCTTTTATTCTTCATTCAATCGTTAGTCGGCTATTGTGCTTTAAAAATGTTGTTGAGCTGAATTATGTGCTGGAGTTGGTTTTTGTCCAAGAACTTAATGTTGCACCCAAGTGAGCCACAACTGAGGTTGCAGACTGCGGTGCTTTATACCTGAACCTGTTGTTCACTGTGTTCTACAGATATTGAGCCTAAATCAAACAGTCAGACACCAGCTGAAGGGAGATCTGAGAAGCGCCTCTGGACTCGCAGTGACAACACCTTCAGATTTAACTTCTTCGCTGGCAGCACTCCAGCAGCTCAGGAGAAGACGTCTCCCCCCGACCGGACTGAGCCGCTGGCAGGCCCCATCTCCTTCACGGGACAAGGCTCTCCTTTTGCCTTCAACTTTCAAATCCCTCCAGCGACGCCGGAGGAAGACATGGAGACGACGGACGGTGCGGGCGCTGCGTCTTCAGCCAGCCGGCAGCCTGTGAGGGAAGAGCAGCCTTCGCCGGAGGTGGATTCTCTGTCTGCATCATCTGTTCAATCGAAAGCCAAGAAAAAGAAGAAATCTGGAAAGAAGAAACACTCCAGCACGGAGCAGCAGCCGAAGCCGCTGCCAGCCGAGGAGAGTGAACACGGAGAGGAGCCAGTTAGTGTCTCACATCAACTTTTATTTTAGTTTTTTGTTGTTTTTGAATGAGTTTGAAAAAGGGATTTGATGTTTGATTGTGACTCTCCCTTTCAGAGTGCAGAGGAGCAGCTGAACAGGCAGCTGGACTGGTGCATCGAGCAACTGGAACTGGGACTGAAGTCTCAGAAAGGAACCCCCAAACAGAGTGAGTGTGAAGGCAGATCTTCATCCATCATTAGGACGATTTTAACACAGCCTGTGTGAATGTAAGATCTCTGGGGTTCCAATTACTCATGTGTGACCAGGTTCACCATCCAAACATAGAAGCACATCAACACGGCACATGTTATCGTTTGACGCCGAAGTGTGATGGATGTGATCTCTGCAGAGGAGGAGGCGTCTCGCGCCCTGAAAACTCTGCGGAGCTCCAAAGCTCCTCTGGTCAAAAAGAGACAGCTGATGAGAGCCATGACGGGAGACTACCGAAAAAAGATGGAGGAAGAGAAGAGCAAGCAGTTCAAGCTCATTCAGAGTGGTGGGTGGATTTGAATCATAGAAATAACCTGCATTAGTGTGTAGTTGATGTGTCATCGTCAATCTTGTTCCCATTTCCATCAGAGTTGGCTTCAGCTCAGGTCAAAGTCGTCTCAGAGTCGCCCAAAAAGTCCGTTTTCCATCGGAAGGCCGAGGCGAAAGCCCAGACAAGCGCCGCAGAGGAGCCGACGCCGCAGAGCCAAGAGGAGACGGGTGCTTTTGTATTCATCCCTTCAAACGAGGAGTTTCACTTTAACTTCCTCTGATTTGTCCTCTTGAAGGAAAACCTTCCACAGGGCCTCACGATGCACGTAAAGCCGCTCAGTGGCTGAACTGTCTGATGTGAACTCCTGCTCCTTCTGCTGTCAAAGGGTCACAACACAGCTGAATAAAAACACCAAACTGCATCAAAGACTTTTCACAACACCAATACAACAATTCTGTTCCTTTCACAGATGTCTGTCTGTATTCATTGTCTTAAATAAAAAAAACCTTATTTTGTAAATTGTTGTTTGTCATGTTTCTTAGTGGTTCTCATCTTTTCTTATGTAATGCTCCAATATTGTGTTCTTATGACAAGTGATAGTGACAGAAATATTTTTAATAAAACTACCATCATACACAGCGAACAACAACGATAAACAACGCAGGAAACACTTGAGGTTAATCTTTCTTTTACCTACTGCTGTGTAATGTCCCGATTTTGCAAGTTAGCTTGTATAACTTGTTCCCTGTAGTTTATGCTGCATGAATTCATAACCATATAAATGTAATTTGATGTTTACAAGTTTACATTAGGCAGATATATACTCTCGACATGCATCACTTCAGAGTAAAATTTCTCCTTTACATGGTGACATTTCGTCATATCTTAGTTATTACACATACTTCCCAGTACTAGCTGAGGATTTCGTGTTTAGTGCTTTCTTTTCCTCACATCACTGTGGTGGCTCCTGATGCATTTTGTTCCTCCGTGTCACTTGCTTACACGAATGGGCGGGGTGAGGTTCTACACGGACATGATACAGTGTGACACATACAAGAAAAGTTTCTACTGCTGAGAAAACAAACCACCAGCTGGCTGTAAGTTAGAACTTATTCAGTTTATCTACACTCCTAAATGACTTGCCACTCATACTTGGTGATTTTGTCTCTTTAACTGTATGACTTAGTTGTTTTCGCGGCTCTTTGTGCCGTTTTCTAGCGGTGAACGCTTCAAAACCGTTATCTCGCTAAGCTAACTTAGCCGAAGAAAGTTGACAGCAGCGAAACTTGAAACTATTAAATCGGCAGTAGGTTTTTGGTGACTTTGATCAAGGAACAAACTGGAAGCAGTTATTTGTTGCTAGAAAACGTCATTGTGATTTTCAGTGCAGTGTGAGTGTGTTGCCTTCAGGTGCGAGGAGGGACGAGCCAAGATGTCCGAGCTGAGCGACGAGGCCAGCGAGTCGGAGCAGCTGGGTGCCAGCCTCTCCCTGTGGCTGGGAGACTCCCTGGTCCGGCCGGAAGAGCTGGACCTGCCGCTGGACCTGCACACCGCCTGCTCCATCGGCCAGTACGACGTGGTGGCGGAGTGCATCAAGAGGTGAGACGCCTCCATCGGCGAGCGCGCGCGTTCACCCTGAAACTCGCCCCTGACCCGTGTTTGCTCCCAGGCGTCAGGTGGACCTGAACGGGAAGAACATCGGCGGATGGACCCCGCTCATGTACGCCTCCTACATCGGCCACGATAACATCGCCAACCTGCTGCTGGAGGCTGGCGTGAATGTGAACGCGACCACGTCCAAAGGACTCACTCCCCTGATGCTGGCAGCCAGCTGTGGCAATGAGAGCATCGCCTACTTCCTGCTCCAGGTAGGCTGTCAGCTTCACTCTCACACTTTCTGAGCTGAAGTGTTTGTGTTGACACTATTCAGCTGGATGTTCCTTTCTTTCCTCCTTAAAACGAAAGCAAGGTGCCGAGCTGGAGCTGAAAGACTCCCGAGGCTGGACGGCTCTGTTCCACTGCACGAGCACGGGCCACCAACAGATGGTCAAGTTCTTGCTGGACAACAACGCCGACACCAACGTCAAGTCGGTATCTGTGTTGAACTAGGAGACTAATGATCTGCTCGACTGTCCAGTTCCTCACAAGTTACTCATTCGTCCGCAGAGAGCCAGGTTCCGGTTTCACTCCTTTGATGGAGGCCGCTGCTTCTGGTCATGAAATCATTGTTCAATACCTCCTCGACCATGTGAGTTTGTCTCCGTCTGTCAACACTGATGCTCGTTCTTTAGCGGACCTCTTCAAATGACAAACACATTTGAAAGCTGCTGCTTTTAATGATTCACAGAAAGTGAAAGTGGACGATCGCAACGTTAAAGGAGAAAGTGCCCGGGCTTTGGCCATGCTGTACGGCTACACCAAGATCGTCAGCCTCATAGACTCGCGCTCCCCAAGAATCAAAGCGGGTACTTCCTCGTAGATTCCCTTATAAACTAGTTGTGTCTTTGTATTTTTTAGTACTCATGTGTACTGATTTATCCAGGACACTTTGAAGATCTGAGCTCCTCCGAGGACTCGGACAGCGCACCGCCCAGGACGAGGCCCGGTCGAAACCGGGGGAAAGGCGTCAGTATCCACGACGGGCCTCAGGCCATCGCCAAGTTCCGAGTAGGAGGCCCCAGCAAACACTGTGGTAGTGTCGCATTATTCGCCCACACCGATATTCAAGCGGAGACACCGTTGTGTCAGTGTGGCTGCTCGGCGATTGGTTGAGGTTGTTGATTTGCGACTGCTGTCACGTCCCCTCAGAGCCTCCTGCTGCGCTGCCTGGCTACATGACGTTCCGTGACATCGGAGAACAGAGTGACGGGATCTGCTACCGTGATGTGACCTCGCCCATCAACGAGCTGGACGGCCAAAGCAACAGCAGCCGAGGTGAACGGCGCACGGTTGCACCGAAACATCGAGAATGGTAACGCGGTCCGTTGAGCAGTCAGCTGAAGTAAATATTTCCTCACCACAGACGACAGTCCGTTCTTCGATAACGACATGCCCACCATGAGGAGCAGCAGCAGCAGCAGCGAGGGTCTGCCGCAGGTCGCCGGCCTCAAATGGGAAGGCTCAGTGGAGAGTAACGAGGTGAACGCAAGAGCTCCTCTTCCTCGGACACAAACAGCAGATTCCTGCCATCCGGTTCCGGTCAGACGATTGCATCTCTCTCCTCCAGGACTCCGACCAGTGCAAAAAGAGCAGCTCTCGCAGGGTAAACAAGGGTCATCACTCGAAAGGCAAGAATCGCCACGGAAACAACGGCGCGGCTTACTGCAGTGGAACAGCAAACTGTGGCACGCACACACATGCTGGACTTCCACCATCATACACGGGTCCAAAGGCAAGTCTGTGGTGGCTCATTTTCAACGAACCGGGACTGCTGCTTTTACGTTCTGTGGAAGACACTGAATCTGTGGTTCCTGCAGGATCTGGCCGAGTTCTTGGAGCAAATTGGCTTCTCAAAATATCTCCCCTTACTTGAAGAGCAGGACATCGATCTGCGGATATTTCTCACCCTGACAGAAAACGATCTCAAAGAAATCGGCATCACGTAAGAGATTTTTCATCCGTTCTCACATATTTTCTGTTTCTGGCAGTCTGACATGCCGAACGTCATTTTTGTCTCCAGATTGTTCGGGCCAAAGCGTAAAATGACCTCAGCCATTGCGAGATGGCACAGCAGCGCTCGACCACCCAGCGATGCTCTGGAACAATCGTATGCGGACCAGCTTGAAGCTGAGATGCAAGAAATGGCGATTCAGCTACACAAGGTGACTTCATAGAGACTTGCTGTTGGTGTGACTTGTTTCGGAAACTCTTCAGCCTTGTTGATGTGATCGCAGCGCTGTGAGGAGGCAGAGAGCCTGCAGAGCCAGGTGTCCCAGGAGAAGGAGCTGCGGACAGTGATGGAGGGGTGTCTGATGGACGACAAAATGGCGTGGAAGAGGGTCCACTCCGAGCTGGTGGAGAACCACCGGCTGGCTCAGGATATGAACGCCACCCTGGCGAAGGCGAGAGCTTGTCGGGCTGATCTGCTGTCCCGTTTCACAGCCGAAGGGAGCAGCGGCTCTCCCTCTGGCACCAAAGATAAAGCAAAGAGTGACACCGATGTCAAAGGTGAGTCCAGGTCTGATGTGGAGGGAAACATCCCGATCATCCAATGAAGGGATTCATCTTCTTGCAGGTGGGAAGGGACCCACAAGCTCCAGTTATACAGATCTTATCAAGAAGCTGAATACCTACGAAGAAGAACTGGGTAAATTAGTGACACACTTGGTGATTGAAGCAGTTATACATGATCGGTGGAGTCTTGTGTTGATGATTGTTTCTACACTGCAGCAGAGACTTTGCAGACCATCCTTCAGAGTCTGAGGCGACTGAGCGCACCTGAAAAGGTCTCGGATAGCTTGGAGAGGCCTTGACTTTCTCAGGTGAATATTTACACTCATGAGAGATGTTTGAAGGGCTGAAGTGTTCCTCTAACAAGAAAACTTGTCTGGTTCTTTTAATTTGAAAGGGGCTTTGGCGAATATTGACGGAGGGTGATCTGACCACCCTGAACAATCTCACAGAGAGGAGAGAAGGCCGACGACGAGGCCGGCCCTGCTGGATGAGAATCGCTCCGGGAACGAAGCACACCGGCTGCTCGTCTGGGATTGGCCGACGGACCAGAGCTCGCCACATGTGGCCGGGGGTGGGGGGGGCAGCACAGCTGTTTCAGGAAGAACAACAAGCAGGCAGGAAAAGGGGGGCGCGACCCTCACATGCTTGTGCTGGTGTTTGCTGCTCGGAGAGGAGGCGGACCTGGATGTCGGATCAGAGGCTGCCACACTGGACTGTAGTCTCATCGACAATGAAATGTGGTTCAAATCAAGTTGTAGACACCAAACAGTGGTGCAGTCTGTAGCATAGTATGTAAACTTTAAACTCTTTTTCTAAATGCTGTAGATAGAAAAAAAGTCCTGCTGAATGAGAGAATTGTGTGAAGTTCGTCAGCATGAACCTACCGTGTGTGTAGGATACACATGTAGACAGTTATATGGACCAGAATGAATTGTACGGTCATTGTAAACCAAATGGAAAGACAGTGTTGGCACACTGTTAATAGGGTTGCTGGAATAAAACTTTAGACTTAAAATTTCAGGCTTAACGTTGCTTTAATTGGCCTGATCTGAAATCAAAGCTTGATGGATGATTTTAAATGAGTTTCAAACATTTCAGCTTCAGCTTCTGCAACACTTTTCAGCCAGCTGTTTGACTTGTGCTGGTGGCTCAGATTAATGCTTTGCATGTTAATGTGGCCAAAATTTAATGTGTCCCCTGAGCTCTGTGAGGACCGGACCTCTGGGTCACAGGACCCCCCCCCTCCAACCGTCTGGATGTTCTCTTATGGAGTACATCTAAAAATCCTCTACTGTGCCTGGAGCCTTGGCAGCAAATCAATGAGATGATGGTAACTGCGCAGTAACGGCTTTGGCGCTGCGTCGACGTTGGCTGCGTCGAGCTCCAGCAGCTGATCCATCCTCCAGCCGCAGGCTGCTCACTGCCCGTTCAGCTCATAAACGCCACTAATGACAAAGTGGTGATAATTGTTACAGCTGTCCAATACTGATCTTTAACACTCAGACATTAAGACTTAAAGTTGCCTCCTGATCATACATTCAACTTTGAATTCACAGCTTGTCAACCGAGTGAAGGAAATCCGTTCGCATTAATGGGAATTTTATATTTTCAATTGGACGGCCCAATAAAACTTCTAGTTCTTTTTCTCAACACAGAAAATGTTTGTGTGGCCAAATAAACACCATCCGAGCTGAGACGCGGAAACTCCACCACCAAAGTTGAATCAGCAACCATGGCAACGCAGGTAAGTTCAAGTTCATCTGGACACACATTCAGTGTGTCTTACCAGCAGCGTGATGAGCAAACTGCAGCAGGCCTACACCCCCCCCCCCCCATCTCACCAACCTCCCACCCTGAGCAGAGAGGACTGTGTGTAATTGCTGGACTGGAGGCTCGAGTGGCTGGCTGTTTGCCAGCTGGGATCTCCGCCCCCCCCGGGAGTGGAGTTGTGCGAGGGAAAATGAATAAGTAGCGCTCTTTCTCTCCGCCTCTGTCTGAGGTGCCCTCGAGCGAGACGGTTTACTCGCTTTGATTTCGAGGGATTGAATGAAGCAGCAGCTTTGTTTGGGGTTCGTGTTGTGAAGTCAGACGATTCTGAGGCAGGACGACTCCGAAGTTCAGTCTGTATTGCTTTAATGGAGAGCTGCCGCTCTCTAGTATAAATTAATGCGGTATTATCTACAGTACTTCAAAAATAATCAGTATGTACAAACATTAACAATCTGTCTACATTGTTTCCTGTAGTTTACATTGTGTATCAGTTTAAAGACAATGTACAACGCAGCACATAAATCTGCACTAAAACATCTCCAAATACAAAAACCCCGTTTACACCTGACAACACCTCAAATTCAAACATTTAGATTCAAAGGTTCATTCCTTCCTCTCTATAATGTTGTTTTATTTGGACATGAAGCATTTTGAAAGTGGAAATGACCCACGATGACCCTGTACCTGAATGCATCACGTAAAGGCACAAGGAGAGACGCTCGCTGCTTCTGCAGCTTTGATAGAAATGCTCGTCACGTCAACACTAAACGACTTCAAAGCTCCCGGTACAGCAGACCCAGTCGTGTTCATTTTGATGGATATTAGTCATTAGATTTTATCGGCGGAAGACGGCAGCTGCTGCTATGTCGAAGGAACGCGCACGGACACTCAGCCAGCAAGACGCCTGTGATCACTCAATGTGGGTTCGCGATGAAATTAGCATTTGTACCATTTTGTTGCGAAGTTTCACTGAGCATCCCTGGAGGAAGTTTGACCCATCAGGATAAAGACCTGCAAACCAAACCCTGACGGTGCATTTTAATGTCAGGTGTAAACGGGTCAGTCATTCCAAAAGCAGCTAAAATACAAATATAAATTCTCGTGATTGTGTTTTGACGTCCAGGAGAGCACACGGACTCCTCTCTCTCCCCTCATCTGTGGTCTAATCTCACTTCAGCGCCGCCCGTCTTCCCACCTGACAGACTGCTGGAGAATGAAGACATCTTGCCCCCATGCGTGTGTGTGTGATCCAGGCCGGTGCGAGCGCCGTCTCCTGCTCCCACGGAGGAACCAGCTGTGTGAACAGCGGCTGCAGGCAGCTCAGGTGTACTCACACAGGTGACCGCAGCCGGCGGGGCAGTGAGAGCTGCTCTTCAGCCAGTTCATCATGTGCTCCAGATGTCCACCGTGGCTGCAGCCCTGGCACCACACAAACAGCCCCTTCACCACATGGTGGCACACGGCGCACACACTGGCACACTGGTGGCACCTGAGGGGGGGAGACGCATGCGGGGGAGACACATGGCGCCTGTCAGAGCTCGTTTCATGTCAGAGGTAAGAGACTTTGCGCCTTTTGCACTCAGGATCCTTCACAGCCATACAGAAAGCATTCATTGTTCCGAGTTTCCCAGTGTTTTCATGTCTCCACAGATCAATCAAAGAAGCTTTTGGCCTCCCTACCTGTCACAAATCCAGCCCTTGTTGCTCATTGGCCGCTTACAGTTGCTGCAGTTGATGTGCAGCGTTGTAGACGTCTGGTTCAGGCAGGTGATGGCGCTGCAGGTACTCAGCTTGATGACCTCATTGGACACATTCCACAGCTCGAACCGCTGCAGAAGGTCTATGTAGGACATGTACCAGTGCTCCTGGGATGAAAACACACACACACACATTCAGGGCTCCTGTGATGATTACATCAGTTAGTTTGGGCTGATATCTGAGCATTTTAGGCCTCCAAGTCAGTGCTGGAACACACATGAACAACATCGAACAGATCCGTTTCTGTGTGGGAAAGAAAGACACACAGTGTTCCAGCTGACCTGAGTGAGGTCATCGATCTCCTTGCGGATCCGGTCCCCTAACACGATGAGCACAGACACGGCCATCTGCACGTCGCCCTTCTCCGCGTAGTAAGTCAGCATCTCCCGCACGATGGGGCAAAAGAAGCTGGCGGGCAGATGTGGTCTGTACAGAGGCTCGGAGATGGAGATAAGCGAGAAGGACTCGATGGGCGTGAGGCAGGTGACTTCCGCCTCGTTGCCGCTGACGTGCGGCGAGTCGGCCTTGTCCTGCTGAAGGTGCTCCGGAGCAGACGGGTTATCCATGATCTCGTGGCGCAGCGGGAAGGCCTCCTGGGGCAGCGTGTACTCCTGCTCCTCTGTCATGACAAAAGAGGCGGAGATAATATTAGACGGGGGAACGCTGAGCTGGGAGGCAGGTATAAATAGCAGCTCCTGACGCGGGCAGACCGACCTGTTTGGTTGTCGTGCTCCATAGAATAGAGGTCGTCGTCGTCTAACTCAGCATCACCAAACATGTACTCGGCCTGGCCTTCGCTGCCCTCCGTCTCCTCGTTTTCTGAGCGGAGGAAATTGAAAAATGTAGGTTGGTAGAACAGCAACATGACGAGATGAGGATCCTCTGTTTACTCCTCACCTTCATTATTATTGCTAATGTGCGAGTTGCCCGGCTCCAGGTGGATGTTGTCCGGCCTGCTCTCGCCCTTACTGCGCTCCAGCCTGCTCTCCGATCCTATTTCCTTCATACTGAAACTGACGGCACACCAGCATCCAATCTCAGTCCCAACATGAGGAGAATGTACTCTTTGTAATTACACAAGAGAAAACCGCTTTACCTGTTCATTAAAGGCAAACTGCCAAGTTTACTGAGGCTGTGGTTGAGGCCGGGTGTGGTGAGGTTCGCTGGGTCTGAGAACATAATTCTCAGCATGGTCCATGTGGTGGAAACCTGATTAGAAAGAGTTCATAAACAGCTTAGGTGAAGAGGAGCACATTAGTATAACGCCGCTCTGTTTTGTTTACTACTTGGTTTTTTCTCTGCCACAAAGGTGCCCCTGATCTCTCCTTCTCTCCGCTCTGAGGTGGAGGGAAATATTAAGTCCTAAAATGAGTTCGCTCTCTCTCCAAGTACCTTTGTGTTTATCTTTACTCTCTCTCTTCCTTTGACTTCTCTTGTGGACTAAAAACTTCAAACAAGCTTTTTGAAGTGCAACAAAACAAAGGCACCCAATCTGCGTCTGTCTGACCTGAGGTCTTTTAAGCTCCTGTGCCACCTTGGCGTTGTGATCACACAGCTCGGCGAACGGTTTCCCGCTGAGGAGGTAGAGTTGTGCCGTCTTGACGAACCAGTCCATGCGGTGACTGTCCAAGTCCGTCTCGAAGACGCTGAGTGCGCTGGACACGTGTGCAAACTGCTCCGTGGGGTCGGCTTTCTTAAAGAAAAAGATGGGGTAGCGGCGGTCGCCCGCGGGATAAGGCTTCCTGCCGGCGTCGCTGCTGATCAGGCTCTCCTTGGCGGCGAAGGCCAAGTCGCCGAGCAGTCCGAAACACAGCCCCTCGGGGTTGGCCTTGTCCACGGGACGGGTGGCGTCCTTGAACATATGCTGGTAGAGGGTGCTGTCTTTGGAACCGGACAGCAGGAAATGGGGGTCGTGCTGGTGGCGCCACACTATACCGGTGGTCACATCTTTATGCTCCTCGAAGGTGGCGAAGGGAATGAACGGTCTGCGCACGTCCCACACGTAGATGTTGTGGTCCACCATCATGGAGCAGGTGGCCAGGTGAAACTTCCTCTCCGGACGCCACTTGACTCGCGCGACTGACGCGATCGTCTGGACGCAGTTGATCTCTTTGGCCCTGTTGGTGGTCATGTCCCAAACCTTCACCATCTTGTCCCGCCCTCCAGTGGCCAACCAGCCCCTGAAAGACAAGCAAGGTCGGGGGAAACAGCGGTCATAAACACGAGAAATCTCTCACTGTCGATTGTTTTAAGGAGTTCGGCTTTTCCTTCCCACCTGTCGTCGGGGTGCCAGTCGCAGCAGAACACGGGACCCGTGTGCGCGGTGAACATTCGCTCGTAGCGGTCCGGCCGTCTGATGTCCCACAGCTGAACGTTCCCGTTCTCAAAGGAGGCAGCGAAGGTGAAATAATCTTTCATGCTGAACTGGACGTCCCTCACGCTCTCAGACTGACCTGCAAAGAAAAATCCGTCGGTGAAATTTGATCAGATTTTGAGTGAACAACCACGTCGTACATCGTGTCTTTTTGTCCTGCCTCGAACTACCTGAGAAGGTGCTGACCGACTCCTTCTTGCGCAGATCGAAGCACTTCATGAATCCGTCCTGGGAGCCGCTCAGCAGCATATACACTTCGGTGGGGTGGAAACACACCTTGTTGACCGTGCGTTTGTGCTCGGTGAACAGCTGGTCCTGCTTGTTGCGGGACGGTTTGCCCAGGTTCCACGTGACCACCGCCCCGTTGGTGGCCGCCGTGGCCAGCAGGTTCTCCTCCATCTGATGCCACATGACGTCGGCGCAGCTGAAGTTCAGTGAGGGCTTGCGGCCCACCCGCAGGTTCAGCTTCTCCACGAACTGCTCCTCTTCGAGCGCGTAGATCTTGAAGATGTTGCGCCCGGCCACGACCACCTGCGTGGCGTCGCGGCACACGCTGATGGCGTTGGCGGGCGCATCCAAGTGGCAGAACATCGTTCGGCCCGTGATGGTGTTGCTGCCGAGCGCTGTGGTGACCCGTGACATTTTCTCCATGTTCCTGGTGGAAAAAGGAAGAGGAACGTTTACTCTCCAACACTCATTCTGTAGCTGTTAAAACAGACAAAAGCCAGATTGCTCTTGAATTTTCCATCTTTGTCTTGGTCAGAAGATTAAATTTGCTCCGAAAGATGATCACAAAGAACACTGAGTACCTTGAATTATCCAGAATTTTTTTAAATTAGAGCTTCTACATGTTTTAAATCATACATCCTGCCAAGAATAACATTTTAGCACATTTAATTGTGCTTTTATAATGTTTCAAGCAAATAAAAGCATCGTTATCTTTTATCCCAATTAAAGATTTTATTTTTGAATTTAAAAAATGACCTTCACAAGACTACCCCCTCAATGACTGGAATTGTTTTCCTTCAAAGAGAAACCTTGTTGAGCAAGAATCTGGCGAATTCAGACATTCGTTTCACCAGCAGGTGGCACTCATGTCAAATCAAAACATGCCCGATTGCTCCTGAGTTTAGTGAGGGGGCAGGAGAGGTAGGAGTGTTAAACAACCCAGTTAACAAACAGCCTTGCAAATAATTATGGAACAGCTGCAGTACTCACTGGATGAGGGACCAGCGGCCTCGTCAGTGTCTGCAGCTGGATGGAGTCCTCTTCATGTGCTCCCAGGGGAGCCACGTTGGTGGTGAGAGACTGCCATGTCAGCAACACCCAGCCTGGTCCGTCCTCATGGTTCTGGCGGAAAATCCAACAAGCAAACACACATGAAACAACACATGTTCTACATATTGGTGGAGACAGGAGATGGAACGCTGCCTAGTGTAAAAGGTTTATCTGATACAAGTGGCTGTGGTCTCTGCTGCAGAAAACATCAACAAAATTTTAACAACAGTCAACATTTTCTATTGGATTATATTTTTTCCACTTAAAACATAAATTCACATTACAACTGAATTTATTTTTGGTAAATCAGTGGGATGAATAATGTCTGAAACCTCCTGAACATGAGAATTCAAATGTCAGTACTGAATGTTGAATCTACAAACCTACTGGGCTCAAAGGATCTCATCTCACTGCTAAATTCACCATCAAGCCGTCGTTACATTCCTTACAATCTTGAATTTTAATGTGACTTTGCTCTTATAAGATAAAACAATATTCATATTTTGTCAGCACAAAACAACTTAAAAAATGCGGCACTTTAGTCGTGCACTTATTTTGGAGGAAAAACGCTCCAATATCACGTTGATTTCAGTAACCTTCAGTACCTCTTAAATATCAGAATATCCCGCTGAAAAGGCGTTCAGGGGTCCTGCACTGGTTTATTTATGAGGTGAGGTGGGTCAGTTTCTGCTTTCTGCTGACGTGAAAATGTATGGGACTGATTTACTCTCCAAACATGTGCACAAACACACACACACACACACACACAGACACTGACAGTTGCACGCTGGAAAGTCAATATCTAAATATAACGCTGCCGTTCGGGGGCTTTTGTATTGGTTCGCTAACTGCCGTTCAATAAATTTACACTCCTTAATTACACAAAAGCTTTCAGTGCGCTCTTTGTGTACACTTTTTTATTGCTCAGGTCGCTACAAATAGCTAAACTCTGCTCACCATAAACACGACTGGAATGTGATGCTAATGCTAAGTTAGCTACCAGGCACTTTTAGAAAGATGAAGCACTCGCGTTCTCAGCCTATTTCTCACCACAGCCACACAGAAGGGCTGAAAACACACCGTCGTGAATCATAGTGTCCCAAGAAGGTGAAAAACAAAGTATTTGTGAGGACAAACCTGATGTGAAGCTGCTAACTGCTTGCGGCAAAGGAAGTACTACGGTGCTGAAATCTCGCGAGATGTCCTTGAGGAAGGGAAGCAGCTCCACACATGGCTCACTGAAGATCTGACCAGTGTGTTTACCTTTCTTGCTTCTTAAACACCCTTTGTGCTGTTTGCAAAACTACACTCATACAATTTGAGGTGATGAGATGAAATTCATTTTATTTCGCCATGCTCTCGGTATTTTCTGTGAAACGTGGGGTTGTCCTGTGTCTGCAGGTGCTGCGCTGAGCTCTGTCTGCTGGTATGAGTGCTCTGTTTGGCTGTCAGGATCCCGCTACATGGCGGGAAGTCAGTAGCAAATACTGGGATGTGGTGGAAGCCAGAGCCAAAGGCAAGAAGCCTGGGAAGCTGCTCACCCTTGATAAATGGTACTCCTGGTTCTTCCCTAACCAAAGTTAAACAATCACATTTTGTTTTATTTTTATTGACGCGATACATACTACTACATACTAATTTGATTCCTGTAAATACATCTCTGATCAGGTACCAACAGGAGCTGCCTGAGCTGATCCAAAGCCGCAGTGACAAACACATCACCCAGTCTGAGCTGGTCAAACTGATGGAGTGGAAGCTCACTGTAAGTCTAATGCAAACTTCCGTTCTCCTGCACTTTAAATGCAGCTTATGCAAGACCCCAAATCCTCCTTCAGTCACGTGCATAGTTTGGCTGTGAGGCTGCATCGGCTGCGTCCCTCAGTGGCCCTGTGGGCTTTTGTGCAGAGGGGGAAGTTCAGACCGAGGCTGCAGCAGCTGGTGGCGTCCAACAGTGAGGACACGGTGGAGCGATGTTCCAGAAAGGCCTTCAGCTACCTGCCGGACGTGCAGGCTGCCATCGCAGAGCTCAGCTCCCTGAAAGGAGTGGGTCCAGCCACTGCGTCAGGTTGGCCCCACTTTCTGTTTTCAGGGAGAGGCTGTTTTCAACTAATAGATGGAAGCTACTTAAACACTCAGATAGCATGTCTGTGTGATCCAGTTAAAGCACCGATTGATTCTCAATAAATGCACAGAGGAGCTGTAACTCCGCCCCCTTGCTGTGGTCGAGTAGTTTGTATGCACCTAATGGCTCCGTTGTGCTTGGCTTGAGGCTGACTGTCCATTCTGCCCCAGCTGTGTTAGCAGCAGGCGCTCCAGAACAAACAGCCTTCATGTCCGATGAAGCCATGGAGAGTGTTCCCGGACTGAAGCCCATCCAGTACACAGCCAAGCACTACAAACTGTACCTGGACAGGATGACCGAAAAGACTGAGGAACTAAACAAAGGTCAGAACAAAGCACGTCTCTCCCGCAAATGCTCCACGAGCTGCTCGCGTGATTCTTACATAAAGTTTTAGAAATTTTCTGGCGCTGGTTGAAGATGGCTGCTCATGCACAGTCTCTGATCCTCAGTGGACCCGCAGCAGGACTGGACCCCCCACAGGCTGGAGCTGTGCTTGTGGGCGACGAGCACAGACGCACAGCAGCGGCTCCGACTTCTGAAGGACGTGAGCTGCAGCGGCGCCGGAGAGAAGCGTTCAGATCCAGGCGACGAACAGCAACCAGCAAAGAAGCTCAAAACTGTATAAAATCAAAGCCTTGACATATTACACAGAGGATTCCTCAATGTTTACACATGTTTGATGTCTTTTTTTTCAATATTAAAGCATTTATGTGAAAAAGCTGTTCAAAACGTGTGCTTTTTCTAAACGTGTGGGAGATGCTTGTTTTCTTGATGTGAAGCTGTTTCTTTACAGGTTTTCAAACATTTCCTTTAAAATGTTGACTTAATCCTGATAAACAACAGTGTTGACTTCACTATTGGGACAAAACAGACAAAAAAGTGAATTTTAAATGTTTTTTCTTGAGTCTACTCTTATTAAATGTACATTAGTGTCCAATATTTGTATCAGCAGCTCCAGGGAGGATGCTGTTGTACTCAAACATACCAGAGAAGCTGTGGGATGTTGCCACAGTATTGTTCTTTATTTATATTGTTTCTAAATTAAAGCAAAGTACAATGAACAGTACAAAATAAAACAAAATATATTCATATATATACAATATAAAATGGTTCCGTTCAGAACATTTAAAAAGTACAATAGATAGTGAAATAATTAATGAGGACTTTGATATAAATTATCCATATGTAAATTTAGTTTTTCCTTTAGTTTCCTCTTGACCGAGAGAAAAAAATAGCTTCTTCTGCTTCTTCTTTTTGTAAACGCTGTGTCGGTTCGACCTCTCGTCTGGTCGCAGAGGTTGAGCCTCGTAAGCTTGGCACCATTTTATCGATACAAGTAAGCAGCTCTTGAAACAAAAAAGGAACAACTGCACGGATATGCGACTCTTAGTTTGAAATGGACGGGAGGGAAGTGAAGAGCCTGGTGACATTTGCACGAACTCAAGCACTTCTGAATTTGTGGTCATTTGTAGAGATGAAAACACAAGCTTAGCAATGTTGAACCGAAATTTACAGAAGGAAAAAAAAACGCTCCTTTCATCTGACCTCTGTTACAGACTGAGTGTGTGCAGGTGTTGGAACTTTCGCCTGCATCGTTCTTCTTATCAGACCCCGTTTAGCACGTTCTGACCCGTCACTGAGCAAATCAGTTTGGGAACTTCTGGGGCTCCTGCAAACGTGGAGCTGAAGCCACTTCTAACCCGATCGCTCAGGGGAGCGTCCAGCGACTTGGTAATGGATGCACATCGTGCTGAAGAGCTACAGCGGTCTGTGTCAGAGAGAAGCAGGCACTGAAGCACAAAGAGAGGCCAGCTGGATGCAAAGAAGATGTTTGTACTGTAGCTTCTGTCTAAAGATGATTCGCACTGACTCTAAGCTGCCTTCCTGCTCAGTGGAGGCTCTGATATATAAGAAGGCATCAGGCATAACATCACAACAAAGTGGCAAAAGAAGGTTAAAAACAAAACAGTTCTTATGGCAGCAGAGAATATGGCACACGACATTTAACTATTTTATAGGAATAAGTGCAACAACAAAAAAACCCCACAGAGAACAAAATACAGAATTTGGTCTTTAGAAAGAGCAGAGAAATGTCAAGTTTGTGCAGGCACATCTAAGAGAAATCAGAATATCGCTAAATATTTCAGTTGTTTGGAGTTATTTCCACACAGACACAAACTAAAACATGTCAAGCATTTCATCCACTTAGACTGGAATAACTGTGGTTCCGGTGAAAAAGACGAGAAATGCATCTTCGTGAAATATCACTGGAGTTGTATTTGGCATTTTAATGACTTCTAAGGTGTCAGATTACAGAATGAAACAAAAAAGCTTCAAAACTTTCCAAAATGTGGAATCGATGAGCGCTTCACTGATGTTACTGCTGGTCGATGTTTTTTTCTCATTTCCTTCAGATGTGCCTGCAGCTTCAGGGTCCTGCACCGCCGTGAAGGAGACGCTGGATAAAGTCCCATTAACGAGCATTCAGAGTGGGACAGGCTCTGCTCAGTGTTGGCGCTAACCTTTCAACATCATCTCGTACCGCAGTTATGACCAATTAAGAGTCAGACGCGGATTATCCGAAGTGATGGATCGCGCGTTATTGATGGGCTGCTCCCATTCAAGCTGGTGCCATCCCTGCTGAAAACAAATATGTCACTCAACGACAGCAATTAAATTAACATCACGCCGCCTGTCAGGTCCACTTATTAAAAGGAGGATATCCTGTTTACGGGCTCGCTTTGGACTATGGTGTGTGTGTCCTCACAAGAAGCCATGCATCATCCTGACACTGAGGGGTGGCGGTAGGGGGGGGGGGTGTTGTGACGTGAGCGCTGCAGGATGGGAGACCACGTACGCAGTGGAGGTTCTTTTGAGTGCTGCTGTTGGGCTGTGTCACAAACACACACACACACACACACACACACACACACACACACACACGCGCACACACACGCACACACACACGGAAACTGTGAGGCAGAGAATGAGAGTCAGGCCTGTGTTACTTCGCAACCCTTCAGGATGAGCAGGGAAAACTTTGAGATGACTTATTTCTGTAAGTGTGTGTGTGTGTGTGTGTGTGTGTGTGTGTGTGTGTGTGTGTGTGTGTGTGTGTGTGTGTGTGTGTGT
>JASSRZ010000086.1:10768374-10784171 GCA_032164315.1 Malacoctenus gilli | reverse complement strand
GTGTGTGTGTGTGTGTGTGTGTGTGTGTGTGTGTGTGTGTGTGTGTGTGTGTGTGTGTGTGTGTGCGTGTGTGTGGGTTGAACTTACTGCACACTAACGCCAGGATCATGCGGAGCAGCTTGTAGGGACAACGCATCCCGGCCCAGTTCTGCAGCGAAGAGAAGAAAAAGTGTGTCGTCAGCATAAAGCCATCACGACACAAACAACCCGCACATACGTGACTGCACTCCGGGCCCCCCTCGCTTTTTCCCGGGACGTATTTAGACCACCGAGATGGACAATCCTTACGAGAGAGGCGGCGGCGGCGGCACTTACGCAAGATGGAGACGCGATTATACACCTGGCTGCTCCCCACTCACTGGTTCCAGCCCAGTGGCACTCTATTAATTAGGGCTAAGATAATTTAAGGGGAATGGGAGAGTGGGCCGGTGAGTAGCCTGTGTGACTCCCCAGAGAGAAGAGAACAATGGCACCCTGACTGAGAATAACACGTCGACTCCCCGGTTGAATAATTGCACCCGTCCCTTCGTTCTTCACGTCCCATGCTGCTGGAAAACGACCCGGCGACTGTGTTGTTCCTTCTTCCCTCACAGCGGGACGGGACCCTCAGAGTGCCATGTAAAATTCAGAGGAGATGTATAAATAAACTCTGCTGTGACCGTCCATTTAGAGCACGCGAGGAGCAGCAGCGCAGGTGGCGATGTGACGATTTTTCACGAATAAATGATTAATACAGAGGAGAGGAGAGGTCAGGCCAGCCGAGCAGGAGAGGAGGTCTGAGACGCTGACGCCGCCGACGCCGCGGCTCTCTGATGGGAGGCAGTTTGCTCTGACGGGCCTCCTCACTTAGAGGGGGGGAAAGTGGCGCAATTTCCAGCCAGAACACGGCCGATCCATCCTGTCGGTTACAGATCTCGTTATCACGCTCAGGACGCTGAAATGGAGAACTTATGAGGGAATCAGACGGGCGTGAGTCTGAATGCATGCTTGTAATACCGTTTTGAAATCAGTCTTAGGATCAGCATTTGCCAAACCTTTTTTGGGGGGGGTTAGATTTGCTAGATTTAGACTGGAGACGGGGTCTGGACCTCGAGGAGAAGGGCCTCGTTGAGGAGGTAAAACAATGTGGCCCCCGCGTAAACTAACACAGGAGACAGAGGAGAAGGAGAACAGCAACACACTCGCGGCTTCATGTGGAGGTAAACGATTGAAGCTGGAAGAACAGAGGGGTTTTAAAAGACCACCTCCAGCAGGATACCTTTCATTTTATACCCTGACAACATTCCTGAGCCATTTATTTTATTTTCTTGTGTAAAGAATCGACTGAAGAGTGTGTGCGTGTGTTTGTCTGTCGGCTGCCTTCGTTTATTTTTTTCCTCGACAATAAAAAGAAAAGATTTAGGATCCAAAGTCAGATTTTTTCACGCTCCACGTCTCTGGGATGTTCGGCACTTTCAGCTGCACGACTTACAAGGATTCAGGTACACGAATCCTCACTCAGCCTGAAAACATCCTCGCCGAGAGCCTGATGGTGACGCTTTGTGTCAGACGGCTCAGAATTTACCAGGTCAAGACTGGACAACATTTCAGGCTTTTTCTTTGTATTTCTTTTTGTTTTTTTCCTAAATGGAAGAACGAGGAACGAGCAAAGATTCATCGGAGCAGAAACTCGGAGGCGCCTTAAAGGATTTCCCGAACAACAAACAGCTGTCAAGTGCATCGGGCCAAACAAACGGTTAGCAGCTACGAGTGCACAGATACTTTTACGGCGTCTTTGGTTTGGGCCCGTCAGCGCGCTTTGATTTCCATCCCTGCTGGCATGTGCCGAGCCCACGGTCAACGGCGCCATTCGTTAAAGTGATTCGTCAGACGCCGTGCCGCCGCGAGAGCTGAGGGGAACGCGGCAGGCCTCGCACACCGAGACCCGGCGACAGGGACGCGGGCTGGGGACACTCAGGCGGCATCGGGGGGGCTTCACCACGCATCTCTTCAGTGGACATAAATACACACAGTTTTAATAATTGATTCACAAATGTGAGTTTGCTTGAGAATCACTGATAGCGAGGGAAGAGCGCTGAAACAAGCGGGAGGGCTTTTAAATCCCCACTCATCAGCAACCTTCAGCAGAACCTCATTTAGCTAATGACCAGAGATAATGACACCGTCTCCGTGAGATCCTGAGCTCGCCTTCCAATAAGTATCCAGCATTAAGCAGAATTTTACACGTTTCATCGTTGCACAAAAACCTCCAGTCTGGACGGCAACCGAGCGAAGGACGGCGACATTTGGTCCCTTTTCAACGCTGTTTTCAGACGCCACAATGGCAGGAATGGTGACGACGATGATGGCGGCAGTTACCATGACGACGTTGGCCAGATGCGCTGAACACAGAGCGTAGACCCCCCCAGAGCCCCCCACCACTGGAGCACGCATGTCGGTGATGGACACTGTCAGCGAGCCTGCGGAGACAGAGAGAGAGAGAGAGAGAGAGAGAGAGAGAGAGAGAGAGAGAGAGAGAGAGAGAGAGAGAGAGAGAACTTGTAAGAGGAGGAGAGTGCACACAATGGGGGACGTGTGTGTGTGTGTGTGTGTGTGTGTGTGTGCGCGCGCACGCACGCACAGGACAGCAATTTGGAGCAGTGGCGAAAAAACAAAGGCAGAGTCAGATTAGTCATCACGTGGCAGCACGAGTCACCTTCCTCGCAGCATTTGTCTAAAAAATGTCAGTGCAAAATTCGTCCCGCGCTCCATCAGCTGACCTTCACATGACCTCTGACGTTGCTGCGAGTCCGCGCGCCCTGGTGTCCGCAGCGTTTCCTCGAAGCAGCGAGCGCTCATCATCCTGATGGCGAAGGGCCGCAGCGAAACGCTTCCTGCTTCGAATTGAAGGACGCTGCAGAAATGTCTATTTTTAAATGATTAGAATCTGGCTGAGGGGGATAATCTCCAGTTTGTCTGCTCTCTGCATTATACCCACGAGCGGCGACTAATCTGCCATATGTATGGAGGGAAGCCAAATGTGTTTAAGAGGACACCAGAGAAGAAGAGAACATTATAGTGGAATATTGTAGTCTGGAGAGTGACAGTACACGTATAATATGGCTATTTACAACATTACAATAGGCCATTTTCATGAGGGCCAATTAAGAAAGATGAAAAAGAAAATAAAGGCTGAGATAATTGAAATGACTGAAAGCTAAATTTCCTTCAACAGCTTCCTCTATAGGCAGACCGGCTGTCACACATGCAACACCAACATCAATATAATGACCAACACCTGCGCTTTTTCTCCCGTCACAAGTCAAAACAGCCGCGCTTCATTTGGCGACCAACCTGGCCAGCAAACTCCAAATAGCGTCCAAACCTCACAGACGCGACGCCTCGCGTTCACTGGCTGAGTGCCGGCTGTTCGCAGCAACAAACACAGGTGCTCTTTATCACGCCCGCTGATCAAACCTCTGCTCTGATTGGCGGATCGAAACCCCGGGTTTGGGAGAAACGAGGTGGCGTCAGTGAACTCAGTGGACCCGGTTACAGCTGAAGACGTCCGGCAGGCGAGAAGCTGTCGATTGAGCGGATATTTCAACGCGGCCGGTCAGGGCTGAGAGGTCGAGCCAGAAAACCAGAAGTCAAAACACGTGCGTGTGTCAGCTTGTTCACCTGCAGTAAAGCATCGGACCAGGTGTTTGTTGCTCTGGAGCTGAGAAAGAATGGTCCACAAACAGCTTCTGTCACTAAGATATTATATTTCTCTTTTTTGTTCAACTTTCATCTCGCAATACTGCATCCAAAAGGCAACAAAAGTGAAACGCCTCAAATCATCGGCTTCCTCTCTGACAGACTGACACAAGAAACGTACATTACCATTGATCGGCTCTTTGCTGAGATTGATTCCGCTCTGCTATCTGCTCATTAAATATGGAGCTGCAGCCGGCAGTGAGAAGGAACGGGACAAATTGCCGGTTTCACCCGGTGCTCACTCTTTCTTACTACTGTTGTACTGTGGAATTGATGGTGTTGTTACTAAGTTTAATGTAACACCGACGGGATATATGTTAATAGAAGCTGCAGACTCACTTGTATTAGCGTTAAACCCATAGTGGGGGGACCTTTAAATGAATGTGCTCCACACTGAAATGAGTCCTCGCCATGACGACGAGGGCAATCACCAGCAGTTAAATGTCTTTCTTTATGGTATACAGAGCATTTCAATATGGTGCCTGGGGAGAAGGGGGGGGCGCAATCCCACCCAGGCGGGATCAATCTGCCATGTGCAGAGCGAGCACAGCTCCGCTCAGGGCCCAGCAACCCATCGACCTCCTTTGGCTCCGCCTCAAAATTGCGACATGAAGGCATTTCACGACA
The DNA here is from genome assembly GCA_032164315.1 of Malacoctenus gilli. NCBI lineage: Eukaryota > Metazoa > Chordata > Actinopteri > Blenniiformes > Labrisomidae > Malacoctenus > Malacoctenus gilli. The sequence continues at coordinate 10,779,806 of JASSRZ010000086.1, read as the reverse complement.
AACTGTTGAATAGCCAAAGAAACACCTGTAATGCTCCTGTAATTACTTCTACTGGAGAGAGAGAGAAAGAGGAAAAAACTCACAGCGGAGGCTTAATATCGGATTTGGGATTCACAATTTGATTTAAGGGCCGGCGGAGGCTCGTTTCGCAGCCGCTCGGCGGGCTGTCGTGCTCGTGCCTCTCCTCGCCGATCGGGACGTCTGTCTGCATTACGAACCGCGACCAGAGAGTGTCGCGGCGGCTGCGTCCCGCTCGCCTGGTGTGTTTGGAAAATGTGACATGAAAACAGAGGTGAATCCATTTCCTGTCAGCCCCAGTGGGACGTCTGACCACAACACTGAATAATACAAAAAGCATAATCACACTGAAGTGAACCACTCTGGGGTTGGAGGCTGCATGAAAGAGAGGCTGATGGGGGGAAAAAAAACAAATTTTCTTCCTAAATCGTTGAAATATTATTCCTGAACTAAATTGAAATTATACAAATCTGCAGAATTAAGTGAACAATTTAGGCATTTTTATGAAGTAGAAGCATCACAGAGGTAACCGATCAGTTTCTAATTTGTTTTGGGGACAAAAAAAAACAAAAGAAGCGATTTTACAAACTATTAAACACGCTGGAGTCCTTCAGGGATCATATCAGAGACAGAAGGAAAAAGGGCAGCTGTACGAACGCAGACGGTCAGCGGTTGGTTGTCTGGACTGGCTGAACACACAGTTCTTGGGAACTGGGTGGGGGGGGGGGACACGTTTCGTGCTGCTTTCAGGTCCCCTGAATCCCGCTGCATGCACCTGAATGGGGAGCACAGAGAAGAGTCGCAGTGCCGCCATGAAGTAGGACGGCTCTCTAAGCCGGGGAAATAACTGTGGCGCCGGCTCGCGAGGACGCGTCAGCCGCTGTTAATTATGCAAATGAGCTGATAAGGGAAGCGGAGAGGGCTGATAAAACAAAACAGCCTGTTTTTAATCACAGCTGGGGATTGCTGGAGTTGTGATCTCAGATCTATAATGCATGTTGTAACATTCGTACTCGGTATGAGCGTGCGTGTGCGTGTGTGTGTTCTGGCGAGCTCTGGGAATGCGGGAGAGAGTAAACACGGCCTTAAAGAACGCCTTGTCAGCCCGCGGTGCTGGTGATGATCATGGAAAGACAGATGGTAATCAGAGCGCGCTCCCGCGCCGTCCGTCTCGCCTCGCTCTGACACCTACGGGCTATTTCATGAGGATTTATGGGGCATCTGAAGGTTGGTTTGCTTCAGCGAGAGATTTGAGGAGATTCATAGTGCCCCATTTTTTTGTAGTTCCACCAAATTGCAATTACACAGCGTGGCGTACAGTACGTGGCGTCTGAGGTCTTCAAAGTGGAGGAGAAATTGAATTGGAGCAACTTCAGTGGCGTCAACATCTGAGTTTCTCTCTTCTGGAACTTTCTTTTCGCTGTTAAGTTTCGTACTTCTGTGCATCAGAGTCGCCTGACATGACGACGGGGAGGAATGCAGGATTCAGCTGGCGGTGAAGTGCGTCTTTCACGAAGTGTAGCGTTTGTTTGACTGTAAAACCAGGCTGGAACCTTGGAGAGCTGATTTTGAATAATTAAGTGCGGAAAAAAACACCATTTCTTGCGCTTCATTTCACTCTGCAAACCGAAAATGTCTCTCTCAGCTCCTGTCGGAGGTTATTGATGTACAGAACGAACGGACCTGCGAGTGACGTCAGAAGGAAATCTGAATGCTTTCTCGACAGATGTTTTTCCTACGACACATAATTTTCGATACGTAATTCCTTTTTTCCCCATCGCCCTCCCCTCTCTGCACCACTGATAATTTGCCCTGAGGGAACTTTTCCCTCTGGGGTCAATAAGGTGCCGTCTACCTGGCTCGTGTTGACCCGACAGATTCGAGCTGCACTCCTCAAACAGACCCGTCTGTTCTTCCTCTCTGTCTGAACTCTTGAGGGAATCCTTTGGCAGTTTTGCTGCCTAAACTTTAGCAGCTCCTCGCTTACTTTGGCACGCGGAGCTTGGCAGCTGTTTGCTGGGAGGCAGGTATTGTACGATAAATTTTTTCGACGCGTTCACACAACAGCCAAAAGCTGTAAATGTGAAGTTACAGGCTGTAAATCCCCCCCCCCAAAAAAACAAGAGGTCACTACTAATTAGTTCCATCTCCTTCAAGATGAGCGCTCGCACAAACCAACGCGACAGATCACCGTTTTGATGCGAGACATTTCAGCGGATGCGACGCCGTCGTCTGCAGGTGAGGAAGTGGAGGGAACCCGGCTCGGAGGAAGAGACGAGGCTCCGCGGGGAGGAAGAACGGAGCGCTCGCTCCCCCTGCTCGCTCTGCCTCGGCGAGAGGCTCCGAAATACAGTATGCATACTAAACAGGGCTGTCATGTGGGCTCTCCTGCTTGAGGGGATTTAAGATTTAGGATTCTTGCACTCAGCGGGAGCCGAGACGTGAGGTGTGCGATTATTTCAGCAGCGCGCTGACACTTCCCATCTCACGCACACATTATTTATTGTTGCCATCCTCCAGTCATCATCAGCATCCTCAAATCTTCTTTGTGAGCTCGCAAAATCGACAAAGTGCGCCGGGGCGGAGACAGTTGAGGCGTCTCGGGGCCCGCACTTTGTCTACCGCAGGGTAGCCCATCCCCACCTCCACCCTCACTTCCACTGCAGCGCACGGACCCCGAGTCCCCCCCCGTCAGACCCGGCACGCCACACCACACCATCACTTTTACTCCAGGCTGCCCTTAAGCCACGGGTCAGCTTTGTGTATTCAGTCTCACCCCAACAAGGTGCAGGAGGAGGGATGGTGGGCTGATCTGAGGCCAGAGTTTGACAGCGCCTCGGGCAGAGCCACTCTGCAGCCACTCCAGCGGAGGCTGCGCCAGGGTGCAGTAAACGCTGTAATCCTTAGAAAACACGGCGTGTCGTGGCCACGAGGCGCCTTTTTCCTCGTCTGTTCTCTACATTCTGTGTCCATGAACAACAACCCGCGAATATTACCGCGCATATTAATTTGATCGTCACTAATCCTCATCAGCAAATAATGTGGGAATGATATGAAAAATTGCTGTTGATAGTTAATGTTTTGATTGAGCGATTAAAGCCAATATCATTTAAATCTCTGGATCCTCACTATGTGAATATATGAGAGAAATATTCATGGTTTTTTTTAAGTGCATCTCGCAGACTGATGAATATCACTCGCTTCCTAAAGTGACATTACAAACATATTAGAGGGTGATTATTCATCGAGCGCACGCAGAGGAGCACTAGAAATAATTGAGAGTCTTCAAGCAACACCGTGGAAAGTGAGTCCAACGTTGGCTCCCTTTATAACCCTGCCTGTTCTTCTCGCTACTCTTGAGGGAAATTTCTGGCGCGCGAGCGGCTCAGCACTCCCAACGACTTCACCAGCGACTCGCCTCGCTCGCCGCCGGTAGAACCGCCGATGGATCGTGAATGTAAATGAACCAGGAAAAACAACGAGACCCAAACAAACCCGAAACACCGAAATTTATGAGCTGCAGGTCTGGGAGTGTTTACCAGGGACAACACACACACACACACACATAGACACAGGGGGTCAAAATGTTTCCTTGAATCGCGGAAAAAACGCTGCAGGCCTGCAACTTCTTGGGGTCATTTTAAGAAAAAATAAAAACATGACAATTTGTTTTGACGGGTTAAGTTCGTCGGATGTCGCTCCACTAAACAGAAGAGCAGTTTTGAGATTTCCCGACTCAAAAAGTCTCATCGTCTGTCTCACAGGATGGGTTTGACAGTTGGTGCAGAGACTCTGTGAGAGAACGGCGGCTCACCTCAGCCTGAATCTGGATCGAGGATCGAGGTTCAGGATGCGCCGGGATCATTAACATGCATCGAGTTGCCTTTCTCGGTCAGTCAGCCCCCCAAAAAAAGGACTCGTCGGAGAACAATTAAAACACAGAATGCGTTTATTTATTCAAGAGGTCTCGTCCATCTGCCGGCTCCATCCTTTTGATGCGGCCGTGAGCGGTGACGGCGGATCACCTCAGTCTCCTCTGATACGTTTCATGAGGGAAAAGTGAGGCAACGTTTCGTCGAGTCAGTGAGAGTTTTTCCTCCACTTTCATAGCTCATAAAAAATGCAGCCGCATTTCAATAGAAGAGGAAAAGAGTAGGGAAAAAAAAGGTGTTCGCAGCCCACCAGGAAGGGAAACCTCTCCTGTGATACTGTGGGATTGTTGCCTTTTAGGTTGGGGTTGCTCTATTTGTACACGCTTGACTCAGGCATCCTGTATGCATTAAATCTCGCGGCCCGACACAGAGATGTGCTGCAGTCAGCACTTCCGGAGCCGCGGCGCCGCTCGCGCCGGCTAATAAACGGAGAGAAAATGCCAGATCAGATTTATTTACCGAGCGCAAATAAGGAGCGAGGCGGACTGACGGTAAGAGGGGAGACGGAGCACGAGAGGGAGCGGTGACACATGATGGCTGCAATTACGGTGGCTGATCTACGAGCTCAGCCTCTCTGCGCTCCTTGTTTTTGCTCAAATTCATTCGAGCTCAATTAAAAATAATTCCCGGTAAATTAAGCAAACACAACGGGCCGAAGCTCACCTCCACGCTGGAGCTGTCTGCAAACACCAACTCCTGAATGAACCCAAAACCAGGCCTGTTTGGGGTTGTTTTGGAACTGAAACGTAGTTGTATGAATGGATATAAAAAACATAAAACAAAAGGCATCAAAGAATGACGAGCCAGCTGGTGTTTTCATTGTGGTCCAACATGTTTAGCAGCTAAAAATATAGAAATTAACCTCAAAGCCTGCTTAAAACAGCGCACCTCAAGAGTTTTAGTCAGCAGCAAAACTGGTTCTCTCAAATAATTCAGGGATTATTGGATTTATTACTCAAAAGTAGAAAAATGAGCCCAAACAAACATAAAATCAGTTCCGATTGAGGAGGATATATGAAAGTGTCCAGATTCCCAAAAATTGGATTTGTTATCTTCAGACGGTTGTGAAAATATCAGATACACTTCGTATGTATTTTGGGAACTCCAGAAAGTGAATTCACTTCCGTCCAGCGGCAGGGAACCGAGTTGAAGGTATCGTCTGGAGGCGGAGACGGACAGAGAGACGAGTGAAACATCAGCGGCGTCGCGACGCCTCCCTTTGGAGTCGGAATCAGTCCCGCCTCGATCTAAGCGCCTCGTCTGTCTCCGTGTGCCGAGTGTGGGCGTGAAGGGGTGGAGGGGAAGAAAAAAGAACAGAGGATGTAAAGTTTCAGGTATCGGCGGTGTCAAGCTGCAGTGGAGCAGCTGCGTCGCCGGGATCCTCAAAGCGTCAGCGCCGCCGCCGCAGCCGCAGCCGCCGCACACCTGCGCCGCAGTCAGAACGCATCAAACGCCAGAACACGAGTCGGGGCGTCGCTTGAATCGGGATCCCGCTCGTCTGAGTAAACAGAGGAGCATAAAAACACAAGCGGAGGAACGGGTGACGCGGCTGCAGCTCTGTGAAATGCGGCGCTCTGGCCTGAAGGAACCTTGTACCGTTCATCACCTTCACGGTGAACTAACACAGTCCCTGTAAACACATCTCGCCTCCCGCTCCCTCGGAGGTTTTACCGCGTTTCTCTCCTGTCCAAAATATCCACGAGGGAAAAGTATGATAATATTTACGCGGCCCGAGAGCCCCGGGGGCATCGCGGAAATCAATAGTCTCCGCAAGAAACATCCTCCGAGCTGCTGAGAGGAGACAGCTCAGCTCAGCGAGAGAAACCACAATCGTATCTGATCTGGTGTTGGCTGATGAGCGGAGACAATAGTTGGAAATTACACAGTGTACAAAGAAATATGCTGAATGCCTCGAAGAATTGTTTATTGGACGTGAAAGGGCTGCGGCGCGCACGCAGAAAATGTTCATCACGCCCAAATCGACCGCCGCCTAACGAGCACAATGGCCGACCTTGGACAGAAATTGCCGCGCTTCTGCCAACACGGCGACGGAGACGCGCGCGAAATCCCTTTCAGACACTCAGGGTCCTTGAGGCCACCGCGATGGCTGCAAAGGGGGGGCACGACGCCGCTTCACGGGGAGGCCTCGAAATCAACCACTGCGCTGAGAGGAGCAGAGGGGGCTGTGATTCTCAAGCTCCGGCCGTGTCTGTCAGACATCGCTGCACTGAACGGACAGATGCAGACGGACGTCTCCATCGTGTGCCGTCCTCTCTCTCCGGAAACATGCTTTTTTTTCCAAGGACATTTGCAGCTCAGGAGCGATTAAATCGATGTATTTTCCAAGGCGGGAAATTGGTCAGTTGATTACAGGAGCAGGTTTTTCCCCCCACGTGTACTGAAAATAAAAGCTGCTCTTCTAACTGCGGCGGGCTGGAACCACATCGCCAGTGTGGAACTGTTTCATCATGTGTGGTGTTGTTATCAGTGGAGCTGCAGGGGACGGCGGTGGAGGAAGCAAGCGTGGTGTCACCTCGGAAGAGTTGACTCAGGGGTGGGATGTGTGGATGTGAAAGAGGGGGGGGGCTGGGAATTACCATAATCGCAGCAGGCTCTGCAACGCGCCAAGGTCACCCCGCTCCCTCCGTCTCAGCTCAGCGCTGGGGGAGAACATCAGAGAACACGGGACCAGACGCCCCGGACGCAGCCTGCGAGGGTCCGAGGCTCAGCTCGGCAACGAGCGACCATGAAAACCGGACCCTCCCTCGGCCGCACGCTCCACCGGCGGTCCTTCGCAGTCAGAGCGAGCAGGAAGTCATTGATATTCAGCTGGCGACGGCGGCACGGTCGTCTCGAAAAGGCCTCGCCGCCCTTCACAAACATTCGCAGATTCACCTCCAGCCAATCGAATCAAAGCCTTGGTGAATTAGCTCAACACCGGTGCTTCAGATGAATCAGAGCCACAGCCAGAGAGTCAGAGACCGAGTCACATCCTATCGGCGCTGCGAGTGATTCATGCCGCCTTTGGTTCTCCGATGCTTCCTGTCTCCCGCTCTGCCCTCTCCTGTCGTTTCATCTGCGTCTCCTCCTCATTAACTGCGTTTGGTTGCTGATGCTGCTGATGCTGCTGATGCGCGGCGAGGACGAGACAGCGGCGGTTGATCCGAGTCAAGTTTACCCTCAGAACAGAGGGCCTGTTTGCCTCTGCAATCCCACAATGGCCTGGCCACAGCTGGTGAATGTATTGATCCCGCTGCGAATGGATTATTTATATCTATACTCTTCATGCATATTTTAGGTTGGCAATCAGTCAAAAGCTCTGCCAAGCACACAAGGCAGGCAGCAAGATCCATCACTTCGACATAGGATGGTTTCTGTGTTGTGGAGCTACCGGCAAAGTTCCACTGTGTCATAAACTGAGTTTATACAGCGATTCAGCCACAAACTAACAGAGCTAACAAGGAACACATTCAGAGTTACACAAAGTCAGAGGGAAACATACAACATTTGAACAACACGCGCACGCACGCACACACGCACGCGCGCGCACACACACACACGCATCAGTCTGTTTCTTTCATGCAAACTCACAGGCGCTCAGAAGAACATGCAAATTATGCACAAAGGACCTTCTCCACTGTGAGACAGCAGCTCTAAGAAGTAAATTAAATGGATTAATTGAATCTCAGTGCAAAAAGTATTAGAGAAACCACAGCTTTGATTTTGTTCTCTTTTTTAATAGCAAAACTGAATCATTTGATTCGAATCGAGTCATTTGAAGCCCAGAGTTTCCCTCCGTTTTCAAGCTGCTGCAGGTTTCTATACGGAAGCAGATTTTCTCGGCCTGGACCAAACATCAAGCATCAGCAAAACGGATGATGGACAAAGCGGCCGCTGGCCACAGACCAAGGCTTCTCCATTCAGCGGCAGCCGATACGCTGAAATCAGCCCGCCTCAATATGTGCAGCGCGCTTTTATACGAGCATCAATCAGTTACATAACAGGGAAGTAAACACGGCAGCTCAGCAGACAGAAAAAAGGATTAAGTCCGAAGACCTTCAGTCATTCAGAGAGCGGCGAGGTATTCATTAGCCGTGGAGGACGCAGAAACAATCGTCAGGCTAAAATTAGAGCGGCAGAGTCGCCGCTCTGATGGCGGCGGCGGCGGCGGCGGCCGGCCGCTGCAGTCCGGCCTGATACCGGGACAGCATTAATCAAAACCTGAAGGATTAAGCGGCACATGTAAGTTGGTGTGGCGCTCTCGAGTAATGACAACATTAACTCGCTCGCGACGGAGACGCTCCAGCGGCAGCACGCGGCCATTCATCACGTTTCGTCTCCCGTTTCCAATCAGAGCTTGAATGACATCCAGCCGCGTGTGTCTCGGCCTCCCGCGTGACGCAGAACGCCGCCGGGCGGCGCGACGCCGGGCTCTCTCGCGCTGCCTGGTCAGAAGATTGGCAGTAAACAATATTTCCTGTTTACAGACGCAACAACAAACAGGACGGGTCGTGTTGGACAGCAGGGGAGCCATCAGGTGCTCCAACACAAACATCTTCAGGTTTTCGAGTTGAGTTTGATGCTTTAAAGACTCTGTTTTTGTTTGTTGTACAGCAGCTGCTCTTCCTGCCAAAAACACAACTTGAACATGGTTCTTCCACATTCACAGCGAATGTTTGAACCTAACAGTCAGACAACAGTCAGCGCTCTCTGATTTCGTCTGTCCAAAACACTGAAGACATTTTGTCAAACATTATTCTCATTTTTTAACTCGCAGTTTCACGAGATACGAGAGGACTTTGTTCTGGGCTGTGATTTTTATTTCTTTTCTTTGACTCCTTCTTTTATTTTGAATATTTCACCCCCCGAGTGGAGAGTCTGCCGTCTGCTCGGGAGCCCTTCACGCGGCGCCAGAGACGGCTGTCAGCCGACCTCATCGTCAGAACCCTTTTGAACTGAAGGTTAGATTAGTCTGAAACTGCAGGAATGCCGAACACGAGGAGGCGGCGGCGCGACGTCTCCGGTCGGCAGAGTGGCGGGCCGCCTTCATCACTGTTTCATTCACTGGCTGCGATCTGAGCTACAAACGGGGACGTTCAGGAGTCAGCTGTCACGCGGGGGCAACCCCCCCCCCTGTTTTATGCAGATTATATACAAAATGTATCATGTGCCTCTTGGCAAACACTTTCGCTGACGCCTTACATGTATTTTCCATCTCCTGGATTCGCCCTCAGTGGAACGCTGCCTTCAATCAGACTGGTGAACGGCGAGTGGAACGTGAGGACCTCACTGATGTGTTACAGCCTCAGACGATGTTTGATGCAGAAGAACTGTTTATTTTATGACAGTGAGGATCCTGATACCCCTCCTCTATCTGAACCTCAAACTGCACATGAAAAGAAATGATCATGAACGACCAAAAAATTCAACTTTTTCTTTGCTTTTCTATGTGAATTCAGGGTGTTGAGTGAGAAACATCCTTTTCTATCAGAGTTACTTTAGATTACAGAGAAAAATGTGGGAAACTTTGCAGGTCTTTGACTGCAGCTCTTCCCTCAGTCACAACTCAAAGTGCACAATAAATGTGGGCAGGTAGAAAACACGAGGACACTTGCAGTGTGTCATCATCACTCAAGCCTGATAAACACTGATATCTTGGCTCCACCGGCTTCTGTGTCTGCAGCCTCGTACAATCAAGAGCAGGCAGCTGCAAGAGCTGGACCGGGTGAAGCAGGAGGTGCTGCAGGAGGCAGGAGGCAGAAGGCAGACAGCCCGAGGCTCACACGCCGTCACCAGGAGAAACACGCTGCTCTGGCACCTGTTGACGTCTTGGAGCGCACAGAGAAGCTGAAGGAGTCGCTGGCCCGAGGGGAGGAGAAGCAAAACACAGCGAGCGGAGCGAGGCGGAGAAACGAGCCCCTGCTGCTTCTCTTTAATGTCGAGCCGAGCTCGACATTTTATATTCAACTCATCAGCGGCGCTCTGAAGTTCTGACTGACACCGTTCAAATCTCCCAAACTCCAGATTGAAGTGCGGCTCCTCGCCGACTCGTCGGTGCGGCGCGAAGAATCAGCGAGGGGATGCAGAGCAGGCAAGGACAGAGATCAGGGTCCGCACCGCTCCGTCTGAACATAATCACACAATTGTTTCTTTTGTCGGATCCAAGGACACGCTGTACAAACTCCTGCCTTTTTTCCCCGATGCTGCACAATCGCACAGAGAAATATTTTCAAAATCAGCTTCGTACATGCGCGCAAAACCGTTTTCACTGATTGAAATGTTGGTGCTGAACTGTTTTTTTGAAGGTCGCAACTGCAAAGTTCTGTTGAATGTGAAATTTGTGTCAGTGTGAGAATGATTTACCACTTCTGCAGTACTTTAGGCTTCTTCAGAAAAAAGGAGGGAGGGAATCTTTCTTTTGGGGGGGGGGGGGGCGTGGAAAGCGAACCCTGCAGAGGCCGGAAGAAAAAAAAGAGCGCTCCACGAGTGCAGCGAGTGAGTGCAGCGAGCGAGCGCAGCGACGAGGAGGAACCTCTGCTGCCCCACTAAAAATATCAAGCGCGGCGCGTGCACGGCAGACATGATTGAAGTCATGAGCTGGAATGAGACTGCATGAATATAAACATGAGAGCGCCACGGGCAACAGACAGAAAGGGGAAAGAAAATGGTTTTCATGAAACAATCCAAAGCATCCACAACAATTAGGAGTTGATGGGGAGAACGATCCAATGTAAAGTGAAAAGGGGGGGAAACGCCCACAGCAACGCATCTCTGCACACACTCGTTATGGAACTCAGTGAAAAAACTTCCGAAGGTGCCCAAATGTTTGTACGATTTTACCCAGAATCCTTGTTTATTCTGCTACAGATTAGCTATAAAACTACAGCCATGAAGACTGGACGAGGCGATGCTGCAACGCTACACTTTGACCTGAGGTGGCGCTTTGACGAAAAGTAAAACGGTGACTCTCTGAGACACGGAGTCGGTGCGACCATCAGACGAGTGTTGTTCAGTCGAAGGTGCTGCGATTGAGTCAGATTGGTGCCGTACTTGGATCCAGGCAGATGCACGCCGAGTCAGATTTTACGTGTTGCACAAATTCACCGCCGGATCACGATGTTACACGAGTACATTTCAAAGCGGGGCGGTTTCTGACTCCGGGCTCGCGGCGCACAAGTGTCACCGCACACGCTCTCTTCGGTGCTTCATCCTGCAGCTTAAATCTCCAAACAGCATCTCAAACTGCACTTAGGCTAATTCTCCAGGGAGAAACCTGCATCACTCCCCCATTTTTTTCTCTCCCCTAAGTCCCTGGCTTCCTCTCTCTCTCTCTCTTTCTCTTTCTCTCTCTCTCTCTCTCCTTGTCATCATTGCTGAAATAAATCAAAGCCACAATAATTCATGAGTGTTAGGTGTGTGTGTGTGTGTGTGTGTGTGTGTGTGTGTGTGTGTGTGTGTGTGTGTGTGTGTGTGTGTGTGTGT
>JASSRZ010000086.1:10750515-10766500 GCA_032164315.1 Malacoctenus gilli | reverse complement strand
ACACACACACACACACACACACACACACACACACACACACACACACACACACACACACACACACGCATGCACGCACGTGACATTGCCTCCTTTTCATTGTATTCCTCAGCTGACGCTCATTAGACTTGTGGAAACAATTACTGCACATCTGGTTCAATTCCATTAATTTCTTTTCATAGAATAATGAGTCATTGTCTCTGAGAATTAAAACGAATGTGAACTGTTATTATCATATTCTCATTGTCATTACGGACCATTCAGCGCCATTTGGAGGCTTTAGAGGAGCACTTGGCTGATGACGGCGATTCCAGGGGAAATGATGAAGTGTTTTTTTTGGGGTTTTTTTACATTACTTTTTTCGGGCTTAATCTTCAGCCATTCAACTGAAGGCTTTTTATTTTTTCTTCTTCAAATGAACATAATAAGTCAATTAATGCCACAGTGGTGGCCAGGGCGCTCACTGACCTGGTTTCCAAAGTTGTGTGAGCGAGAGAGAGAGAGAGAGAGAGAGAGAGAGAGAGAGAGAGAGAGAGAGAGAGAGAGAGAGGGAGAGAAAATCCCCGCATGCATTTCTGACAGAGAGTTTCGGCTCGGAGGAATGGCATTAAATGCACCCACTAAGCCCCTGACTCCCAAATGGGTTACCAGCTCATATCGAGCTCACAGTAAAAGCGTGTGATCAAAGGCAGAAAATCTTTTTAGTGGGTCTACAGCCAGCGACTGAGCCAACGGAGCAGTCTGGAGTCAGTTTTAAGGGTTTGCCGCACTGCTCGGGTCTCACACTGGCAGGTCTGAAGTGCGCCTAAACGAAGAACGACCCCCCGCCCTCTCCCTCACTCTTCACTTCATCGGCGGGATGACGAAGTCTGACCTGCACGATGGTCACGATGGCGATGAAGACCGGCGGCGGACACAGGCGGTTTTGGTGGAAGTACCAGCGGCGGTCCGTCTCGCAGGGCAGGATCTCGTAGGCCACGTAGCGGACGAAGCGCTTGTACAGGCCCAGCCCCGTCTCGTCCAGCAGGATCTCCCGCTGCAGCGTGCGGCGGCCATTTGCAATGGCCCGTCGGAAACTGCTGGAGCGTTTGCTGCTCATCTGGAGGGGAGAGACGGAGACAATCGACGCACCAGTTAAACGACACGATTCAGTCGGAGAATGGACAACAGTTTGGGCCAACTTTGAGGAGCACCGTGAATGAGGTTCGAATCGACATTACTGGGGGCCAAAAAGTGCCGTTTATTTTTCACTTTCAGTGAATATTTTCAGTTGTATCGCATCCAACAACTGAGGCAACTTAACGAAATTAAAGTCAACGACGCTCCACAAACTAAAAATAAACCACCGCCAGCTTTCAGTTAGGTTGAATTAACATGAAGTTAAGTCGCAGCCGGGAAACAGCTGGCCTCGCTCTGGGCAACACGTCTTCAACATCGCACATCTGAAACACACGCTGCTGCATGTTGAGTCGAGTTTGACTTCCTGAAGTCGAAAAAGATGGACCTGTTCCTTTAATTTTCACCAAATCTGCGTTTTCTATGACTCTGAGTTTACTTGCGTGAAACAAAATGTGTGTTTCGCTTGTGAGGGGGGGGCAGACCCCCCCGATCCCGACAGTCATCGAGCAACTTTTAGCAAACACGAGCTGAAGCGGAAAAGAACAAGTCTCTTCATCGCCTGCTGCTGAATTTATCAACTCAGCAATTAAATCCCCAACTTTCTTCCCAGTAAGAGGATCAAACACCGGGAGAGGAGTTTGCTCACTTCTAATCTGAGGGAAGCTCATCAGTGTGACTAATCATCCCAGATAGAGGAGAGCCAACATTCATAAAGTGCTGATTTCACCAGGGAGAGCGGGGGGGGGGAAAGGTAGCGACACCGCTCCCGTCGCCATTATGGATACAGAAGGAAACAAAGCCGCCAATGAGCGAGAACAGTTTGCCACCGAAATGATTAATGGGCATCTTAAAACAGCCCAAATTTGTTTCCTTCAACAGTTTGACAGCCTTTTCAGCTCCATCTGCTCCACACGCAGATAAAAACAACACAAATGCTTCCACAGAAGGCAACTTGGTAAAAATGTATGAGAGCATCTGGATGTCTGGCAATAGAGGATTTTATTCGCATTATAGCACAAATCAAGCTGTAAAAACATACCTAATGTCAATCTTGTTAAAAGTGGCAGAAGCAGCGCAGTTCTCGTTCAAACCGCTCGCATATTTAAGCGTCTGCTAAAAGATTTACATTACAGCCATGTTACATGTTCAAAACAGCTGCTGATCGTCTTTGGCCTCACGAGGGGCGACAGAACTGCTGCTGAATATTAATGAGCAAAAAGACGTTAATGTGAGAGGAAACGTCAGCAGGCCAGACTGATTGCTGCCCAGACTTCATGAACGGCGGGTTTCTGAAGCGACTCTGCCCTTGAAAAGCAAATATTTGTTTTGAGGAACTTTCCAATGAAAAAAAGACCAAAAAAGTGTGTGTGTATGTGTGAGGGTCGGTAGGAAGAACACATATGCCTCACATGCAGAACTGTGACTCAGCTGGCGAAGCAGGTTTCAGCCCAAAGGTTGTCGGTTCGATTCCTGGTTTCAGCCGTTGAACGAGTAGATGTGTCCTCGAGTCCTGAGTGAGTGTGTGTGTGTGTGTGTGTGCGTGCGTGTCTGTGTGTGTGTGATCACAGGCTCCAGGTTTGCTTCGTGTGCAGGGGCCTCTGTAAGAGCCTGCAGCAGGCCAACAGGACCGGCTCTCCGTAAGGTCTTTAATGGAGGCTTAGGATGAAAACGATCCTAATGCCACTATTTTGACAGGCGAGGCAAAAAGAAAAAAAACCCATGCTGTCAGGATAACAGCACGGGGAAGTCGCTTCCCACCACCGTTACCACGGAAATACCGTCCGTCTGGTGAGCAGCAGCAGGGATCCTTTAGCATCGATATCTGCATTTCTTTGCAGGCAGCACGCGAGCATGAATCACAGGTGAGATTTACTCAACGCTTCGGGACTCTCGTGCAGCCACAACAGCACAGCTCATCTGAGGCCGGCCAGCTGACTAAGAAGTCGCTGCTTATTCAAAATGTGCACGAAAATGTGACGCTACAGAAAAACGAGCTGATAGGAAGAATTGTAAAGAAGGAGAAGGAGGGATTATGGGCAGCAGCTGCTACTGTTACTGCGATAAATCTGCAGCAGCAGCCCTTATGTGCAAACGCCTCTTAATAGCAAGTGCGGACAATATGGCAGCTTCATGTAAAGTGTAATGAAACCTCTGGAGGGGGGCCTATAGGAGGCACAACCCACTATTAAAGTACACCATTCATTAGCCAGGTCCTGCTGCTTGTAGTCTCATTATAGGGAGTCACAGCGGGGGGGGCACAGTGAACCTAATTGTAGGTCAATATCTATAAAAGCTAATGAGCTAAACGTAGTGAGACAAAAGGCTGTAAATAAATGAGCAAATAAGGAGAAAACCACAAAAAGGGCAGCGGCTCTTTTTTCTTCTTTGAAGAAAATCACCACAGGAACGAGGAAAAGTGCAAATCCCTTCTGGAAGTTAGCAGAGCAGGATGTGGTAACTCGCCTAACTGTGGGTAATTATGACACTGGTGGTTGTACGGAGAGGGCGCGGCGAGGGCCTGTTGCTCGGCGATAACCAGAACGATGCGGAGCTGGGCTGTTGGCTCTGCCCACAGTGAGGGGATTGCATATTTAGTATGGAAATCAGGGCTGGAAAATGCAATTATAATATACTTGAGGCAGGGAGTGAATGCCACAGAGGAGGAGCGAGGCATTAGAGGGCAGAGAGGAAGAACGCGGAAGGAACGATTAGATGGCGGCTCTGGTGAGCTTGATTTACAGCTTGGCGGTGGACAGTGGTGGACAGGCGAGGTGGGACGATGTCTTCATGCAAATTTGCTTTCTTTGCCTTTTAATCTGGGTCTCGAGACGAAATCACAATCTACGCTTTCGGCTCCCCGTCTCACTGTATTCTCTCTCGCTCCCCTCCTCATTCACGACGCCTCGCTGAAAGTTTCCTCCCAGGAAGCTGCGGTAAAGCTGGGCTGTCACTCGGCCTCACCTCCTCCGACACGCAGGACCGCCGCCTCTAAAGTGAGCATTAGCCGCCTTTTGAAGTGACGACAGGAGACAGACAGCGAACAGACAATAAAGTGCGCACGGGCGGGGGGACGGGGGAGGGGGGGGGCTCCTGATAACGCAGCAAGGCGAAGGACGAGACGAGGCGCTCCGAAAAAAGTCGCCTGATATCAATAAAATAACAGAGGGGGGAAGGCGCCTCGCTGACTGCTGAGGTTCTTTCATGAGGGGACGTCTGACAGGTAATAAACTGATGCTGAAGGCACAAGTCAAAAGAAAGTATTTCTGCAGGTGAAACAAGTGAGGGCCAGGTGAGGTCCAAGATGACCAAGTGTCCCTTTCCCCTCAGTTTCCTTCATTCATTTCAAACATGAAAACAAACCCTTTTGCCAATTTTTATGCTCAAATTAATCACTGGCCATCAGTCACAATGGTCCGATTTGTTCGCAATGTCATTACATGCGTGTAAAGTTGTACTAATGTCCCTAATGGAGCAATAACTCCTCCCACGCTGCACCTGACCCTCAACCCACCTTCCTCCCGCCCTCCTTGAAAGCTCCGCCCTTGAGTAATTCCCTCATGGAGGACAGAACGAGTCGAACAGACTGTGCGTGCGTGCGTGCGTTTGCCACAGCGAGGGTCCGTCCTCCTCCTATCGGTAGCTGCATGTTGCCTGGTGCACCTGCTGCTCAACTCCAGTCAATTGTCCTTGATGGATTAATTAGGTGCACTGCATGGTCAATATCGCTCAGCTCCATGCCAATTGGTAGAAACAGCACAAAAGAAACCAAACAGTCGCATGAAGACTGATCACGTGTCCAATTCTCAGCACAAAAATTTCGTCTCTGTCTCGTCCACAGCTCCCACATCTGCATATCCCGGCATCCCCCACAGATCCCCACATTTTCTGTCTCTCTGTCTCTGTCTGTGTCTCTGAGTCTCCGTCTCTCTCTCAGTCCAAATCACTGCAGATCTTAGCCTGGCTGATTCTACCCTGACCCAGATACTCGGGCTCTTTCTTGTTCAAATCCTTTTAAAATGGGAGTCCACCTTCATTTTCCCCCCCCTCTGCAGTTTGTGGCCACAACCTCCCTTCATGGTTTAATCATTGCTGTGCTAAAAAGTCAGAAAAAACCCCGGACCCTTCACTCGAGGACACTTAAGCAAAGTGCATCACTTTTCGTCAGAAAACCATCTGAAGCAGAGAGCTTTGACTAGGGTTCGGTGTGGGACGTGGCACCGATGTGCGTCCCTGGAGGGACGTGCACAGTGAGCTCTTAATGTGACTTGAAAACGGGGCATCAACAAAAGGTTTTGCTCTCAAACGTGACACAGAAGGAGTCAGCGGATGAGGAGGACATTTGAAAACGCACAACCTCAAAGTTTCTGCTGCGGGGATCCCAGAATATGTGTGCAACATCTGGTGGGAGGGGCTAAAGATGAGCCACAAAGTGAATCCTTCCTGCCACAACCTCTCAAAGCGGCACCTATACCCGTGTAATTAAGCATGGCAGCCATTTTGGATCTCTGGCGAACATTAGCCAAATTACCACCCGAAGGAAAACCCTGACATACTTCTTTAATTCACACAGCTGGAACCTGACGAGTATCTCTCAAGAAATCGATACGTGCAATTACACACGGAGGAATGTATCAGATGATCGCAGATGACCCGATTTTACCCTTCGTTTCCAAAACCGGATGCTCGTCTATCAGGGAATTGTCACACACACACACGCACACACACGCACTCACGCACGCACGCACGCACGCACGCACTACGACGTGCTAACTCTGACAGCGTCTGTGTCACTGACACAAAACAGAAAGTGCTATTGTGCAGAAATGTGTGGCGGCATGTAAAGTGTGTGTCGTTTGGTGCATGAGCTATTGTGTTGAAGTGTGGCGCTGATTAGCAGTCTGATACAGACTGCGAATGTGTGTGTGCGTGTGTGTGTGTGTGTGTGTGTGTGTATTGTGTGAGTGTGTGTGCGTGTGTGTGCACGCAGGCAAGTGTATGGACAGTTCCCCAAGGGAGGCTTTAGCAGAGTGTTACTTATTCACCCCTCTGGCTGAACTGATGGAGTTTTCGCCGTGCTTGAAAGATGGTTTGAACGTGAACGACGTGCGAGGCGGTCTCTTCTTTTTTTTTTGCGCTCGCACGCACACATGCACATGTGCACACGCAGGCAGGCGCCAGAGAAGCTGTTGCCTAACGGTGCGATTCAAACACATTCACACCCACCGAGGTCGAAGGAGGCGTCGTGGATTCTCGGCTGCAAAAATCACTGAGTGCATGCAGAACAACAAAACAGGGGGGGATGTTGAACACACCCGTTCAGAGACGCAGACGAGTGAAAATCGCACAAGCTTGTTGACAGGAAAACATTAGAAACGCGCGGACTGAGCACGGGCGCACACATTTCCACCTCGCCGTGCTCTCGTCCACACGCCGGGATGTTCCATCTTCCACTGAGGCCAAGCCACAAATCAATACACCTGACTCGAAGAGGAGGCTATTATATGACAGCAGCACTGAGATACGACTGTCATACGTTACACTCTGTCAAGTGTCCCTTGTTAACAGTGCTTGGTGGCGTATCACTGCACTCACATTATCTTTGCCTGGAGCGGCAAAACCAGATTACAGTTGTAGTTACAGTTACTAAACAGAAATGTGCTTTTTATTCGGCCGGGAGACCGAACGAAATCAGAAGAGCTCCACAGATGAATAGAAAGAAATGACTCCATTTGATGAGGGTTTTTTTTTTCCAATATAAGTTGAAGATCAGTAAAATAATGCGAGAGGACAAAGTGTGCAGGGAGCTGACGCGTGTCCCTGCTGCACATCTTTCTGTCGACCTTATTGAAAGTAAAGGAAACTTTCTTGTATGCTCTCCATAACCGAGGATGGACGAGTGCTGAGATGAGGTCACGTGGAGGTTTGGATGTAATGGATGAGAGCGTGAATGTAACCATCGACAAAAAATACGTCACAGGTCTGCTGGTGAAGACAGAAAAAGTAATGAAAGACAGAAAAACACTCGGTCAGGCAGAAGGCAGCAGAGCGAATGGGAGACGGAAAGGAAAAAAAGGCCCAAGGTGTTCGCAGATGACCTGGTTGGAAATGTCATGCCATGTGCTGCACTTTGGCCCCGTGGCAGCTTGGAGCTCGTCCCAGAGAACGGAGGCCCGCCGAGCTCACGCTTCACATGCCGCGCGACGGGAGGCCAGATTCCCATCAACATTCAACCATCCTCTAAATTACTCAGCAAATCTGTACTGGCAGGGCTCATGTGTATGAATGAGAGTCTGTCTGCGCTGGAGACAGCGCGTGCATATCGGGGAGAGGGTGGGGGGCAGGCAGACAAAAGGGGGAAGTGGGTGGCTGCATTAATTAATGATAAACTTCTTCAAAGTCCTTGTATGTATGCAAATCGTATGCATGCGCCGAGCGCACTGCTTTCTGTGCGCGTTCACATGCGTCTGTCAGAGGAATCTTTGGAATCACACCTGGGGGGTCGATATCTGTGCGAGGCTGGGCCCCCTCAAATTACCTCAGATTACTGCCTGCTACTACCAATGCTGGGCTAATCGAAGGCAATTTGCATTTGGCTGATGGGCAATTTTAAATGTGTCTCCCTGATGCGGTTGGAGGCGAAGCAGCCTCTCCTATTTTGTGCCGAACATATGCTCGCGAAGGAGAAGAAGAGACGCAGGGAATGAAAGACGATCAAAATGAAGGCGGGCTGTGATATTGCACAGCTTCAGAGTGGCAGGATTGAGATGAGAAAGCGTGGAAATGAGGGGAATATGGAGGGGGTGGGGGAGTGGCGGGGGGGGGACAACACTTCAAGCATGGTGGAGGAAGACAGCTGTACACTTCTGAGGAGGGCCAATGTAAAGGAGAGGTGGTGCCGAGGGAGCGCCCCCCCCCCTTCCACAGCCAATCTTCTGTTGGAGGCAGAGACCTCCGGAAACGGGCCCGGCTCCAAATGAAGTGGCCTCGCGTGGCCCCTCGTTACAAACCGAAGGTAACAGAACATGGGGGAAAAGAGGGGGGGGGGGTGCAAATGAGCTTAAGGAAGTGGAAAAAAACGCAAAGATTTGCACTGCGGTGAATTAATCGGGGGTGCTTCCACCCGCGTGGTGTCAGGAGCCAGAGGCAGGTGCTCCTCTGCGTGCTCGAAAGGGAATCGCAAGTGAAGCTCGACCTGGATTTGTATTAGGAGCACAGTGGCAAACACAGATAGGGGAAGGAGCGGGGACCTCATGTAAGTGCTCGAGGAGTCAAGGAAACAAATGCACTCAAAGCAGAAGCACCTCTGTGTGTGCCGATTAAGAGAATATAATTATCCCAACATGAAGTAATAAATACTTCTTTCGGTATCAGTCTTCAACCAGTCGAATATTAAAAAGAAACGTGGCTGCTCAAATTATTGCCTTTGATTATGTTTAATAAAGAACTACTGTTTGCCGTGTCTTTGAATTCATATATAAATGCCGCAGAAATGGGAAATAAATATCGGAGGTGTGATAAATAACGTCCATTGCTTGAATGCTGCGTTCTGTCAGCTCGGTGCGGGTGTTTTCTAGTACTTGCTCTGTGCGGCTTGTGAGGTTAAGTGTCTGGATTTACTGACACATTAACTGGAGAGATTGATCCTTCTTTTGTAGGACAACGACCTGAATGGTCGAGTCAATTTTCGCCACTGCAGAGCTCGCCGGCTCCGTCTGAATCAATTCTCTAACCTTTCTTAAATCCAGCGAAAAAATGTGCGCCGCCTGGCAATTTGCGCTCGCGCCGCAGAACATAAAGCATCCCGAGGTGTCCGTGAGGACGCCGCGTCCGCCCGTCTGTCCGTCCGCACGCTGCCGCGCACTCACTCACCAGCTCGATGAGCTCCTGGTAGCACACCTGTCCCTCTTCATTGCTTTGGACGAGGGCTAACAACATGTCCAGTTTGGATGGGTCCAGCTGCAGCTCATGGTGCTCCACCAAACTGGTGAAGTTCTCCACTGCGATGAAACCGGTGTTTTCTGGGTCCAGCTGCGAAGACAACAACAACAGAGCCGTTCACACCTCTGGAAACAACCTGCATGAGCAGAGTTGCGTCGCGCTGTTACGCATCCTGGTTTTTTAATAAGCGGCGCTGCGGAGATGAAGTGTCAGGATGCCCTGAGGTGGGAGGGAGGAGAAGGAGGAGTGGGGGAGGAGGGGGGGGGGTTACATCAGTAGGAGACAGCTGAGTCGTATCTGCAGACACAATAGATCGTCAGAGGCAAATGAGAGCTGCAGGGTTCACGGCGTGAGCCTCGCCAAGTGACACCGGCCTTAATTAAGCTGTGATGCCTCCACCGACCGAGGACCAGAGCTGCCTCCAGAAAACGGCCTCGTCCAACCACACAGCACAAGCAAGTCGGCCAAAACACAACAGCGGGACGGCTGCTGATGCCATCAGCAGCAGGCAGCGAGCAGGTGGGTGTGTCCTCCCAATAATGACCAGCAGTCGTTTGGTTCCCCCCCCCCAAAAAAAAACATACAAAAAAAACAGCTCTTTGTTGCTGCTTTCGCCTGTGTGAGTCTGTCCTCGGTCACGTCCTGCCGTCAGTGTGGTTTTTATAATCACCACTCACTCAGAGGGGCCCACGGCCCCCCGAGCTGTTACTGGTGATGCCTGCATGCCAGCACTGCTCCTCATAATTGATTTAAGGAGAAGTGTCATAAAAAAAGAAGAGGCTGGTAGCAGTTGTTGAAAATAACGACTTCTAACCAGCTTGTAAAATACAGAGTGCGTTTCTACACTTGGCTTATGTGAGGGCTTTTTTGCCTCTCCATTCCTTTATGTACTCATCACTTGATTTCCTCCTCCATCGTCTCCATTTAAACGCGATTCAATTGCTCTCCAATGGTGTGTTAATTCCTCATGCCAGCTCCCCTCAGTGCATCAGACAATGTTTGCGAAAAAGGGCCCGAGGACAGACCAAAGCAGTACAAAAAAAAGACCACATGGGAAGAGTCCTTGCTGCTTCTCATTTTACCGTTTCCTGAACACTAAGGCAGCCTCATTAGGTTCGGGGTAGTAAACCAACAGCCTCTCGGTGGCCCGAGGCAGGAGCAGCCGGCTTTCCCGTGTTGCGTCAGTGTGGAGTCAGTCACGCCGGATCATCGTTGTCCATGTCACGGGTCCGCGGCAAGAATCCCGCCTAGGCCGCCTTAGCCCGGACGCCATCCGCCGCCAGCGCGGTGAGACAGAGACGCTCCGGCGGCTGCATGAGGCCCGGCGGCTTTAAAGACCGGGGCTGCGGCGTGTCGATCCGCTGCTGCAGGAGGCTCAGCGCCCAAAGCTTCCCCGCTCAACACCGGAGCAAAGAAGATCAATGGGGAAATCCATCGGTGGGAGCGTTGCGAGGGCCTCTCTCTGTGTGAGCATGTTTACTGTATGTGCTTCTCCCCCCCGACGCTGTTTCTGGTGGTCTTTTACCGCCGTTTAAGTTAATTTCTCTCAATTCCATTTAATCAGTCCCCCCCCCCTTGCTTAAACACCGCACTCACCTGGGAGAGCGCAGTGGAGGCAGGAAGTAATGGGCGAGTTTTGATGGTGCTCGACTCCAAACGAGTGTCTCGAACGAGACGATTTGCGAAACATTTTTTTTTACCATTTTCCATCAACTCCCACCGGCAGAAACACTTTGACACACACAAGCACGCTGGCTTCGTTCACTGCGGACTGTTTACACATCACAAGGAGGGGGGGGGGGGGGGACAAAAAATCCATAGACTGTCTCCGTCTTGGTCTTTGTTGTTCACACATCGCAGTGTAATCTCAACACGCAGCTTAGCTGGTTGGCTGAACCCGACCGCCAGCGATCACAAGGCGCCATCGACAATGCGTGTAAAGCCCTAAATTTTGTGGTCGACAAAAAAAAAAAGCAACCCTAAGATGTGAAAGAAAGCAGGCCCGCGTCTATTTTTAGATAATCCCCTTAACTCGGAGTTCCACGGGTGTTTGTTAAAACACGGCCCCATTCTTCCCTTGAGGAGCACGGAGCGAAATGGTTCAGATACCTCCAGTGTTTGTGATGTGTAGTGTAACAGGATGACATGTAGGGAATACAGGGAGGGGGGGGGGCACACAAAAGAAAGACAGCGGAGAGGCACGGGGTAGAACATGGGAGGGAGAGAAGGGTGGGTGGAGAAAATGAAAGGGAAGGGAAAACTGATGAAATTAAAGTGGAAGGAGGAGAAGGTATCAAAAGGGGGGGGAGGAAAGCACAAAGAGTGAAAACGCTCCACGTCTTTTCTATCAGACGGGCGCCCGAACCCGGCGGTCTGGCAGCGGCAGGCTGCTCCTCTTCTTCTTCTTCTTCTTCTTCTTCTCCTTCTCCTTCTCCTTCTCCCCCCTATAAGAGGGCTGTGACACACTCCAGCACTCTGCATCCACTTGCCACCGAGGAGAGATAGATCAGATTCTAATGTGCTCCCGACTCAGTCCGGGCTGACAGGGGGAACAGAGAGCCACACTGGGGACGTCTGATTACTGTCAGCCTCCATATGTCAGCACATCACTACGTTGCACGGACGGCGGCAGCAGCAGCCGCAGCAGCAGCAGCAGCAGCACACGCGGAGTCGCACTGTATACGACTGCGCACCTTCACACAAACCGAGTGTTGACTCGGCGCTGTCACGGCGCACAGACGCCGCGCCGCTCGCTGCTTGACCTTATTGAGGAGGAACGCTCCGCAGGGGAGACGGTCTGCTGAGGATACACGGAGGTGCAGGATGGCTTCTTGTAGCCAATTAGGGTTATCAATTACCGAGATGAAGTACACTGAGACGAATGAGTGTTGGCGAGACATGCTGGGGTGGGTTTTTTTCTGGCCCCTGGACAGTCTGGTGACGTGCGTGAATGGGGGGGGGCAGACAGACAGGAAAGGAAAAGGAAGGGTGGAAGAAAAAAAAAAGTACGGGGAGGGAAAGCGGTTATTGAAGCGATCCAACACTGGCGAGGGCAACGCGTTGACAAGCTGCATGCGTTGCCATGGCTACCGGTCGCCTGTGTGTCACCCCTTTCTTGCGTTTTTTCCCCGACACATTGGCATTCGAGAGGCAAAGGAGCGACACACAAAGGAGAGGGGAGAGGAAACAGATGATGAAAGGAGGGAAGGATTCACATGCCTGAGAGGAGCAAACAAAACGAATGCAGAGAGACGGAAAGAGACAAACGACATGGAAAAAAAGAGGAGGAGGGGAGGCAACAAAACGGAGCCAAGGAGGCGGGGTGGGAGACGGTGGATGGAGGGTCAACTGCAGTCAAGATGCAGTCAATGTTGATGGGTGAAGCGCGAGTTCAGTGAGAGGAGCAAGACACGGTGGATGAAATGTTTACAGGAGCAAGAGGAGGAGGGGGGGGGCGCAGACAAGGAGGAGCGGACTGCTGACGGCGGGGGGGATGATCTCAGAGTTAACCCGCGGGACCTCTATTACCGACGGTGCAGCGACTCCCACTGACCCCGAGCCAGCGACCGTCTTATCAGCGTGTTCCACGGGGGGCTCCAGACCGGACCCTCCCGCCCGCGGACAACACCGCCAACCACTGCCAGGATGGACACGGAGCCAGCGGGCTGAAACACAGCCAGAGCGTCCTGCTCCATGCGGGAAGGCTGGAAAATACGATGCACGGAGCTCGAATGCAGCTGTGACAAATGCTGTGGTCACATTACTGGAGGCAGAGAGTGTCGAAGAAAAAAACGCTGGCATGTGCTCTGTGACGACCACGCTGAATCTTACGTTTCATGCGTGTCGAAAGCCACAAAGTTTATTAATATTATCAGGACAAAACAAAATGTTTTTAATTTTCCGTCACCATCGTCAAAGTGTTTGATTTTGACCTGCTGTCGTCGGTCTCGGCCTGCCGTCTCTGAATAGCCAGTTTGAATTGAGAAGGCCACGCAGCAGCAGGTGTTTGTAGTGTTTGCATTCCCTCTTTGGGCTCTTTGATTCTCTCCAATGGGAACAAAAAAAGGGTCTCTGAACTTAAAATTATTCACATCTTCTCAATAATCATCCACTCTGTCAACAATCCATTTTTGTGACTCATTAAATATTGATGTCAGCAGGAAAGACATCCAAGGTTACAGCTTCACAACATCCTCCGTTTTCCTCACTTTTTTTGTTCTGACATCACAAATAAATCACTAGTTTGACTTTAACTGGCTGCATTTCAACATCATCTTTAATGTTTGCTGGAGAGCAGGTGATCCATCCAGGAAATGATGTAATCAACTGAGTAAAAACACTAATTAGGACGGAATTACATTTGGAAGCAACCTCTCTATCGCTGTGTTTTCCTGCTTCCTCCTCCCTCTGACAGGGACTCGGAGCTGCGGGGCCGATGCTACAAACTATTTTGGTCTCCTCTGAATAAGACCAGCGGGCCCGAATGGAGCTGTGTGACTGCAGAGGGCAGTGACAGAGTGTGTGTTTGCACGACACCAGCGAGGAACCCTGAGCGGCGTCGGCTGCCCTCAGGATACGCCGGCGTTCACCAACAACGGGGCCAAACGGCTCCGCAATCATCACAAAACATCTCCTCCTGCAGTGGGAGGAATCGGCGCATTCACAGTTTTTCCACTGTGGCGCCAACCTCTCTCTCATCAAGAGAACACCACAGAAGTGAGAGAGACGTCCACACAGTTTCTCTTTTGTACAAACAATCATCAAACTTCTTTATTTCTGAGCTCAACACAAACAGCCGGAGGCCTTTTTTTCTGCATTGAAGCCTCAAACATGGCGAAGGGGGGGGGGGCAGTGCATAAGGAGCTTTAGCCTCTCCCCTGAATATGTCAGAGCGGCATTCAGAAGCAGGAGTCCTTGTGGCCGAGATCCAAACCCGTCTGATAAGAAGTGAACCACACGCGCACTCACATGGGGAGAGATACAGCAGCTAATGATAGCACCCCTTCAGTGGCCACCAGCCATCAAGTTGCCTCATCAGGAGCTCGGCTATAGGAGGAGAAGCGCCGGAGCGAGTGCGTTTCTTTGTGCGAACGTGTTCTGACAACGAGCATATGTGTGAGGCCTCGCAGGCCAGAAATAGCATGAGCTCAGCGTTGCAACCTCCCGCAGACAAAGACTAATAAACTCACTCATGTCGCCACTGTTACGTTTTTCTTCGGCCCCCCCCCCCCCTCAAACACACCCTCCTCCGCAGCATTTTTAATGTGGTTCAGTGTGACGGGCCCCCTTCACACGCGCTCCTTCAGACCTGCAGTGCTCGTGTGCACATCTGGTCTCTTCTGCAGGTAGAACATCCCATCTGGGTTTCAGAAAGTCCAACGCATCAAACATGTTTCGAAAGGAAATTGCAGGTTCGGGGCTCGAGGAGAAGACGAACTTGCAGAGTGGAAACTCTGTCAGGAGAGAACCCGAAACAGAAATCTCAAAGTGCAGGATTGCAAGTTCAGAACACTGAGCCACACAGAACGAATCCGGGCTCTACGTGGATTTGCAGAGAGACTGTGGCCCTTATGGGAAGCTTCCAGCGAAAAAAGGACAAACATCAACGTGGAGGGCAGAGTGGCGGCAACACGAGTCCGTGTTCTGCAAAGCATCCACCTGGATGAGGATGAGAGAGGAGGCTGCCAATGTTTAGGCAGGCAGCAGCGCCTTTTAAAGAAACAAGGCGGCCTGTTCGCCGTCCAAAGAAGCTGCTGGCGGGTTTCACCTCATTCTAGTTTAATTAGAGAGACCTTTCACGAATCAAAGGCCGCCGCACCGACTCCCAAAGGTGGGGGGGAAAATTCCCGTCGTCAGCCAGCGTGAGTGATGCGGCCCCGACTTGAGCTTAATGGGACTGAGGCCTGCTCGGCTGTGGCCTTCCAAACTGTCTATATGAACACTCTGGCGGCAGCGAAAATAAACCCGCCGGTCAATAAAACAACCGGCCATTTACAACTTGAAAATATTGGCTCCATCCGCAGCCCGAGGACCTGCCACATGGAAATGGATATTGACACAGATGAGTCAGCCTTTTCGAGACCACATTGAAACGTGTCCATGAAGGAAAATGTATTGTTGAGGCCTCGCGAGCGGGCGATCGCGAAAGTGCTTCCACTGCAAATGAGTCACCGGTGCGACCACAGAACATCTTCTCACTCGGCCCACACAGGCTTCCTCCACTTGGTATGAAAACACGCACATTCATAAAAATGCAACTGTGCACGTGATCATAGATACACACACACACACGCGCATGCTTCGCCGCGTTCTCCTGAGTCGGCTGATTGATGTGTTGCTGATGGGCCACTCGTGACCCCTAAACCCTGCAGCAGGTAATCAATCCCTCCCTCCTGGACAAAATCATTGCCCAATCTATCTGCCACTCACGCCGACACCCCCCCGAAAGGCCGTTTCATCATCAAAAATCAGCAGACACAGGACTTAAATACGAAGCATCGCTTCAGATTCCTCCGGAAGGCACTTGAGCAAACATGCATCTATTTGGGGGCAATCTGACCTCAAATCCATTTCGGGTTGTTAATTTTGGCGATGGGAGACCAAAGATCATCATAATTAGAGGGACGAAACGGCAGCTCGGCTCGGGCACGCCGACAAACCAGATGTAGGAGGCAACATTTTTCACTCGCCTCAATACGGCGACCAAAATTGCGTTCAGACCCAAATAACAGCTTCTGTTTAAAGGAAATCGACCACGGCCCGGGCTGGCCTGGAAGCCCAATGGTCTTCCTGGGACTGTGACATGAGATTGGGCCCCAGTGGTAGGAGCCAAAAATACAACCCGCAGATAAACAGTCCGCACGCACACACACACACACACACACACACACACACACACACACACACACACACACACACACACACACACACA
>JASSRZ010000086.1:10737949-10750415 GCA_032164315.1 Malacoctenus gilli | reverse complement strand
CACACACACACACACACACACACACACACACACACACACACACACACACACACACACACACACACACACACAGGGTGACTGCTGCAGACTGCATGTCAAATACAGTAACAATGAAGGACCTCGTTTTTTTCCACCCCATTTCACACACAAAAATCAATCTGCATGTCATATTTCCTCACGTATGTAAACCCTGACATGATGCTCCCCTCCTGCTCAGGATCTGACCTCACATCCTGGGGGCCAACATGGCTCTACGACGCTCACATCTGCCCTGTTGTCTCATGCCCTCAACCTGCCCCCCCCCCTGCCCCCCCCTGCAAAAAAAAGCCCCCAGCTATCAATTGTCACATCAGCCCTCACCCTGGTCTCCATGTCTCAGTCCCTGGATAGACAGGCGAGGTGGCCAGGAGCCTGTAACCATAGAAACCCCCGCCGCCGCCGCCGCTGCCGCCGCCGCCGCTGCCGCTGCTCGCTGGCTTACCTGCTCTTGTATGAGCTGAAACAGGGAGCTTCTATCCATATACTGGCCAGGGAGGTGAGAGGAGCCGCCGAGGACAAGGGCATAGGGAGGAGCAAGAGAGGAGCGGTGGTGGTGGTGTCGGGAGGGATGGGGTAAGGTGGATGGGGGGTCTGATCTGGGAGCCGCTGCTGCCTAAATCGTAGCGTCGGGCCGCTTGTGATGCCACTGCCGTGTCCCCCCCCACCTCCGTGCCGCCGCCGCCGCCGCCGACGCCGCGCCGCCGCCGCCGCCGCCGCCGAGCTCAGTCCCTGGCTATCCGTGCAGCTGCTGGTGTCGCTGGAGTGAGAGCCGGTGCTGAGTGTGCGTCGGTGGCGCAAACGAGCCGTGACTGAGCTCTGTGCCAGTGCAGCGTGGCGCGGTGGTCAAGCCAGCTTCAGCAGACGACAGGCGGGCGGGCGCTCGGGCGAAGGCAGATCCAGCAGCAGCAGCAGCAGCAGCAGCAGCAGCAGCAGCTCTCATTCACTCTCCTCCTCCTCCTCCTCGCTCTCCTCTATCCCATTGCACTGACTGCTACCTCTCTCTCCCTCTCGCTTCCCTCTCCTCACACACACACACACACACACACCGCACCGCCTGCATACCAATGAGGCAGGGGAGGGAGGTGGCCTCTCCCTTCCAATTGCAGGAGGCGGAGGAGTGGCCAGGGGGCTGCGGCTCCGCGTCTCTCCGCGAGTAAGGTGTCTCCGGGATGGAGCCGAGGATGGGTTCCACTGCGGCTCTGCACTTACTACTGGCACAGACCGACCAACCCCCCCACCACCTCCCTCCGCCCCCACACACATGTCTGGTCTGTTACTGACAGCCATACACACACAAACCCACTCACTGTAAACAAGACAAAAGCGAGTAATACACAGACATATGGCAGAATGCTGCCCGTGTTATGAGTGGCTTAATAGCACCGATGCCTGAGACTCTGTGACGAGACAGAATGGAAGCAACTAATGACACCAACACTGCTGCTGCTGCTGCTGCTGGACCCTGAAGAAAAGCTACAGACTGCTGTGCAACCCTTCCCATCCGTGTGTGTGTGTGCGCGCGCGCACGCGCGTACTGGCACATCAGCACTCTGCATGGACTGCTGCAGTGATCAAACGCACTCCCACCTCCAGCACACATGCAGCAACATAAAATTGAATTAGACGGTTCAGACGGCTCGCTGATCCTCCAATGAGCTCAAACGAACGCCCCAACAACAATAACACAGGACCAGAATCCCCTGCACAATCATTCATTACAGGTATTACCGGAACAAAGGCTCATTTTATGTTAATCTGATGCATAATAAAAGAGGCGGCGTGCGGAGAGCGGAGCGAGGTGGTCACAACGTACAAATGATGGAGAGCCAAGTTGTCGGTGCTTGTGTGGGCGGCAGCTTTTCTTGAGAGAGCCCCTTAAAAAGGTGCTGTGCACAAATCCGCAGTGACCCCCTCCTCCTCAGGACAATGACAATAAGGGGAAGGAGAAGGGGAGCGGGGAGGGGGGGGCAGTGGCAAGTGGAAATAAATCTCATCCCACATCACAGCCTTAAATGCTCCGTGGCTCGTCGCAGCTGAGGATGCTGGAGAGGTTGCGACCTCATGATGACTTCAATCCAACGTGCCGCAGTTGCAGCAGGGCTGCTTGCCTGTCTCCTGCGCCGTTTCCCCGGAGATGAACTCTGGCTCAGTGGATTTTGCTTTAACTTCTTTTCATCGTGAGGAAAAAGTGAAAATACATGTTGAAACGCTGCAAGACGTGCAAATTGTGCTCTTTTTTTGGAAAGAGGAGCGGATGACTGCGTGAAGCCCAAGTTCCTGCTGCTTTTTTGCTACAGAATCGAGGCTCGCCACCTTGAATGGGACGGACCTCCCAGATGTCGCCCTTTGTCACCTCTCATAATGCCAGTCTGACACTCGTGTTTGAGCAAACCTAAATTATGACCCTCAGAGTCTATAGAAAACAAAAGATTTTCCTTTTTTTTTCTCTGCAGAAAGACTGAAGTCACTCCATGGGGGTCTTTGTTCCGTCACTAATCAATGTTAAGAATTAATTTGCCCCCAATACGCCGCACTTGTGCGCATGAATAAGAGGAATCTCATTATGAGGTCACTGCAGGAGGATTTGCAAACTGCAATAAGTGAGACGGATTGAAAAGACCGCAGAAATGAAGCTGGATTCAACTGTTGCCTTGGTAACCTCCGAGGACTTCCATCAAACAATGATAGAAAGTACCATGAACTAAAAACCCGTCTGCCGTAAGGAGAGCGAGCACAAAGGCCCCTTGAGGAGAGCATCTCGGCTTCCGCTTGTGTTGTGAAACTGAAGGAGACGGTCGGTCGGGTGGTCTCTCCCGATCACGTGCGTTCTCGTCCTGTTAAATCAACGTGACGAGACGTATGTGCATCAGAAGAGACAAACACGGTACTCCGAATGACATGAAAAAAAATGATGGAAAGGCTCACAGCTCCATCAAGAGTCACTCCAGTATCACTGCTTCCGATACACCGCGACCAAGTGATATTACACAGATGACTAACAGAGTGGGAGAACCCCCCCCCTCCCCTGTCTCTGCACCCTCCAGCATCCCCAGCTGAATGGCCTCTCTTGAGCCTGACTGAACCCTTCATGTTCGGTTCAGCTGCGGTGGACGGACGCAGGGCGGTGGGACAAACGCGGGCGGCCAGCTGCTCTCTAACGAGGCCTGAGTGCAGCAGACAAAACGGCAGTCCGGCCTCTGAGTGGGAGCAGGCCCGGAATAACAAGGCCTTTCAGGGAGGCAGGAACGCACATTAATTAGACGGACGGTCTGCGGTGTTGCCCCCCCCCCCCCGCCCCCTCCTGCCAGCTTAATGACCCGGTCCTCCGCAGGGCAGGTATTTGTGAGTGCTGCTGTCTGCCAGTAAAACAAGAAACTCTCATTTAATCTCACCATTCAACATACAAAAAGAGAAAGAGAGACACACTTTTTGCTTGTTCTGAATGTTCCCGAGACCCTCGCTGGGGGGCCGCAAAGGTCAAGTACAAGATACTCAAAGATACACAAAACTTTGTACAGTAACATGAGTCCAATCACAAAATATGCCGTTTTTCCCGAGTTACATCAGTGTTCACTTCCACTCGGTGCTCTAATATCAACAAATGCCAACAAGCAAAGAAACAATTTGCAAGATTGTCACAAAATGTCCATGAGTTTTAGTACAGAAGAGATTGTTTGTTTGAATTATCTTTAATTTCACATGATACCAACAGATCATGAGGAATATTTCGCATCAGTGTCCTGCACACCTGCTGCATAGAGAATAGAAATCCTTGTTTGCTCAGCTCAGAGTTGTTATCGTTCCCCAGGCAATACAAGTAGGCAGACATTAAGTGTTTCTGCAATCATTGTGTGCTGAGGAGGATTTTCCTTTTGTTTTATGGCCTCATGTATAGCCACCTAAGGAGCCACTATATAAAAAAAAAACTTTTTCGAATGAGAATTTTTTATCTTGGTCAGAGTTTGTGTTTTTTCCAGCCATGAAGGCGGAGGGCAGAAAGAGGAGGAGGAGAACTTTTGCACTGTTTCAAGAAGTCAGTCGCATTCGATGTCTCCCCCCCCCCTGGGAGGACCAGGCGTTGTGCTACAGGAAGCAATAACAAGAAGTTGCCTCGTTAAATCTTAATTAAACTGGTTGTAGCGGGAGGGCCGGCGGGAAGGAGCCCCGGTGAGGTGGAGGGCTGGAAGTCGGTCCTGCCCGTCACCAAGCCGGCAAGCGTCACACGTGGAGAGAGATGGCGCGGCGTTATAACTGAGCCGAAAGAGCGAAGGAGGTCGGGAAAAACATGCACTGAAATGACAGCGTCTGACCACGACGCTGAAAATCCAAAGAATGACGGAGCTGACGAAGGCTGGTGGAAGATTGGTGGAAACGAGACATTTTCAGCATGTTGTCAGTGTGAAGGTTTACAGTCTAATATCTGCTGCGCTGGTCTTTTGAATCATTAAGGAGACGACTCGTTCTTGAGGCGTTCTCTACTAACCGTGAGGAGCTTCAGCTAATGGTGAGATTTAGAGGAGATGGTGCTTTCGCTCCCGTGCCGCCGCCACCGCCACAGCAACAGCAGCAGCAGTGTGTGAGCAATGAAGGGAATCACCCGCACGCTGAAAAATGGCAGGGAAATGAATCAGGTCACTGAATGACACAGTTTTGATCCAAACTGCTCCACTTAGAAGATCTCTTGGGGACCGAGCATGGAAGAGGCGAGGAGGAGGAAGGAGTGAGGAAGAGGAAGGAGGCTGGATTGAAGAGGATTCATTGGAGGGGGGGAAGGGGGGGTGTATGAAAACAAAAACAGAGCTCGAGGACTTTAAACTTTGCCAAAGCTAATGAATTACATGTGGGACTTCTGTCAGCTCCATGTCTGTTGTATCTCACAAACATCTGGCAGACATCAGTTGTGATCTCGGACATGAAACTGCTTCAGCTTCTTCTCCCACTGAGCTAAACGGTGGCTGGTTTACACAACAAATGCAGGCGTGCAGAGACCTCTGCTGTTTGACGCTGCAGCTGCACTCTCCCCCCGCTCGCCTGCCTGCATGCAGGTCCATGTTTAGGGAAACAGCGGGCAGTATTGTGGTTTTAAATTTCAGGATCATAATTATATCCATGACGTCACAGGGAGAGAGAGAGAGAGAGACAGACAGACAGACCAGCGTGTTGGACTCCTGCAGCAGTAAAATGGAACTTCAGCAACGAAAACAAAACGGTCCAACAGATACTAAAGACTGGTTACAATTTGAAAAAACATTTTTCAGTTTAAAGCCCTCAATCATCTCCAGAGTACTTCATATTGTAGGAATAATTCATTGATTTATGAAGTAAGCAGGTTCAATTTGCAACTGACATCTTTTTACTTCCTTTGTTATTTGCAGAAGCGTTGACTGGAGTGAACTCGGTAGAGCGCATACCTCAGCAGTGCCACACATTAGTAAATATTGCTACTCCTTCATGCCTCTAGTGTCCATGTGCTGTTGATATGAGGGCCAATTAATTTCTGACACCATGTTAGCGTTAAGCTTTAACCATTGAACTCATAAGACAACCGATTCACTGCCAAAATAAAACAACCTGTTCCCTTTGCCGCCTCTCACACATCCCGCAAGTTTCCAACAAAAAACATCAGGAACTTTCTGATCACAGACAAACCAGCAAAAAGGGCAGACCACAAGCTGCTTGGCGGGGCTGATTGCATTCCCTACCTCTGCAACTACAATGTGGAGGGAAAATGACAATGATATCTTCTTCTTTTGTAGTTGCTGCTGCCCCCTGTTGGTGAGATCAACTCCCATCGAAAGTCACCGGCTCCCTCACTCATTCAACGTCTTTCACACTGCTGATTCCATCGATGGTTGTGGGCGTTGCTGCAGCAGATCACAGCTCACATTGGACAACGGCAGAGGACACCGTGGATGGGTCACCCTCCCCTGCGCCCCCCCCCCCTTACACACATACACACAGAAAACACCATGCACACATACAGTACGATGGACTTTTAAGAGTCACCCATTGACCTAATTTGCATGTTTTCAGACTGTGGGAGGAAGACAAAATACAAGAAGACCCCCAGACCTCCAGACCCCCACATTAAGAGCGAAACCATCTGCTCCTCTGTGCATCCCTTAAAATACGTTTGATTCTCTCGAACCCGTTGGAATAAGAAAGAAAGAAAGAATTACACCTTCTCGAAAGGATGTTTTTAGTACTGAGATCATGAATGAAAATGAAATCCACACTCACTACATGGCTCTAATCTTTTGGCTGGTTGTTGCAGCAGCAGCTTGTGTTGTTGCACCTAAGTCTTAGTGTATTAGAGGGGCAAGGGTTAAAGTCAGGATTAGGGCTAAATGTAGCATTCTGCGAGAGAGGCAAACCAGATGAAACCACACATGTCCCCCACCTCTCTTCCTCTAAAAATAAAACCTTTTACACTTTGGAAGCAACGAGACCGTTGTTACTTTGCCCAGAACGACGTCTTGATTAACTTCCACTGGCGAGCTCGAGCTGTGAACTGACAATGGCTTTGAGCGGCTCCTGTTGGGGCTGACTGACAGCTCACAGGTGCTCGGACGGGCCGCGTCCACCGAGCCGGCTGTCATGTGAGCGTCTGCTCTGGCAGCTGACATTGTGGGAATAGCTACCTGCTCGGCATACAGAGATGAGAGACGGACGTTCTCCGTGAGCGCTCGCTCCCGTCGAGGGGCGCTCCTGCTGCCCGCACTGATGGGCCTCTGTTGCGCGGCGGCGAGCACACGCCACTTGGTCGCCGACACCTGCTCCAAGTGTCCGAGTGTGGACACAGCTGTCCAAAACCCAAATGTGGGCACACATGCACTTAGTCATCACAGAGCGCATTGATCTCCCAGCTCTGCATGAAAAACCACAAGTATGTTGGATGGTCAGACACACTTTACATCATCACAGCCTGCAGCGACTTCAATGCAGAGCCAAACAATAAGACATTGACTTAAATGTTCCAATCTAAAATTCAGGATGACGTTGGCAAACAAAGGGAGACACCACGGCCTGAACGTGTCTCTTGACGTCTCCCTCTCGTCTTCATTTTGAAGCCAAAACGAAAGCGCAGCCTGAAAATCGCAGCAGCAGAGCAGGACTGCATCTATGACAACACAGCGTGATCTGGAGCTGGATGTCGGACCCCTTCGAAAACCGATCCACGCTCCCGATTTCGAGGCCTGCGGGAGTGAAGCTGCTGGCTGATGTCACCCACAATGCTTCGGGGAGGGGGATACGGGACCAGACTTGAGGAGGTTTTGGGTGGCTAAATTTACAAACTGGCATCGGATAAATTTAGCGGCGCGATGCTAAAACACACCTGACGTGATGCTGTGGCCGTAAATATATGTAATCTAACTCCCACTCGGCTGCGTGCGGCTCCGGACTGGAGAAGCTGCAGTGGGTCACGCGTTACGTAAGGAAACATATCTGCACATCAGACGAGTCATGACTAAAGATAAAACTCAAACTGGGGTTTCGGTGTGGCGGCAGAACGAGTGAATGACGGCAC
Source organism: Malacoctenus gilli (assembly GCA_032164315.1). Classification (NCBI taxonomy): domain Eukaryota; kingdom Metazoa; phylum Chordata; class Actinopteri; order Blenniiformes; family Labrisomidae; genus Malacoctenus; species Malacoctenus gilli. The sequence continues at coordinate 10,742,848 of JASSRZ010000086.1, read as the reverse complement.
AAGAATAGCCAGAACACCACCACACTTGGTGTGTAATCTTGAAAACAGAAGCTTTGCAGCAATAAACCACACATCACGACATCACAGGCCCAAAGCAAACATTTAAGTCTGACAAACGATTTCGGCACAAAGAAAAAAAATGCGGCATGTACATGATTGATACAGAGAAAACACAAAAAATAAGACTATGTATCATAGTTTTGTATTTATAGAGGGAAAAATGTGTTTAGCCACTTTATTTGTGCACCAAATCCCATTTCGTGTGAGTGTTGCATTGTGCAATATGGTCACCCAAGGTTACAGATGATGTATTTTTACCAGTGCGCTTCACCTTAGAGTGAGCCGTCTGAATTTAATACTGTATTGAGACAACTGGTTTTATTTCCTGATGCTTTGTTTATTTCCTTCCTGCAGCAGTTGAGTGATATTATGGCGGCTGCTTCACCTTCACAGGAAGAATAAAGTCTGCCTCCCCTCCTTTGATCTCACAATAAATATGGAGGTGAATGTGTTTTATTGTTGGTGTTTGTTGGCGCCTGCTATTGTGTTCAGCTGCTGAAATATACTGTCATCTCTTTGTTTATAAGGATGCTATAACAGGGTTGTTTTTGTTCTCTGAAAAGCATTCTGAGAGAACTACTTGATTTCTGATTTTATGAATCTTTAATTCATTGAGATTTGAATAGTTTTGCTCTTTTTTAAAAATCTAAATCGACTATAATTTGGGCTGTTTTTGTCAATCGATAACCAAAAATTCAAAATGGCTTCCACTAATTGATTATTCAACTAATCTTTCTCGCTCCGTCTCCACAAAGACTCCGAAGCGAGAAAAAACACCCGGAGCGGAGGCAGAAATCTCTGCGGAGGGATTCTGGACTCAGACCACCAACTCCACCGGCAGCCAGGCGGAGGGAGCAGAAACGAACAGCACGGTGTCCAGAAAAAAAAAAAACACAACAAAAAAAACTCCAGAATGAGACGCGGACGAAGCCTCCGACGCTCCGGAGGTCCAGTCAGCGCGGGGGCGTCCCTCTGTCGGCGGGTGAAGGGAGTGGTCTGAGGGCTGAGGTCGGAGCCAGGCGGCGAGTCAGCGCTCCGGCACCGCTCCCTCCGCGGGCCACCGGCGGCCACAGGCACTAATCATGATCATTATTAAAGCGAGAGAGAGAGAGAGAGAGAGAGAGAGAGAGAGAGAGAGAGAGAGAGAGAGAGAAAAAAAAACATCAGTGGGGGGGGCGGTGGGAAAAGCATCGCGCCGGGACCCCCACGACAGGGCGACGTCCGGAAACGTTGGGACGCGCAAGTCCCAAACAAAAGACATGTTGTCTCATATGATCGCAGCGGCTCCGGGGAGCGTTGGAGGAGGCAGCGCACGGCCAAATACCCCCACCCCCACCCCACCACCACCACCTCACCTCCTCATTTAACTGCGCCATTTAAATATAAACATCACCCTCTCCCCCCTGCTCGCCTTCATTCACTCGCTCTCATCCGTCTGCCCCCCCTTCCCATAAAGTGTAAACACTCCAATACGTGGACCCTCCCACATTCACCCACTCACCCACTCACCCTTTCATCCACTCCCTCCCTCCTCAACTGTGCCACACTCATAATAAAAAAACAACTCTCCGTCGCCCCTCCCTCCCTCATCGCCCCCCCCCCCACTAACCCACTAACTCACCCACTGTCTAGTTAACAACCCACCACTGCAAAATACACAGAGTCCAAATCACAGAGGACACAGGTGGAGAGATAGAAGGGGGAGACAGAGGGGAGGGAGGGGGGTGTTATGAGGGCTAATTACCTTATTTAAGGTGTTTATATGGGCGACAGGATCTGAAACAGTCAATTAAGATTTCCTAATGATGAAGTCGGATGTGTCTGTTTTGATTGGGGGGGGGAGGCACCTTGCTGCTGTGCCACCAGCAGCGCAGCCCGACACCCCTGCACTGAGGACCACCTCCTCAGTCTCAGGCTGCCTGCTGAACCCGCATTGTTTTCACCCGCCGCTGACTAGTTTGTGAAGGCGGACAGTGGGGGGAAATAAATTGGTCATAATCCAGAAATAATCCCAATCCGTTTGATGACGCCCCCCCCCCCTCCCAAAAAAAATAAAGTCGGGGGAAACACTAGTTTCAGTGTCTGTGACTTTCACATAGGAATCAAAATGGCGTTGCAGGGAGGGACAACAGACCTGATATTAAAATAAGAAATTAAAGTGGGGGACCACTGGAAACTTTGTTGTTGATGGGGGGGCTTGTGTGGCAGAGGAGCGGTGCCGCGGACCCCCGGGGTGATGGGGAGGAAACAGCTGACAGACCTGTTATTGACAAGTGGACTGATGCGCCAGTTCCTGAACAAAAGAAAGCCATCACTGCGCCCTACACTGAAGGACTTTGGTTTCGGCTGCAGCCCCCCCGCACACCCCCTCCCGCTCAGCTGGACCCGCACCTGGCTGCACGTCACCCCCCCAGCACTGACCCCCCCGTCAGAACCGATGCGATCAGCCGGATGACCCGCTATCAGGAGCCCTGATCTTTGGAGGTGTTGGCAACTTTCCTGACAATGGAGCTCGAGTGGCGACTGCCATAGTGATACTTATAAGCAATTCGGACCCCAAAGCAGCCCCCCCCGCGAACCCACCCGCCGTGTCGCAGCCTGAATGAACCCGTGTCCCCGTCCCGAGTGTCACCTGTCACTTAGACACCGTGACATTTAATTTATAGGAGGTTTAACAGTAAATAATCTCGACCACGTCACTCAAAGTCAATGGCCGGAGTGTGTTAGTTGGAGAAATGTATCGCTGTATTAAAAGCAAAAACGGGCTCCTGCGCCCGACCAACCGCGCGCATCCGCACGAGCATAGATTCAATTTCGACGTGCACGAGGTGCCTTGGCTCCCGGTTCCGTCCGTTTGGGTCAATTTAGCGCGAATTGTGCAAAATTGTTGGCGGCACGCGTGACTTCCAGCCGGTTTTCCTGGAATAAAAGTTGTTGGGCGGCGCGGGCGGCGCGGAACAAGTGTGCCGGCGTGGAGCCCAATGTCTCCGCCACCCGCCGGGGCGGTCCGGCGGACCGCAGCCCCGCCGGGCTCGTCGCATTTCGCCGGAGTTGGAGGAGGAAGAAACACAAACGGGACCGCGCCAGTTCCATGGAGTCCGCTAGATCAGCTGCTGGCAGTTGGTGTTCTCAATCACGTCCGCAGATAGGCTTCATAGGCTCACTGGAGCGCCTGTGGAATAAGACACTTAAGTGATCCGGCGCACGGACTCGTCACTTGGCGCGGGTCATTTTTTCATCGTCCTAACACGTCTTATTTTTATTGTCCTCGAGGACAAAACGACTGTCGCTGTGTGATACGTCGGACTTTTAAAGAGGGGGGGAAGCTTTTATTCGTGGCCGAACGCACGCGTCGCTCCCGCGGACCGAGCAAGTGCACCGGGTGAAATTACACCTCCAGGACTTGTTTGTTAACTTAACAAGAAAGTCGCCATGACCGAGACGTCGGCAGCTCCGGCCAAAGCCAAGAAGGCGGCCAAGCCCAAGAAACCCGCGTCCCATCCCAAGTACTCGGAGATGATCAAGGCGGCTATTGTTCACGACGCGAGCCGGAACGGAGCGTCCCGTCAGTCCATCCAAAAGTACGTGAGGAAGAACTACAAGGTGGGGGACAACGCCGACGTGCAGATCAAGATGGCCCTGAAGAGGCTGGTGGGCAGCGGGATGCTGCGCCACACCAGGGGCATCGGCGCGTCCGGCTCCTTCAGGCTCGCCAAGCCGGAGGACTCCAAGAAGTCCACCAAGGCGCCGGCGGCCAAGCCCAAGAAGGCGGCGAAGCCCAAGCCCAAGAAGGCGGCCAAGCCCAAGAAAGTGACCAAGACGGCGGAGAAGGCCAAGAAAGCGTCGCCCAAGAAGGCGAAGAAGGTCGTGAAGAAGGCGACGCCGGCCAAAGCCAAAAAGGCTCCGGCCGCCAAGAAAGCCAAGGTGGTCAAGCCCAAGGCGAAGCCCGCAAAGAAAGCCACCAAGCCCAAAGCCAAGCCAGCCAAGAAGACAGCCAAGACATCAAAGAAGAAGTGAATGGACACTCTCTGACGGACTGTAAATACTTCAGCAAATGTTTTCGTATATGTATTATTTTTGTAAGGTCTCATACGAACTTCTGCCGTTTTTACCAGTAGTTTACCCTCCATTGCACTATAGCCCGTGGAAGCTGTAGGAAGATTTTGTGAGCGTTTCGATTTCGTTAATAATCCTGTTGCTTTCCGCCGGATCCTCGGAAGATGTACAGGCTGGTCCGGGATCTGGCCGAAAAGCAACATGTAGACCCAGTCGAACTCCCGAATAGATGTTGTTAGTGCACGGCTCATACTGAAAATACAAGTGGTTCAATGGTGAGCATTGTGGAGCCTTTACAATGTACAGCCCAGCAGCAGCGCACGTCAGCAAGATTCCCCTAAAGGCTCCATCGTTGTCATTCAGACTCCATCCTGTATATATTTCCACATGTTCAGGTGACTCTAAATAAACCAACATCCCACTGTGGTCAGTCACTTTTGAAGACTGTTGAAGCTGTAAATCAATAAACCTTTGTCATCTTCTACAAAAGTGTTGATCAACTTGCTGCGCCTATTTTACGCGTGCGTAAAACGCTCGACGGCTCGCTCCGTGAGCCGTGCGGAGGAATGTCGGCGCGGAACAAAGATAACGCATCTTTTGAAAGGATCATTTGCAGCGTTGTGGTCTTTAAATTCACTGTTTCGTTTCGAATTCGTCCAAAAGCACCGCTTCGATCATCGACGGCTGTTGTGCAGCCGGACAAAGCAGACAAAGACCACCGAGAGAAGTCTCGGGGGTGCGCGGTGAAGTTGCTGCTCAGAGCGATGCACAGTGGATTCCTGC
>JASSRZ010000086.1:10709416-10737849 GCA_032164315.1 Malacoctenus gilli | reverse complement strand
AGACAAAGACCACCGAGAGAAGTCTCGGGGGTGCGCGGTGAAGTTGCTGCTCAGAGCGATGCACAGTGGATTCCTGCAACTTTGGGCATCTTCAGTAAAATGAAACGGGCAATAATTAAGTCAGAATTTCATCGGCGGGTAAAAGAGATTTATCAACTATTTATTACACCGCAGCAAAGTATCAGAGCTGCTCGAAAACAAAGGGGCTTAAAATAAGTACTGAGGCACTTTCAATTGGAGACAACCCAACAAAACCACTCTTTTTTAGTGGGTAAATTTGTATTAAAACTAAAAGAAAGTTAAAATCTTGAGTGAAAGTTGAGATTAACTTTACAGAAAGATTCTTTATGTCCTCAGAGTTGGTATTACTCCTTAATAAACACCACAGCATCCTCAATACTTCTTTCATTTTGCTCCACATCACCAAGGACTTGCCTTTGCAGACACGCCCGTCGATCGCGATGCTGCTTCTCACCTGATGTACAACACTGCCATCTAGTGGTGCAACACATTAACGACTGCTTTCCCTCAATTGAGGGATGAAGACGGGAGCGGTGAGTGTGTGTAGTTTATGTCCGAGACTTACACACAGCATAAAAAAGTCGATGCAAGAATGAAAAACAAAACAAGCACGTGAACATCTTTGACCTTCACACCCATCATGATGATGAGGGGGCAAATGTCTCCATTCAGGCTGTTCTAGTCTTTTATTTCGCATCTTAATCAGATCAATTTCACTGAGAAAAAAAACACTGTTTAAATTCCAACATATATATGCGTCCTGCAGAAAGAGCAGGCTGCTGCCTCAATAAAGCAAAGAAGCAAATGATATAATGACCAGATTTCTGTTCAGGAGATAATACAATAACAAATGATGCAATACCATTGAAGTTAACGCAAAATGTTGTGTGTGAATAGAAAAACAAAGTTGCAATCGTTTCTTTAGTCTCAGTCTAAATTCATTCCAATTCAATGTGAACCAAACAGAGAAAAACTGAGTCGATTTGAACTTTTGTTTTCTCCTGATTTTCACTGTCGAGTCTTGTCGGAGGTGAATGATTCCTTGAAATCTGGCAAACAGCTTCTCCTTTATAAAAGCAATCGTGTCTCATGCACAAAGAGAAACCTCTCCTCGTCACAGCATCTCCCAAGTTTTCTTCTACGCTCGAAACATTTGAAAAAATACGACTGAAGCTAAATATATTCATTCGTTCTCAGGCAGAGTGGGACGCCGAAGGGGGACACGCCATGCTACGATCTCTCCCTGCTGTTGCTGCTGCTGTCGCTGGAGTTTATTTGGCAAATGAGATGTGACCACCTTGTATCTGTGCCGTCGTGGTCACAAAGGAAAGCGGACGCCATTCAGGGGTTTCAGCTGCAGCCAATCAGGACGTCCCCCTTTTTTCACATGCTCCCCTTTGGCTCGCTCATCAATTTGGCATTTTCTATTATGATGAGGAAACACTGCTTGAATATAAGAGCTCACCATTAACTGCGGGGAAAGCAGCGGGACTGACAATACTCCCCTGCATCTCAGTCACCCTCTGATAAAGCACCTTTTTGGACATTAACATTAGCAGGTCTTTGTGTATCAAGCATAGACAGGCTTTCCTCTCCTCAGCCTGGCTCAACAATATAAGGCAGACAAAAAAAAAGGGCACGGCAGCAGTGGGGAAACACGCATACCAGCTTCCAGCCAACGGACAGAGGCTGGCATCAGGTGTGAAGAGTTCTCTGATAGTTTTCAGTAAAATGATGCGAACTCTGCAGAATTCAGACTGTGGTGGTTCTGGATCTGGCCTTGAAAGTTTGGTCTGAATAGATGCAGCGTCGGGATGAAAAGAAAAGGGAAAAAAAACATCTAAAATTGCTGCTTTGGCGACGGTCATTTCAGTCTGGCAACGGCTCTGTAGACGGCAAACCCCAGAACTGCAAAAACAGCCGAGCCCAACACCACTCTGAGCCAGAACGATGTGTTACTCATGTCTGAACCGTTCAGGTGTCTGAGGAAGAAGAAGAAGCAGCACAGCGTCAGTTTATACGGAATCATGCAGAGACAAAAAGTATTGCATCTTCATGGCCATCACTCTGTGCGTAACGTACGGATACATCGCTGCCCAGGCCAGTCTGGTGTAGATCTTTTTGCTGGAGGAGTCGAGGGACAGACTGGAGAAGGGCAGCGGAGGAGGCAGTCGATGCTTATAACAGAACTCGGCTGGAGTCATCCCATGAAACTGCTTGACTTCAGGAAGGTCCACTTTGGATGCAACCAGCACACATGGGATTCTGCTCTCCATGTAGTGTTGCTGCACAAACACAGAACAAAAAACAACTGTTGTTCGAGAGAAAAAAAGTGATGTGAGAGAAGCGTCATCGTATCATAAAAGCCGCACGGACTAATGGGCTGGTAAGTGAGAGGCAACAACATGAATCCTTTGATCTCACCCTTTGGGACCCACCTTGTAAATGCTGGCACAATAGTCAAAGGAATGAGGGTCACTGGCATCATACATGAGACAAGCGACGTCACAGGCGGCGTCTGATGCCTTCAGGAACTCTGTCTCCACATCAACCTCATTGAGCTGCAAAAGGTGAGAAGAACAAGGCGCTCAGGCTTTAAAAGGGGTCAGAGGTCAAAGGTCAGCTTAAGGCTTGGCATGGAAGCTACTTACGATAAGGTACTTCTCTTGGTTGCTGACTTGGACAGTGTTAATGACATAAGGGGAGAAGGCACTGCTGGAACTTTCATTTTTCTATTGGACGAAAGAAAAAGCACTGATGAGTAGATCACATTTTATGAAACAGAATACTTCAAGCTCCAGACGGACTGATGGCGCCGTACCGCAATTTTCCGAGCCACAAAGTCTTGGAGGAAGGCGGTCTTGCCCGTCCCTCGTGGTCCAATCACCTTGCAGAGGAAGACTGAGCGCTGTGTCTGACGCTTTTCCAGATCAATCTCTTTCTCTCTGGTTACTGCATATGAAAGAACCCATAAAACACAAAGTTTGAACAAAAAGCACAAAAATACAGATTCTGATTGGACAATTTTTAACTTCTGTGAATGTGAAGTTAAGAAAACGAGACAGATTTAACTGGACGGCGATCAGAAAATATATTAAATGTTTGAAACGGCCTTGACGATATTGTACTAAGAAGCAGGGGATTTAAACATATTTCTGCTTGTAATAAATCTGTCAACTTTAGATAGAGTGACCCCTAGCGGCAGTGGAAGGTTCGGTTTGAAAATTCAGACTTAAAATTCAGCACAAGCACAAGCAAAAAGACAAGAAGGTTAAGGTTAACTACTGACAGGCATCACAGTAAACAGACAGAGAAGAGGGAAACCTCTTCAGTCATCTCGAATGTGCTGCACACACACAAATTAAGGGACATGCATGGAATATGAAAAGTGCCAACACAAAGAGAACTATTCATTCAAATCTTGTGGGCACATGTATGTAAATCTATGAGGGATCAGTGGAGAGGATAAGTCCACTAATCCTACTGTGGGGGATATTCACACTGAATTTATCTCCCCCTTCATTCAAACTGCACAAAACATTTCAAACCCTGGGTCAATTTAGCTGAGAGATATGGACTTAATGAGGAAACGGCCAAGTGTGAAGCAGTCAGTGAGACACACAAACACACCTGTGATGGCTGCGGTTTGTGACTCCTGTTCAGTGAGGATGGGGTAGCCGAGGTAACCCAGGTGCTCCAGGCAACGGTGGATGTCACGGTACGCAGACAGCCTGCATGTGAAGGTAAAAACGAAGGTAAACACGTACGAGCAGGATAAAGTGCTGGAGAGTGCAGGGAAGTGCGATCGGTCGGCATGCTGGTCACGATGGAAGCTCGATGATCTGGTGAAAAACTTACGTCCACTGACAGAGGTAGCCGTGATTGGAGATGTAGCCCTCGTTTGTCGTGGGGACGGCCAGGTACACGTCGGCACCCCACGGCATGTAGGGACACACGCAAAACAGGTTCCGGAGCTCCGCGGGTGACAGAGCACAGTCTTTATCCTGCAGGAGAAAACAGGCGACTTCGTCAACAAGGAAGTTTTCCAAAAGAAGCTATTGTTTTACAGCTCAGTGTGACACAGACTCAGGCGGCCGAGACTGGGACTCACCTCATCATACTTGTCGAACAATCGCTGTAGGAACTGGTAGCCAAGATGATTGATCTCTGTGGTGCAGCCTGCAGGAACTCGCAGTCTGACAACAGCAAAACAACAGTTACACACAAAGGCAACACCTCAGCAATACAAACACAATACACAGAGATGAAGGCACAAAAACATCCAGTCACAACTGGCTTCAAAGGCAGGAATCTTCACAAAAACTTCCTTTTTTCCCTCCGGGAACAGTTTTTGTATCAGTAAATTGCTAGTGTCCAGGGAGAGGAGTTGCAATCACTACACATACTCTGGGTAAAGGTAGTCATCCGTCAGCTCCAGAGAGTCATCATAACCAAACTTCCTGAGGATGGTCCACGTGGTCTCATGTCGGCCCCTCTGAATAAATAATGTATTAAGGAACAGGAAACCTGGAAAAGAAGAGATGTGATACTTGACTCATAGGTTCAGGTGAACCTCTGGCGACGGGGTTTTAAGTTACAAGCTGTCACTCATCACCGCTTTACCATTTAGGGTCAGGCCGTTGTCCTGGACCCCGTCGCTGGTGTTCTTCCAAACGACTGTCTTCACATCTTCTAAGGCTTGAGGTGCCAGCGGGTTGCCAAAGCAAGATTTCTGAAAGGCAGACTTCCTCATCAGCAAGCAAAGATCTTGGAAATGAAGACAAATAAAACAAGTTCAGATCATATGATACGATTCGTTTCAGTGGCACCTGGAAGCAGTTGAGTTCAGCATCACTGAGGATCCGGTCGTTGTCTTGGTCTGATATGTAGAATATTCTGCTGAGGGCTCGCACGCACAAAGGTTTAAGCTGGAAAGACAAAGAGATCGAAACAAATGCTTACATGTAAAAACAACAACAACAACAAAAAAGAGGAACAAACAGAGAAGTCCAGAGTGTGTTTTATTTTTATTCATCCAAACAAGACAGACCTGTTTGTCTTCAGGATCATAAAGAGGCGCAGTAGGATGAAGAACTGCTTTCTGTGCATAGTAGAAGAGCTCCGAAATGTTCTTCAGATTCTTTGCAGAACACTGGACAAAGACAAGCATCAAAGCCACACGTGTCTCAATAACAAGATCAGCAGGTTTGCACAGAGTGAAATGTGAAGCACAGACTCACCTCCACACATGTCTCAATCTCAGAAAACTGGTTCATGATGGGTAGAATGGTTTCCATTGAACTCCCGCTGCGCAGATCCGACTTATTTCCCACAAGGATGATCGGAATCCTGACACATCAAACAAACAGACATCGCGGTGGGGCTGAGCTTAACATCACTTCCTGAAGAACGTATTTAAACACTGAGCAAAGCAGCATCTTCACTTCAAACAACATTCAGATGTTTTTCGGGTAAAAATGAGAACGGGCAAAGTTGAAGAGGCAAAAAAAGTGCAGTGAAGACACATGCACCAACAGCTGATACCTACTTTTTGCCTTTCTCTGCATCACCGTTTACTAAAGGGATCCATTTGGTTTTGATCTGGGAAGAAAAAGGAGCTTGTGAGATATCGCTTGAAAACCGAATGCGTACAAGGAATAAATGACCTATCATGACATATTAAAACAGCAGGTCACTGACCTTGTCAATCGTGTCTTCATTGTTGACATCGTACACAACACACACAACGTTGGCCTGTGACACAATAATGCAAAATAGCTGACATGAATTACATTGGAAAAATAAACTAATTGCATCACATACGACCCTAGAACACCTGGAGTGAAAACAAAAAAGCGACGCTTGCATTCACATTCAGATGGAATCGCAAAGACACTTTATATTTGTGCAAATTAGGTCAACCAAGAGAATAAGTAGGGTTTGGTTTTAATGGCCCTGACATTTATATTAGAAAAAAAGGACCATGGACAACTCAAAACAAAAAACAAACGGCAAAGTTTGAGCTTTTGTGCATCTGATTTGCATTCTCCATAAATGTGACTGCTACTCTGTTAGGAACTAACTTTGTTTACACAGTTTGCTCTTCTTACCTTGATGATCTCATCTTTCAGGACCTGATCACTCTGCTGTTTTTCTATGGAGGGTAAAAGACAAAAAAGTCATTCAGACTTACGGGAATCCTTCATGCCGTCAACTGCACACGTCCAGCAGTTTAAGCCCTCGTGCCTCAAAAGGCAGCAAACAAACCCAGATATCGAACTTCAGGTGTATGTCTGCTCTTAGCTCTCCTTACCTGAATAGTCCACGATGTGTGTGGGCACCTTCTCTGGAGTAACGTCAGCAGGGATCGTGATCTCCTCAGCTCTGGCTGGAACCTGAAACAGGCAGCAAACAGCACGTTCAATGAATGTTCACTCCATCACACACCATCACTTTAAACATAAAAGTAAGCGTATCAATCACATCGCAATGGTAAACAATGAACACAGCTCAAAGCAAAGCAAATAAAGTATTCAAAGAGATTCAACTCTGAGCATATACAATAAGAGACTGAGATGTAATATACACCACAGACAATCAAATTAAATGAAATTAAAGACACAGAAAACAAAAGAACAAATACATAGTTGTGTCAGAGAGTCTTAATGCATTAACATATTTTACTGGAGAAAAACAAGACAATCATTCAGCTTTTTCATGAATGTAATCAGGGCAAAAGTTCAGTTTTCCATGTTGACCACTTCTACCATCCTGCTCAAATAAATGCCTTGAATGTGGAATGTGCTGCTGCTCTGCCTCTGCTGCAATGCCAATGTTATCTTGCACACTTTGTCATGCTGTTACTAGTTCTCCATGTCAGCAGCATCACGCGCACAAGAGGACTTTTCTATGTGGAAAAGTCGCTATCACTTGTTGGCTTTGTATGGTTGCATAAAGTTTCATATGTTTCCCATTCAAAGTTTTCACACTGGAATAGGCCTAAATGCAGCAAAGTGACACAACACGGTCATTAAAATGTCTAAAATACACTGAAACAGGGAATAAATGAATAGAAAAGACGAGCCTCTTAAAAGGGTGAAGCGCATGTTGTGCAGACACTTGTTTGACTGTAGTTAGGGACATTTCTAAGCTGTTGCTTGGATTAAAACAAGGTATTACCGAGTAATTGTACACATACTAACCTCTTCTGGGAACTCCTCTCCAACAAGAGACATGATGAGAGATGTCTTCCCCACTTTGGCTTCAGGAGGAAAGAAAATAATAATCAATAAGAAAAACTTGGCCTCAGACATAACATGCAATGTAAGAAACCGAGAATGTTCTGGTTATCATGAGCCTCTTTTATGGTGAGGGCTTAGTCACATGACTGAGGTGTGTTTGAATCAAACAGAGAGCTGGAACATGCAGGTTGTGGGTCAGCATGAAGAAAGTCTGACAGGGGGGGGCTTTCAGCAGTTGCTCCAAACCCACACGGACAGCTAATAAATCGTATTATTAACCGTTTCAACGATAATCAGCTCCATCGTAAACGCCTCCCTGCAGCAGACAGTGAAGCAAACATACCAGCGCCCCCAAACTCAATAAACAAGCTTGAATAAAGACACAGTAACTAAAAGACATCATGTCTGGTGAAATGTGTCTCGTGAAATGTGTCTCTCAATGGACAAATGTTTTGTTCGTTGACGTGGAACAAGGTATATTAAACGTATCACACCGTTATAACTTTGAAAGTAACACTCAACTTAATGAGCGGGAATTGGCATATATAAAGTGTGCGCATGCTACAGAGAGCATAATTCCTTGCAATAAGACATCATAACTAATGAAGTATTTGTTGTTTTTTTAAATTATTACCACCGGAAGAAATGGAGGTAATTACAGCTTGAAGTTACTGAGTTGGCTAACCGCAGCAGCTAATGTTTGCTCGCCGTTAGCTTGTGTTGAGCTGTGTGTGAATGACTTACGTTCCCCCAGTAACAGTATCCTGACGTCTTGTTTCATGTTTTCGCTCTTTCCGAGGAACAGCCAGACGCACTGCGGGCTCACGCCGACATTTATCGCTCATTTGAATGTCAAATTTCGGGCTAAATGCAAACGTGTGCCTCTGCACGGCGATACGCAGCCAAGGTGAAACAGTGCCGTTCCGGTTCACGGAGGAGAGCGTCCAGGCGCGCCCCCTGCTGGACACAATGTGTTCGACAGTAGTTACGACGAAAATACTGTGAAGCAGATTTAAAAATTGAAAATTCTGACCACTTACAATCATTTTATGTGTCCCAACAAGGAGAGAAAATATATTTAGCTAAGAATTTAATCTATTGAAGTTTTTTCATGACCACTGTAGGCAAACGTTCTATTGCAATCTTCAAGCTCACAGCTTGATGTCACTGGAACCCAATCAGTGGTGTTTCAGCTGAGAGCCATCTAAAAACCTTCACTAGAAGCCTGGCAGTTTGATGGACGGCAAAGTGAAAAATTTGAGTCTCTACAACAAAATAAGTTCAACTTTTTCGCAAAGAATTTTAAAAACAATAAAAAAACAAACATGTAATACAAAACAAAGGTCTTAGATACAAAATGTGATGAATCATTGTCATGGTGCCACACAGAAAATTCAGCTATCTGAAACAACCCAAAAAAAAAATGGGGTTCTTTGTAGCTATAATCAGTCTTACAGCAAGAAAACCTCAAAATAAATAGTGAAAACCTCAAACTACCTGTACAACCACATACATATGAAGAACTACTGATAAAACATGGAACAATTAAAACCTAAAAATAAAACAATAAAATTGCATCAAGTGACAGATAAAAGAAAAAAAGTGCAGGTTCACAATAGCAAGAGGGTAGAAGCCTGCCCTCGTTCAGAGGCCCTGCACTTCCCACAGCAGGATCTCATTAAAGGCTACAGAGAAAAGAAACGCTCCAGATGGCGAGAAGCAACACGTTTGCATCACGTCGCTGTGCTGCACGAAGTCCTGAAACCTGCCACTGGTCGACTTGATCAGCTTCAACACCCGTTCTGGTGAAGACAGAAAAAAAACCCCATGTCACTAACGTTATCTTAAAAAAAACAAACAAACAGGAAGCCTCTGGTCTTCCAGGTTACCTTTGGATCCCACAGCGACAAGCTGACTTTTGGGAGAGAGGCTGATGCATGTGGCCCAGTGGGGCAGCGCGATCGTTCTTAAAATCTGCAATAAGAAGGATTTTCTTTTGAACACTTCTGTGAATGTTCTTCCAACAGTCTCAGCTCTGTGCGGGAACATTCAAAACACCGAATCAGAGCAGTGGAGCATGAAGGACTGAACTCATACCTGTTTTTTAGTCAGGCTGTAAAAAGACAGCTCTTTCTCAACTCCATATCCAGTGTAGACCAGCAGGCTATGATCATCTGGACAGAAGGCAGCCATGCTGGGCGGAGGACAGTCACTCTGAAAACAGACGCAAAATGGCTCAAAAATCTTAAACTTCATTCAACGAAGACGATTTCTCGAATAGGACTGAGGGAAACAACAGTTGTCTTTAGATCAAGCTTATCGTTATACACACTATTTCGTATCAGTGATGCAAGCATGCGGTGCTTGAGATTCGAGCAAAGATTCGACATAAGCTCTTAGCAAGATGCACCAGTATTCAGTAACAAAAAGTCGAATGTGTGTGTAGAAGGACGAAGAAGATTTACTGTGGCGTTCAACAGATCGTCACTTCTGCATCGACAGTTACCGCATGATAGGGAGGGGCAGGAAATGAGAGCCAGTCGAGCAGATCACACTTTTCCTTCGACCAATCGGCGGCCCACACACTGACGCGTCTGTCGGCGCCGGCAGCCAACCACAGCTCATTTCCTTCCAGGCCGAAATTCTTACACTGGAGTGCAGAATATTTAAAATTTTTTTTAAAAAAAGAAACAAAGACAAAACCCATCAGAAAATTAGACATAAATTCACAGAGACAGCAAACAATGCTTCTTTGACAGAACTCCCTTTTATGTTTGGGCTCAAGTGAGCTGACCTGCTCGATCACACACTGGATCGATGTGATCGATGCTCCTTTGTGGTCTCTGATGACACGAAGACTCGCTCCATTTACTGTGCTGCTGACGGCAAGGAGACCATTCTTCCCCGCTGAAAGGATCACGTGGCCTGCCAGGAGTGAATCATATACAAATCCAAACAGAGAGACATTGAGGCTTTTTCTTGATAACAACCTTGAAACCCCTTCCTTGAGTGTGAGGGCTGATGAAACAGGAATCAGTTATCACCCACTGGCTTCTCCAGAGCTGAAGAACAGTTATTACAATCAGACCACCAACACTTTTGCATTGTTCCCACCATGAGCGGAGTACTGGATGGCAGTGACGGCCACGTGATGGGGATGCAGCTTCATCTCCATCTCTGTTGAGGACAGTCTGAAGACCCTCAGGGTGCCGTCACTGTATCCCGCCGCCACACGCGAGCCGTCCACACCGGAAGGACTCCAGCAAACGCAACCGCAGGCCTGACCGGGATGGACAGATGGGGGGGCTTTTAAACACGCGAATAACTTCATTTCAGGGCATTTCCAGCGCAATAACTGATAACTTTGACTGGATTTCATTACCTGGCTGAGCACCTGGAATTGAACCACCAGCTCATAGCTGGAGGTCGACCACACTCTCACACTGCCGTCCTCACTGCAGGTGGCAAAGTGCTCCTCATCAGAGCTAAACATGACGGCGTTCACCTGAACACAAGAAGGAAAACAAGAAAAGTACTTACTGAGAATCTTTTCCTGATTTTTCTTAGGAGAACTTTGAAAAGTCTCTCACTGCTCATTTCTTTCTAATGTGTTATATGCCGACCTAAAGAAAGCGTGGGGCTTTTCAAACACTGACGCAGTGTGAGATTTTTCTTCCCTCAGAGCTGTTAGAAGTAACATAAAACAGCAACTCCACGCTTAGCTGCTCCACTCTGTGCTCATTGTGACGATGGTTTTGCCATTTGTTCACATAAAGGTCAATGGGAACAGTTCACGCATAAAGGTACCTCGCTCTTGTGCCCGCTGACCAGCCGGATGTTGCTGCAGTCGGACCAGTTGATGTACCAGAGGGTCCCTGCGGTGGTGCCGACGATCCCCATGTCCAGTGAGTGATCAAACGCTGCGCTGACCGTCGTCCCATCTAACATTATCTCTCGTTCCAGCGCCACCATCGTCCTGCTGAGAGACAAATTCAATCAGAACAGCGAGAGGTTCAATAAATCAAAACAAAAATAGTTAGCAGAGTAAAAAGTGCCCGAGAGAAAAGAAATGTTGTCTTGAAATGCAGAACTAAGAAAAGAGACCGCTTAAGTGAATCGATGCTGCTCGAAAGAGAGGATTCGTCCCAGGAGCTACAGACCTGTCTTTTGCATTGCAGACCTTTTCCCGAGGCTTCATGTCCTGTACAGCTCCCACCTCCCACAGTCGCAACCAGCGGGTGTTACTGCCGGTCAACAGACGGTTCCCCCGACACAGCAGCACTCCTGCACCACCAAGCCAACATCAGTCCAGGTACCATTTGTTTGTAAATGTCAGCCAAAACACTACAACAGTCCCGCCGCCGTGTTATTTCATGGGTGGATTGTCTTTGTAAGCATCGAGTGTAAAACTACGCGATCAAAATGAAACACTTTTTACCGATCTCTCCCTCATCAGCCTCCCAGGTCATGAAGCAGCGTTGAGTTTTGATGTCCCAGGCACAAATATGTGCTCGATTTGTCCCCGTGAAGAGAATGGAGTCCATGTGGTAGCACAGAGTCGTCACTTCTACATCTCCCACCTCGGCTGGTGCCATCTCTCTTTGGACCTGCATGAAAAAAGGAGAGGGGAATCCTTTCATACCAAAGTCTCCTTTTCATAACCCTAATGAAGGGTCTGTAATAGTAACACTGATTTACCTTCAGGTCTACATCCGAGCCCTGTGTGTGGATGAAACAGAAGTAAACCCCATTGCTGCCAACACAGGCCATCTGGGTGGCTGATGAGGGGCTGAACGCAGCGTCGTGAATTGGTCCCGACATCTTCACGCTGGACAGCAGTTGGAAATTGTGAGTGCTCCACAACGCGACCTCAGGCTCCATAAAGTCTCCTTCAGAATAAGGCAAAAAAAAAAAAAAGTCAGAGGTTGAAAACAAAATATATCAAGTTTGAGTTTAAAAAAAATGCTGATAAAAGTGTGACTGACCAACTGAGAGGAAGAAGCGGTCATCCCTGGAAAAAGCCAGACTCTGCACCGACCCCTTGTGGTACGACATGGTGTTACAACAAGTTCCAGTCTGGACGTCCCAAATGCAGATGAGGCTTTTGTTCCCGTTGCTGCCGCCAGCAGCTGATGCCACAGTCTGGACAAGAGAGAAGAAAGAGGAGACATCACTTTACCTCACATCTGGTAATGAAACAAAAGTTGAGGCAGGTCCAAATGTTCCTCATCTCTCAGCAGAAACGACAACATTGCAACCAACCAACCAAATCACATATGATCTGAACGAGCCACACTGCTGAGCTTATTTTGCTGTTGCTCATAACAGCTGATGACCTCAGCTTTCATTTGTGCACAGTCTTTGAACTGATAGTGAAGCAAATATGAAGGAATGAAGAATGTACCTGTGCATCATGTGTGACGGCAAGACAGGAGATCTCCTCAGTATGACCCTGCAAGTGGCTCTGTCTCCCAGTATGAAGGTACTCCACCACCACCACACAGCCACAAGAGTAGGCAAATAAACCTGCAACGGAAAGACAGACCGCTGATTAATACAAACCCCTACACAGCACATTCTTTCAAAACCAAAGGCTATTTTCATTTTTCTTAAAGTTTTATACATAAATATAATTGTAAACAAAGATAATGTGACAGTTTTTGCAATGATTCTGCTACCTTTGTCTGAGCTCCACACCATGTTGCCGCGTCCATTTCCGTTGTAGCCAATTACTGCCTTCAACTTGATGCAGGCTTCTTGTGGTTGTGGAGCAACGACAGTCTGAAGCAGATGAAAAACTGAGTTGAAGCAGCAGACAGACACACACTGATTGCCATCAACATGCCATTGAACTAACTGCTCTATTACCTGGTCAAAGGAAGAGGTTTTGAAACGTGGGATGAAGTGGCGGTAGCAATCTGGGCGCACTGGCTTCCTCTCCTTCAACTCCACTATATGTCAAAAACAAAAGGGAGTTAAAAAAAAAATCTATCACACGAAGTGATGAAAAGAAAGAATGAAAACAAGGGTTAAATTGAAAACGACCTGAGTCCGGGTTATCGGCATCTGGAGACATGTTCACCAGGTCGGTCACTTTGAGGAAGGAGACAGCAGATCTGGGCTCAGAGGAAGGACCTGCGCTGGTTTCAAGCCTAGCGAGCCTTGTGGTTGGTGGGGTGTCGGCACAAAGCGATGAAGAACCCAAAGCTGAGGGAGGAATGCGAGAAACGAGTCACAAGAAGTGGAACTGCAAAGACACAAAGCACAAAAGCAGAAACCCAATGCACAGAAAAGAACAGACTTGGCTCTTAGTCATATTTATTTTTTTTCCCCATTAAAGAAATTGTCAGAAGCTAACCCACACATGATGCCAAAAGACAGAGAAGGCGCAGAGGGCTGTGGCTCTCTACCTTCCCGATCGATGGTGCTGGCATCCAGTGGGGGTGGAGGCGAGGAGGGAAGCGGCGCCATCTGTCGAGGAATCCCCCCGAACAGCTGCACGCCATTCACCTCAGCGTCTGTTCGAAAGATCACCTGGTTGACTTGTGTCCATTTGACTGCGGCACAGTGGCACACCAGGAATTTTCAGACAGTTACCTTCTTGCAGCAGTGATGCATTGGTGTTTTTGAGAGGTGAACTGCAGGAATAGGACACAAGGAATTTGATGCTCATTGGGAAACTCTGCATTCGGTAACATGTTACTTTTCCCAAAGATTAGCAGAGTGGTTTTTACCCGCGGCCCGACGGAGAGTTGACAGGATGGGCCAAAAAGTCCCAAAGGAAAATGGCGTCGCCCACGGAGACAATGCCCAGTTGGTCTGGTGTGAAGCTGACCTGGCGAATGGCCTGACTGTGGCCTATGAACATCTGGCACAGAGCAACAGGTTACAGTTATTAATGATGGGGGAAAATAATGACTTAAGTAGCTAAACAGAGAAACGAACACTCTTAACAATGAACACTGAAGCAGAGCTGAGCCACATAATTGCAGTTTTAACCTTTCTGGAGTAATTAGTACTGCAGCAATCACACTCAGCTCCTCCTAATTTATCTATTGATGCAGCAGAGAACATAATGTGCATGTTGTTTTTCCCTACAAATAAATATTCAACAGGAAAATCTCTCTTTTGAAAAGAAACAATGAATTAACTCTTTATACTACTGGCTGAGCCCTATCGTATGACCCCATATTGTGACCACCGTTGTCATGATCGTATATTTTCATGGAAATCTCTCCCCTTCACTACCTTTGTTCCTATAATTGGTATTTTGTCTGACTTGGATCAAATCAAATGGTCAGTCAGCACTCCAAGTTTTTGTTGATTACCTGCGAGTTGTTATCAAGTTGCATGTTGTAATCCCAAACTTTCACCATGTTGTTTCCGGCTGTGAGCAGGAATCGGCTGTCTTCACTCACAGCCAGCGAGGAACACTGCTGTTTGTGCACCTTTGACACCTGATCGGAGACACAAATTGGGTCAGAAAGTTTGTTTTTTGGCGTTTCGAGATCATTATAGTCTCAACACACAGTAGGATCGAAAGTATTATTTATCTGACTACTCAGGAAAAAGCCTCGTTACCTCTCGAAGCAGACGCCCTGTGTTGGCGCTAACCCACAGGATCTTGTTGGAGGACGTGGCGACCAACAAGTGTTCGATGGAGGACGGAGAGAAGCACACTTTGACAGCAGAATCCAGTCGTGTGCTGTCTGTGTCCAAGACGCTCACATCCACATGGAGCAACTGGACACAGAGAGGGCAGGCTGAGTGTGACTAAAGTGATCAGCAACATGCTCGAAGGTGGTGTGAGCAAAAAGAATGGCCGAAATATGACAGAAAAGGAAGACTGCAAACATACGACTCGAGCTTGAGATCGTTTTCAACAGCGGAAAAGACGCACATTATCAGCGATGTGACACAGGACTCAGTGCTACAAAGTGACTGTGTGAATACCTCGTCTAGAGACCGGGCGTCAGCAATCGTGACAATGTACTCCGAGGGACCCACAAAAGCCAGACAGCGACTGTCGCGGCTCACAGTGAGGGCATCTGGAGCGTGCTCGGTGCCTCTGGCCACCACGTTACCTTGCCAACCAGATAAGTGTTTGTAGTGTTTCGAAACAACATTATGTTAGGACATGATGCAAGACAACATGAGGGGGGAAAAGAGGCAAATTCTATCATCATCACTCATTATAAATGCATAAATGTATTTATATTTACTGGTAGTTAGATATATTTCAATGTGATGTTAGATGATTGGGTTGATCAAAGATGCATATATGCATGTATATGTCAACTGAGGATTGTTTTTGCATTTGTATACATACAAACGACTCTGAGGACGTTGTGCTCTTCCTCTGAGGAGTTGTAAAGTGCCAGAGAACCCTGGGAGTCGCAACTGAACATGGAATCCCCATCCGGTGAAAATGTCAGACCCACCACTTCCCCTCTGTGCTGCCTGCATTCATCAAAAGGGAAATAAAAAGCAACTATTACTCTCCCCCCAAGCAGTAGAGCTTGTGCCATTTCTGCAGTGACTGTATATGAATGAACTGAATTGCTGCTGTGAGCACTGGGGATTTTAGGTGAGTGGAGACGTACTTATGTTCCACTAGAAGTCTGGCCGTCGAGATGTCAAAGACTCTGATGATGCCGGAGCTGAAGCCACAGGAGAAGATGTGCTCGCTGGGGTGAAAGGCCACAGAGCAGGGACTGTCCTCAGACACAAAGTCGTACAACTACACACAGAAGAAGGAGGCAGATGTTCATTTACAAGCAAATTAATCAGTGATTACAGTCAAAATGTTACAATCAATGAAAGAGTTTTTAGAGGGAACCAATAAAACAGGTAAAACTGCTGCTCTATTGTAAATGAAGCACCGAAATAGCACCAAATTATCTTAAAGAAATAAAATCACCCATCGAGTGGTGCTGGATCACCTGGTGCAAGGAATCCATATTCCAGATGCGCACTGTGCCATCTGATGAGGCGGTTGTGAGGTGCCGCCGGATACCGTCCACACTGAAGCCAAGCACGGTGTCCGTGTGTGACCTCATGAGTGTGTTGTAACCGCGGCTGCTCACGTCCAGAAATCCAAGGTTCCCAGTCGAGGTGGCCGACAGGACCCGCAGACTGTCAAAGGACACCGACACCAGGCTCAGGGGCCCCTCGTGTTCTGGAAGAAGAGAGGATCCAAACTAAGAATGTTAGGTCTTCAATGTAGGAGTTCATATTCATATATTGATTGTAGCTCGACCTATTCAGAGAAAAACTGTTTGCTGTTGAGGATGTTCCGTTACGCCCGCTGTGCTTACCTGCCTCCAGGAAGACGGCAGAAAAATCAAGGGGCCAAAGCCGCAGGAAGCCGTCTTCAGAGCCCGTGGCGCAGAACGACGAGCACACGCTGATGCTGTTAATGGCAATGCCTGGTCCTGCAATGGAGCACATACATGCATGTCCTTTCAGGAAAAGGAATCTGATGGCATGTTTCTGAATATGCCAACACACTATGGTATCTTGCTGCACACTACTTGAACAAATAGTAGGAGAATGAGAAAAGTCCAAAATGCATCAGTTTGTGAAAGACCACACTCACAACTCATTTGTTCCTGTGGCGTCCAGGAAACTCCTAAAAATGGATCCGCGTCATATGGCATTTGAATCTGTGTGTGCACTTTTCCTGGCTGACAGGTTGCACACCCACCTGTGTTAAAAGTCCATTTCTCCCTGCGCTCTGCATGCTGTTGCTGCGCTGGCAGCAGCCTCCTCACATTTTTAACAACCACTCGGCTGTAGTCAATCTCAAAGATGTGACCAGTGCGGGTGCTGGCAAATCTAAAGACAGAGTTTCTTTTTATTTGCAGCTTCAACAAATTCAGAATAAAGCGCATTGTCTCCTCCTTCTGAAACAACCACCTGTGTTTACTCACAGCGTTCGATCGTCAACATACTGGTCTGAGGAGTTTCCCTCCTCAAAAGCCACATCAGTGAAGTCCAGTGAGTGGTATTCACCCAGGTTGACTGGACAGGAGCGCAGAGTGCCATTCCTCACTCGCCACAGACGAATGTTGTCACGACCGCATGACACCATCCTGAAACCAGCACACCAATCAGAATGACTCATAGACTTGTGGAAATTCGGTGTAGAGGCGGTGGCGGCGGCAGTGGCAGCAGCACTCCATCTTGGTATGTTTTGACAATCCTATGAGAAGTGCACTTTAATGTACCTACAATAGAAGCTTTTAGCTCTTCTACAATTCTATAGGAAAATTCTAAGTAGCCCTGTGGTTTGTCAATACTAAGAAACCCTGGAGGATGCAGTGTGAATGGACAATTCTACAACAGCCTTGCTATCTCTGCACACAGCCATGGACACTATGCTCCAATCATAATATGTAAATGCAGCAGTATTTTTTTGATGGGCAAATCAAGTGTTTTTATGCTTGAGCATAAGTGTTGAGTCTAAAGAAAAGTGTTTCTTGGAACAATTTCCCATTCATTAGAGTATCAAAGACCGCAACCTGCCTGTCAGCATCCTCACTGAGCCTTCATTGCACTGTGGGGATACGACTGAAGATTCAGTCCTGCTTTTTTTTCCATGAGCATTTCCAGAATGGATTGTCTGTCTTTGATGTTTGACCTTTTACTAAATGTTAAAAAAAATTTCAATATCTACAACTTTTTTAAAATTTCTGCTTATACGTTTTATGTTTGTTTGTCTAGCTAAGCGAAACAGGTTTACAGAGATACAACATCATCACATATAATAAAAAATAATATGATCAAAGAAGCAAGTATGAAGCAGGCCAAGTACCTGGTATCATCAAAGAAGGAAACCTTCATAGTGTGAATATCCACATCCGTGTGTGCTTTGGCTACAACGGTCACATCTCCTCCTTTAGAGACATTCAGAGTGTTCCACACGACCACCATCTGGGAAATGTTGAATTGGAAAAAACAAAATGAGATAACCAACAAAATCTAGGAAAGGAAATTAAGAGCGCTCAGATCACTGACAGAATGTGAATGAGTATAAATGGCTATAATGATTTGTTCCTTTGAATAATTACTCTTAATCATTGTAGGACTGAATGATGCATTGCTGCAGCCAGGACCAGACCTGGCAAAGCAGATTTTCATGAGGAAAGAAAAGACTGCTTCCAGTGGAGCTCACCATTCTGTTGTGGCGGTCTCTGCCCACCCCACAGAGAGTTCCTCCACTGTTTGAGAAGCTTCAAGAAATCCATTGAAAACAAAGCAAACAAGCAGGGTTCACCATTGTCTAGCAACCTTCCGTCCTTCTGAGTAATGGTTTCTGTGTTGCGTGTGACTTACCTGAGGCAGAACCAAGAGTGACCATGAATAGTGAACATGGCCAAGGAGCTCCCTTTGTGATAATCCCACATGCGGACAACACTGTTGCTGCCCGTTTGTGCAGAAGCCAGCACTGTTGTGTTGCCATTAAACGCCAGTGCAGAAACCTACAGAGGAAAAACACAAATGGGCAGAAGATTGACAATTTTAAGACTGACAAGGTCACAAAAAAAGGTCGCGATCACGTCTAAAATTAAAATGCTAACTACTATCGAAACAGGTATCACATTCACCTTATCAGTGTGGCCGATGAAAAACCTCTGCTGGTTGGAAGAGATCTTCATAGACACGATAATCGCGTGACAAGGATAAACCACTGCGTCCCCTGCTTTGGTCCACAGGGCCTACATTTGCAAAAAAGAAACAGCCTGTAAAACGTGCGTTAGGTTTTGGCTTCTTGCAGCCTTCAAAGTGGCTCTGTGTGGGGTTAGATGATCGAAATCCTTCAAATGCACATACATGTTTAAAAGAGCCTCCTCCAAAGCCGATGATTCGACTGAGCCTGAGAATCGGGTCTGGGAGCAGCCGCTAAAAAGTGAATGAAATTATGTTCCAACGTGCTCTGAGACACATTTTCCCTCAGCTGTAATTTTTATTGGCTTTTGCACTCTCTCAGTCTCTTACCTGCTGTTTGGTCATTTTCGATGATGTCACAGATAAGGGTCGGGGAACAGGACTGCACAGGAACTACAACATGAAGAATCCAAAGGGTGTTTTTTTCTGTTCTCTGACAATTCAACACAATCTATTCAAGCACAACAGGATGATGTGCATGGTGTGTTGCAAAATGAACGAGTGCAAAGTGTGAACTCAGTGTGGAGCAAGTTGCGTCACCTCTTCCGTGCTTTCTCCAGCATGCTGGCTGAAAGTGCCCTCCCGATGAACATATACATGAACTCCAGCATCTCCATTACCACTGGGCGCTGCCGATGGAAGGTGGTGCAAACTGGAGCTCGCTGAACCCCGACTCTGACCATCAACTTGGAAAAGCCAGTCCTTCTGCTGAGTGGAAACAACACCCAGTTCAGGTACGTTGGCCACCACAGGGCTGCGACTTTGTGGAAGCTGAGTAAAAAACAAGAAGAAAAATTAAACAATTGAGATTGAAAGACCTTTTTTGCTCACACGCAGGAGTGATCTCACCATTTTCGGAGTGGTGATCTGCTGGATGAGAGACACTCGGTCTTGAACTGATTTGCTGAGGCTGACGCAGCGATGCTCCTCTCGAAAAGGACTTCTGTGGTCAGAAGCACCTCCTGAAAAGGGCAAATTATACCGATTCAACTGTCGCGTCTCACAATAATGTGCATCATTTATTTCTCATGCATGATAAGTAAAATGAGCTTTTTGTCTTTAAAGGGGAAATAATTCTTTTTAGCAAAATTCTACATGAAACCAGACCTACAGTCTTACATGAAAAGGTTTTAAGAAAAAGCGTTTTCTCTTATAACGTACGAGGCTCTTGCAGTGGACTCCCCTTTTGAATAGAGTCAAACGGTAACTTTGTTCCTTCGGAGGGAAACCTGTTGAGAAGGGACCAAATTTCAAAAAAAGCAAAGAAACGTTCATACAAAATATACATGTTACACTTTCTTTTGCAACTGGTGTTTTGAGAAACTATGTCTAATAACACATTTGTAAATATTTCACAACACAAAACAAAATCTCCCCAATTCAAAAGTTCATGTCAGTGTTAGATTTTTCCCTCCTGAGTTGGTCATAGTATACCTGATGTGATCATAGAGATCATGCCAGGAGCTTCCTTTGGGCACAGGGAAAGACATGTCTCTGGGTATGGGACCAGTTCCTCGAGAAGATGACAGACCCATCAGCTTGGCTTCGCTGAAAGAGATTCCTGTTGAAAGACAAGGAAAGTTTTCACAATAGGAATTCACATCTCTTCCTCGGCGATGTGAAGATTAGCTCTGGTTGGCAATCTTCACGAAGATATGCCTGCAAAACAAATACATCTTGTGCTTCTCAACTCTCTCTGCCTCAGCTCCTCCTTCATGCCTGCTGCAGTGGATAGCTCTTGCCTTTGATTGGACGTGAGGACAGACGTCTTGATTCTCACCTGGATCGAGCAGCAGGTCGGACGTAAACATATTTTTCACGGACATGTTGGCGCACAGCCTGACGCTCCTCAGGTGACTGTAGCAGCGGTTGACATAGGCGGACAGAGTGTAGGACAGATCCAGCATCAGACAGGTCCAGCGCACTGAAGTGGGAGCAGGACCCACCAACCCTGGGTGGAAAAGATGCCAATGCAGCAGGTGGGCCGAGTGAAATGAACAAAGTTACACTGCAGTAGAAGCTGGCTCGCTGCTTCAGAAAAGAGCAATGGCTTTCAGGGCAACAAAATGTGTGTGCTCAATGAAATTACCATGTCTTGCTGAGCGAGATGTGTTCTCATACACAGAATCCTTTGCAGCGCCACAAAGGAAAGGAAACTGAAGCCATGTAGGTGTGGACTTGAACTCTTTGAACATGTTGGAAAAGGAAATGCGGATCACCTGGCCCTCCTAAATATCACAGCAGAAAAAGAGAGAACAACATTGTTTTGCCTGAATCTGAACACAAGAAAGACTGGCTTGTGAACTGTTTGCTTGTTCATAAAGACAAGATGTGAGGTACCTCTGCGGCCACATCCAGGTGCACCACAAAGTACTTGCCCGGCGTGGGCCTGAAAAGGAGGTAGAAGTAGCGCCCGGTGAGCCCCAGAGACTGGTGGCTGCTTTTGGGGATCAGGATGTAGCTGTTGGAGGGGACAGGGCCCCTGATCTGGAACACTGGACATTTCAGCCTTCTGTCCTGGGGGGCAGACAAAATCGACAAAGAACAAGCTTTACCCATCCTCCTGACCCTGCAAACCTGCCCCCACTATGCAGGGAACCAGACCGACCACAGCATGTGTCATGGGGCTTATAACAGTTCATTTTTAGCTTGCACAGCAGCTGTATGTTTGAACTGTGTTTAGGGGGGTCCCTTCAGTTACCGTGTAAGATGACACGTCCCCCTCTTGAGCCGACTTCTTCCATTCTTCTACTTTGACATGTTTGAAAATGTTGACATAAGGATGCTGCCAGCCTACAAAATCAAAACGTGGTTCAAGAGGAGTTAATGAGGCGTCTCAGACACTAGTCTGTCTAAAATGTAAGAGTAAAAACGAGTTAAAGTGAGAGCACTGACAGCTGGCTTTACCTTTAGAGGCCATTAAAGGATGTCGTTGAGAGGGAATTGTCCACCTGTTGAAGTTTAGGTCCAAATGTTAGCTGACGAGCAGACTGTCAAAATTAAAGAGAGGTGATTTGAACAGCCTGCATGCATTATCAATAGAAAACGTTTTGTTTAAGCGCTATCTCGAAGTGAACACGTCTCGAGTTCACCTGGAACCGAGTATACAAGTTGAATCAGTCTTTGCCTGCTGGAGCAGTTATTTCCTTCCCGCTCCAGCCTCCGCCGTTGTCAAGGACGTCATGACGTCATGACGCCAAGGCGAATCTCAGCGCTTCTGGGTAATGAAGTTTCCCAGAGCATTCGCCGCAAACACAAACGGCCACCAGTTACTTATTTATGGGATTCTTGTGCCCACATGTCTGTGGGACTTGTTTATTTGTTTTCTTTGGTATTTAAAAAAAGAAATCATTGTTACTGTCCTTGAGTTCCCTATCGTCTTCCAATATCATGGTTTTATTTTAGCAAGAAGGAAGCACTTTCTTTCAACAATGTAACCGATTTTGAATTGTATAAATTTATGGCACAAGAAAAGAGAAGCTTTTAAAAGTTTTGATGATTTCTTCAATCACTGAGACATTTATTTATTCAGTCTCTCTTATCTTGCATAATAATTGTGATCAAATGAATTCCTTTCCAAAAAACCATGCATGTGTTTGCGTGTCCCACACAGTGTCAAACATTCAATAATTTATTTAATAAATACAATTAGTTCACATCATTTACAATGATTCAAAATTTTCTCAACGTACAATTTATGTTTCACCAACTACCACAAATACAAGAAACAACATCAAGCATCAGACTGTTCTAATGCTGTCAAAATGCATTTAGTCTAAATCTGTGTTTACAACATTTGGGAGCGTCTCAACTGGGTCTTTTAGAAGAATGAGGAAGGACACCCGCATTCCTGAAGAGGAGTGTATTGTTCCATTGTCATCCCCTTTCTGCGAGGTGGGGTCTTTACTGAGCAACGGCAGGGAGTGAGCCAGAGCAACATCAGGCTGTGAAGAACCTGGGAGCACTTGATGCTGACAAGTCTCAGGAGACGGTAAACCCTCAGACATTGCCCTGATTGCTGAGACAGAGGATCTGCTGTGCTCAGGCACTGTGGCGATGGAGAAGGTGTCCACGCGATGATCAAACACAGCTAGTCATTGTCCACAACATACAATCTCTGTCTGTGTCCTCCAGCTGCACAGCTTCCTCTTCAGCTCCTCTTGCACCTGCACCCAGACTGGAGGTGAGTTCATCGCAACCTCAATGTACCATTTTGTGCCCTCGCTGAAAAAATGTTCTTCAAATTCCCACAGTGGGGGTGCTGAATTTCAAGGAAACGTCAACGTGCCGCAAAATAAGACCTCCAAAAAAAAAAAGTAACAGAATGCCAAAACAAGCATTAACGCATTTTATGTGAACGTTGAGTTCTTGCGGCATGTTGTCACTCACAATTATTGTACTTTCAAAGGAAAAAAACGAATAAAGTGGGACCAACCTCTTTATTGGCATAGCAATAGAGTATAGCCACCAAAAAGCCCTGTGAAGACATGAGATCAGGTTTAGCGAGCTGCTCTATAAACACTGCTCAGGAGCACATGATTCACTGCTTAAAACACCGAAACTGTTTCCCGGTGATGGACTTATCAGCATTGCAGCAGCTCTAGGTCGAAATTGATCTTACCTGAAATGAACTGATAAAAAGGGAGAAAAACACCTTAATGTAGCGCAAAACACCTGTTGTCTGCTCGTCCATGGCAAAGACAAAAACTACCTCATGAATCCCAAACAGAGGAATGAGGGTGAGAGACGCTTTGGCAAGCCTGCAAGAATGAGTGGGAAACAGACCATTTACACAGTATACAGTACAACACACTTGAATGAAAATGAATCTGTATATCGTTCAGCTTTTCCGCCTCAATCCACCACTTGCTTTGGGTCAATGCACTGCTTTCAAGTCCTGTCTCTGAAAACTTGCCTGAGTTTGTAATCGGGGTATCGAGTTTGGTTGCTGGCACGCAATTTGGTGAAAATGACCCTCAGGATCTTGATGAAAATAAGAAAGTTGACCTGTTGATATGTGATAAAAAGAATGGGATGTGTTGTTTGGGTTAATGCAATTCATTGGAACACATCACGTAGAGGATCTCTGAATATTTGAATGCGTACAAGAGAAGCAAAAAGAACCGGGAAACGGATGATCCACCAATAGCTCATGTTTTCATTGACGGCCCAGCACCTGAGAAAGAAGAGGCAAATGTGGCTGTTTCGCATGCGGGGCAGGCACATACGCACGCACGCTCGCACACACGCCACATGCACACACACACGCGTGTCGTATTGAATCGTCACAGAACACCTTCACATCCAGCTTCACTCACTCCTTATTTTCTTTCAACATCTTCACCACAACCCAGGGCACCACAAATAGGAGAGGTGTTCCTATGACAAAAGCAGGTTTTAGGCTTTTTTCTTAACAAATCCAATCTGAAACAAAAGCAGCTTGGACATTTCTGACAAAGGAAACCAAACCTCTTCAAGTGAGCTGAAGCCTGAATTCACACATTTTTTGCTTGGGACCAAAGAGAACAATGAGATGTTTCTGTTGAACTTGTGCAACTGCCTAACACATCTTAGCTTTACTATAAGTATTTAGAAAGGAGATTAATGTGAGGAATTGAAAGTCAATAATGCCTTGAGACCTTCTGATGTGCTTCGCCATTGAGAAGACCAAGCAACTTACCCCAGCCAAGACAAACGTATGGGAAGTACTTGTTGCTTTCAATGAGGACTGAAGCGATAAGAACTGAGTACAAATAAACTGCTTCTCCAAAAAACCAGCAATGATTGGCCAGGACAAAGTATTGCATCATCACCTGCGCTATCCTGCAGCCAATAGCAGCCTGAAAACACACATCGCAATGGATCAGTGTTGAAACAAAAAGACATCTAAATTTGTTGCTGATTTTAAAAGATACAGTATTTGTGGATTCACACTGAATTAAATCCGGACGCTCACTTCATGACTGAGCATGTCGCTCACATCAGTGGTTTGCAGGATCTCTCTGCCCCAGTGGCGGTCCATCATCGTGTCTTTCACGATGACAGCTGCCGCTCTCAGGATGAATGACACAAAGAGATTAGCATGAATGTAGTTTCTGGTGCATCGCAGTTTCCTGTCAGGGACAAAGACAACAAAACAAAGCTGGTAACTCACTGGCTGATTCACCAGTTCGCACACACAAGGACACAGCGATAAATCTTCAACCTTTTTTGGTTAAATCTTTGGAGAAAAACTCGACTCACTTGATCTCTTGAACTGTAATTACATTTATGATGTTCACACATTAGTTGGTGGTCAGATTATACAGCATTTTCTGAACATAGACTGTGGTCGTTACTGTAACCTTGCATAGTGTTGTCAGCATTCGATTAAATAATGGCTGTGATGGCAAAACAAAACAAGTAATCAAACTGGTCAGCTGGCTTACCTGAAGCTCAAGAGAACAATCAGAGCGGTCAGGAGCGTGGTGAGGGACACCGAGTAGCCAACTGTGTAGAGCATCCTGAAACTCATCATCAACTGTAGGTGCCAAAGCTGCCGAAAGAAGTGAAAGAAGTGAAAGAAGAAAGAAGAAGTGAAAATCAATGCCTATGATTTTTTATCATACCTCGATAAACAATATAGAGAGAGATGTGAGAGATAGAACCACACGACAGACGCTGCACCTGCATAATTCATCTGGTGAAAACTGTGTCCCTGTCGGAAAAGGACCTAAGTAGCTCATTTCTGTCTCCTTTACACATCATGACAGAGAGATGGAAGTTTTATTATGGGTTTGTACTGCCCAGGAGTGACATATGATACCCATTCGTGGTTATGAAAATGTTCCAGTGCTGCCATTTTTCTATCAGCCACCTATCACATGTATAAATTGCATATTATCATCTGACAACAGGTGAAAGCGAGTCGGTCTGGAGGGCGTGTTCCTGCAAAACAAAAGAGACGACCTTTCCGGCGGCGCACAAAAGCAGCCGTTCAAATCTGCTGTATTATGCTGTCAGTTTCTCCTGATGGATGTGTTTTGGTGGGCCGTACCTCTTGAGACGTGACCTCTTTTTCCTCCTGGCATTGGGACATGTCTCGCCAAACCTCCCCGCTGTCATCCGTCTCCCAAAAGCCGTCGAGACCACACCGTCTCCGTACAACACCCTGTGACACTGGAGAGGAGACCATCGGTTGGACAGTCAGCTTGTACTCTTTTGTTTTGTTTTCTCACGAAGGGTCACATGTGGGCTGAGGCATGCATCACACAGTGGGCTCGTAAATGACCTAAATGGACTATCGGTATGTGGGGAAATAGAGATATTACAGGAACAGTGCACAGAGATATAAGCAACGTAATCACACATTACATTCATGGTGAATGTTGGAGAATCTCAAGGCAGTTTGGCTGCCTGACAGCAGGAGGGTGCACAAACATCACATGACCGAGCAGGCAGGAGCTGGATGAGGGGAGGTTTTATCGGGCCTCGGGGTGTTTGAGACCAGGAGTTTTTGATATTTGTTTGATGCAATATATGCCCAGTAATCTGCATTGTTTGTCAGCTGCACACGTGGCGGTAAAGTGTGACGCCTTGTGTGGAGCTCAGGCCTGTGCACAACACTGACCTGTTTGCGTACGCATTGAGATTGTGAGCCGGTTCGGTTTGATGTAAATTGTTTTCTGCTGTGGCAAAGTATCGATTCCTGTTCAGTCTCTTGTCCATCAGTCATCCTTTCATCCACTCCAATGAGAACCTGCTCAAACAAGCGGTTGAATGGTTCTCGGGTCCTGGAGTTTCATTGTACGTACCGAATGTTTTGTTGAAGTAGCTGCCACTCAAATGACCTACAACAAGCTTTCGTGGTGAACATAAAAGGACTGATTATGTCCTGGAAGAAGACCTTCATCCTACTTTGTCAAAAATCGACAGTTGAGGCTACACCTAGCAAGAAGATGCCAACAAGAGCAGCATCATGGTAACTTACCGGGATGCTCTTTTTTCTCAGTGTCTTGCAGAGAGCAAACACAATAAGCACACCTTGCTAGTAAATTTTGTATGATATTGATATGTCAGTAATAAGAGGGAGAGGAAATAAACTGTTTATGGAGGTTGAACATCTCCAGAGAAATTTCCCTGACCAGTCAAGTGAACTTGAGAGAAAACTACCAAATGTAAATGATATACTCATGAGAGGCAAGGACAAGATGACACAAACACAAGATTTCACGATATTCATTGATATTTCACTCCGTTGTTGCTGTTACCTTTGTCATACCAGGGCAGGTAGAAAGGGCAAGAAATGTTGACCATAATACCAGCAGGAGTATCTGGCCAGCAAGCATATTGGTCAAATGTCCTATTACAGAACAATCCTGCTAGAACAGCAAACAACGACAACAACAAAACACACCCTGAGAAGATTTCTCATCATTTCGGTCTCACCAAAGTAAAAATGTCATTGACCCTTTTATGTGCCACTTCAAATGTGTTAAACGTTGATGACGGATGTGACATTACGCATCGAGCATTGCTCCATAGCACGAATGTGCTCCCTTTTCCTTTATAACTCACATTCAATGAAAAGAAAAATGCTCCATACCTTGAGCCAGCCGCTCCTTCTGTATCATTCTAACACAGTTTTCTTTATACTGGACCCACTTCCTATACGTCTCCTCCAAGACTTTGCCATTGACCATTTCAAACTGAAATTATACACAAAGGCCACTGTCAACAAAAGCTTTCATGAGTGAGAGAGAAGTGCTACTATTGTACAATGAGCGCAAGTGACACACACCCTTTGCAGTAGGAGAAACAGCAGGCCGATCAGGGCTGCTATGCACTGAGAGCAATCCATCTCCTCAAGCTTCAACCTGACTGGACACACTGGTGAGAAACACAACAGATGTGAAAAATTAATTAAAAATGATGCAATCAACTGAGTGTTTGAGACAGATGTGAGGCGTTATTTGTGGCTTTAACATGTAAAACAGCCACGAAAGTCTCACACACACACATACACACACACACACACACACACACACACACACACACACACACACACACGGACTGAAAAACAAGCAGCATTTTTCCTCCTCATGAGAACTACACACTTCCAGGAGAATTTGTGGCTGACTGTGCCATCTGGGAGGTAACGCTGCTGCCACCTCGGGCACGTGGCGCCTGCTGCTGTGTATCAACAGACTGATGTGATTTCTTTCTCCTGGTAGGTGGCATTCAATAGAAATCGCCTGGGGTAGTATGAAGAGTGGCTTGTGTTCAGTTTCACATGTGGAGCTGTTCCAGCCTTCTTGTGACAGCTGGGGGGGTGGACAACTACTGAAACCTTTTAATCGGCACATGCTCACGAGAATTATTTAATTCATTATTATAGGGCAAAAGAGGATGACTCATTTCTGTATGTGATGGCTGGGAGATTCCTTCAATATGAATTGATCAGGTTTGATGAGAATTATTTAGGTAATGAACCTGGAGTGAGAACACAAGGGTGAACTAGTG
>JASSRZ010000086.1:10687977-10699176 GCA_032164315.1 Malacoctenus gilli | reverse complement strand
GGCAGAACAAAGCTGACGTCGGTGCAGATGGCGCCCTGGCTCCACTGTCGGATGAAGTGTCGCACCCAGGTCGTCTTGCCAATGCCGGCCACACCGACGGTGAGGGAGACCCTGGGGGGCAAACTGACCCGGGTCAGGGGCTCAAACAGCTTGGCCAGCCCAAGCGGCATCAGGTGGTTTCGTCTTCCTCCTCGGGTCACTCCCACCTGCATCAGGTCGTGCTCCTTCTGCTGGAGGTCGGACAGTCCGTCCACCAGGAGCAAAGTGCGTGAAGAGATGTTGAGTTTGGGGCAGCTGACTGAATCTCTCTCTCTGTACTGCTCATATTTCCGCAACAGCACGTCTCTGTGCTCCTTCACCATCATTTCTGGGAGGAAAGATCAAATTCATCAATAACGCTGCTTGATTCTTTGCCAAACTAGAATGAAACGCTACTTTAAACGATTGGCCGTCGCAAAGACCAAGTTCTTCTCACCGTGGTTCACTATGAGCTGGGCAACCTGTGAGTCAGAGCTCTCCATGAACGCCTGCAGGGCGTCGGAGACCTGTCGGTCCTTGCCAGTGACAATGGTGGCGAGCATGTCGACTTGCTCCGGTAACTGACCCGCTTCCTTGATCTTGGCTTCCTCCTCTGCGGTCAGCACGTCCACATCCCTCAGGTGGGACAGTGCCTCCGCCATTAGGGCGGGCGTGACGAAGCGTCGGAACTGCACTTGATGCTTTTGGATCCAGCCGAGAACTAATTGGAAAACGAAATGGCAATCGTTGTGGGAAGCAGGTGAGTCCCGTTGGGATTTTTCATTTTTGTTTTTGAGTTTTTCTGCACCAAAACGGTAAACAAATGAGTTGTCACTTTTGAAACACGTGAGCTCTCTGAACACAGCTGCAGGGTTTTCCCACAGGAAACTGACAAGCGGATGTGGTTAGCAATACACCATAACATGTCATGTCTTTGTGAGAGTGTAATTATATCGGTAAAAGGAGAGGATGAATATATGGAGATCCTCTTGAGAGCTGGACTCTGTCAAGAACATACAAATTAAACTTGATTGAGCTGAATGAATTATCCATTCATTCATTCACCCTCTATAGCATTTTTAAATCAGAGGGTCGAGTGAGGTGGTGGAACCGATCGCACACAAACAACCCCGCACGAATGTTTCCGGACGGTGCGAGGAAACCCGTGCTCGCTGAGCCTCGCTGGATCCGTTACCTTCTGCCTCTGCCGGTAAGGTGGCCGAGCGGGACATCGACTGAAGGTCCACATAACAGTCGTCCTGCCATGTGATGCGCTTGCTTCGATCCAGGATGGAGTCGTAATGTGTCTTCCTCTCCATGGGAAGGTTGTCGCTCTCCTGTTGGCCTCTCTCCTCTTT
Organism: Malacoctenus gilli; assembly: GCA_032164315.1. Lineage (NCBI taxonomy): Eukaryota > Metazoa > Chordata > Actinopteri > Blenniiformes > Labrisomidae > Malacoctenus > Malacoctenus gilli. The sequence goes on along the minus strand of JASSRZ010000086.1, from coordinate 10,697,800 downwards.
TCTGCCCATTCCAGACAAATCATTCACAACATATTTTAACGCCACATATATGAGTATATATTGTGTGCATGTGGGCCTGCTGGAGTTTAATCAACTTGCTTATTTGATGGGGTTCGTGTCAGAAAACGCTTGTTGTGTTTTCTTGTTTGTGTTGCTCCACTCAGAGGTTTCTTCAACCTCTATTCAATCTCTACATGTGGGCTATAAGAGTAATGTACTTTTGTAATGCATGCTGATTATGTTTGTTGAAAGGTGGTGTGTAATCAAGGGTCCACCACAGAATGCTCCAGCCTCAATTATATCCCATGTTGATTTCTGTGCAGGTTACACAAATGGACGGGTCCATCGATTTTCTGCAAATGGACCAGAATCCATATTCATTCATCAGACATGAAAGGCTCAAACAGGCAAACTTGCTATTACGCTGCATGTTGTGGTTTCAGGCCGAGGAATTCAATAAAGACACCTTACATCCTGGGGAGAGCCACTTCCCCTCTTCGATGAGCCAAATGTGCAAATCACTCGTGCTCTTCGTTTTTTTTCCTTTTTCCCCTTTAAGTGGGTGAGTGCATCACATGTCCAGATAAGTCAAAGCAATTTTCAAACACTTAATTTGGAGCAACATTTCATCTCCTGAATGGAGCTCTGAAATAAACATGAAACACTTTTAAAGCTCTTCTTTAAAGTAGCCGCTTCCGCCTTCAGCCAGGAAAAAAATTGTGCCGTTAAAAATTTGGAAGAAAAGGTTCATGATTAAATAAAATGTCCGTATCGCTCCACCTCGACAGCTCATCAACATCCCCATGTACTTCAGCTTCTACCTCTTTCCTCTGTTGGAGTCACTGAAGTCTAAACGATTGGCACTCGCTCAGCAATCAACTCAAGAGGGGTTATTTTCCAGCTACCATGAAGTCGCCTGAGTTCGACATGAGAGTCTTGCCCATGAAGCTGCTTTGGGTCAATGGGAGCATCTGTGATCCCTGGTGGGAGAGGTATTTCTGAGGTACCGCCAGACCAGGCAGCCGTTGAGGCTGAAGTGAGTCAGAAACTTGCCACATTCTAATCAATTGGGGAGAAGAAGCATCAGCAGGGTGCCGGAAAAATCGTGCTGTAGAACTTTTGAGTGACTCCTAATCAGCCCAAAGCCTTGATGAAAATGACTGAGAGAAAGAAGGTCTCGTAACGCATTTTCGATCACTGTGCTCTTGGGGCCCTTAAAAGTTCAATAACTTCAACAAGATGCTTTGTGTTTGAAACAAGCAAAAACCAATGGAACCACATTCAACCTTTTAAGTAAGACTAAAAGACTTAAGAAGCTTTTAGGTGATTATGTCTCATCTCAGGTGTGACGAGATATTTCTTTGAGTAGAAGTTCGTCAAATCTTGCCAAGATTTGGTTTGCCAGCCCAAATCAGCCTTCAAACATTCAAATACAAGTATGATTTGATGTAACAACATAAAAAACAGCAAATTAAAGGAACACAGACGAGTTCTTTTGTCAATTCCATTGACAGTTTCGCTGAAATTATCAAGAGAAATGCAAACGTCTTCCTGTGTGGTTTGTCGCCGATCACGTAACTTCTCTCAAAGGAAGCCGACCTACAACATTCTGACCTCAAACTCGGGCCAGCTCCTCACTTTCAGTTGAAACTTTCAAACTTATCAACGTCCAAGAAAACGGATTTTTCATTGAAACCGACAATAATACGGATCCAAAATGTTGAGGACTGTTTCACAAGGCAGCAGTGAGCAGCGCAGACACTCACCATGGGTTTCCTGGAGTCGTCTTTTGGTGACAGATGTCGGCAGCTGCTTTCCACACAGGCTTGTTGAACGCTGACATAATCCACACAGAAGCTGGTTCAACAAAATCCGGGGAAATTGAAGATATCTCTTGTAAAAAAAAAAAAAAAAGAAAAGTCAAGTCTCGCAGCAGAGTGAGTTGTGAGAACACAGCTCGGCATGCAGCCTCCGACTGCAGCTCTACCGCTTTTTGGTGCTGCAGCTCCTTCCTGTGCATCTCCTTTGCTTTCCTGTGTTGTGGTGAGCAGGTCAACAGTGAAAACAAAAACGTCTGCTTTGAGCTCGCACACGCGACACCAAGCCAGACGAGACCTGACAGTTTCACAGCGCCACAGTTCCCCCCACGTCCGACTGAAAGTGCAGAGATGAGCCCGCAGGTCAGGAACGACCTCAGGAGAGGAATCAGGCCGCAAACACATGGAAACTGTAAAGTGGTGACGGTTAAAACAAGTCGAGCATTGATTGGAGGGGGAAAAAGAGAGGATTTGTGAAGAAGACATCTCAAACTCGCACGACTGACGAATCTTACACAAACGGGTGAGAAACTTTTGCTTTTATTTCAAATCTGCAACAGTGCGCGACATGAGAGGAAATACCAAGAAAGTACTTGGTAAACAAAGATTCGGAATTGCAGCTGAAGATCACACAAAGTCCCTTTTCCAGTGTTTTTCTTGTATCATGTTATTCAGTGCGACGTCTCAAGGATACATGTGCTTTTTTTCATTGCACGTGGATGGCGGTCAGGTGCTCGCGGGCCTACGAACATGATCCAGAAGTTGGAAAAAAAAAAAACAGGCCTCCATTCAAATGCTTTTCTTTTTTTTTCTTCAGCATTGTGGAGTTTCTTCTGGATCGAAGTGAAGACTCACGCTGAGTCAGTCGCACAGAGAAAATTGTAATCTCAAGATTGAATATTCTTGCTAAAAACTTACTACTGCTACTTTTTTTTTTACACAGATGCTTAAAATAGAGAAGTTTACAATAAAATACAAAAAAACAAACCAATTCTTTACTTGGATTTTTTTTTCTTTTTTCTACAACACAAATAGATTTTTTTTCTTCCCTTTGCCTTCGACACCAAACGACGGTTGATATATAGACGACACAGTTTGTGGATTAGGTGGTCTCAAAACAGAGACTGTTAAAAAAAAAACCCTCAACATACAGCTTGGCTTCAATCTTTTGTTGCTCCCCACAGTGGTCCACAGCTGCTGGACCCCCACCACTTCATCTACTGAGAATGTGCAGGCTTCATCTACAGCATGCGACTCACTCACTGTAACTACGTTTTATACGACCAAACATCAAATAGCATCAATGCTTCAAATGAGAAAGGCTAATCATGGGGGGGGGGTGTCAAAAGTGCTTCATTTTCTCCTGATTGGTGTCAAATCACTGACAGTGAAATATGTGAAAAGAACTTGTTATTTTGCCCCTTTTCTTCCTCCTGTAAAACAGGATCAAGCATCGCACCACATGTCCTACAATTGATGGCGTTTTATAATCCCATAGAGAAGCAGCCGAGCTGTCATGGTAACGGGTGTTTGTGGTTGGCTGCTGGAAATGGCAGCTGGCTGCTGGAAATGGCAGCAGTCAAATCTGAGAGACGTCCCCACCAACTCCAACAAATGGCGATCCTTTATCAGCAATAACTTGTGATTTTCAACCACCACAACAAAACAGCAAAGATGGCTTCACCGTCCTTGTCGCAGGTGAGGAAGCAGTGGATTAAATAACACACAGGTGGAAGGCACGGGAGAGGTTCGTCCCACTCGAGAACACATCGGAAACGCAGCGTCGCTCCCAACGACAGAAGAGCCATATTCAAAAATAACTTCAGTCTCACGCGCTCCTTTCTTCTACTCCAAAAATGTAAACAATTCACCTTCAAGCAGGCACACAGAAGAGGTTAAAGACACTCAATACGGATTAGAGCCATTCACATTTAAAGGACGATCAAGGCCCTGAAGTGACTACAGCCTAAATTGGACTAGTGAAACATGTTGCACAGAAAACAAAGTGGGAATTTAACCCATCCAAGAAAACAATTGAAAAGAGAGTTTAACAAGCATTATTGTGGCTGTGAAGCCTGTTGTTAAGTTATTGTAGTACCAGCTAAGCTTACTGCATAATTCAAAGGAAGAAGTCTGAGAACAGACGGGTCTAAAGGCTCCACAGAAACACCAACGGGTCGAAAAAAAGAAGTTCATTTCGAGAGATCCCTCTGTCATTACCAAGTAACTACCAGCACTGTTGACGGGCTCAGGTGTCTTTCACTCCTGAAAAATGTGATCATATCTCGAGTGAGCTACAAAATTGGGCTCATTACTGGCCTAATTTTGTGGTCACAGGTTCCATCGTATGTCAAAGCTGACATTACGTGTAACCGCAATAATAACGAGCAATTAAAACAATTACTTTCATCAGTGATATTCGAAAGAAGCACAGAAGGACACTTGGTGGCATTCAGTCTCAGAACAGCAGCACATGTCATCACACACAGGTCAAATACTCTCTCTCTCTCTCTCTCTCTCTCTCTCCCTCTCCCCCTTAACATGTGTCCCCACTCGCGTTCTCCCACGCACACAAACATTTCCAAGTGCGTACGTGTAACATCAAAGCCTGGATTATAGATCGGACAGCCCCTCTGCGTGTTCGCTCAGCTCCATGGTGTAGTAGTCTTGCGGACGCCTGGGAAGACAGAGACCGTATAAGAAGTAATTGAATACATGCCACCGAATCCTTCAAATTCAGCTCCTGATTGCAACCTGGATTTGTTGTATTTCTTAGACTAACTAAGAGCGAGAAGATGTGACACATTCCTGTCAAACAAATGGACCCGACAACGAAAGAATCATGGAATTGAATTTTCCCCCAATAAAAGACACCTTATGCAAAACCTAATAATACAGGCCAGGTGTAGGTGACAAGTGTGTAGGACAAGAGAATGTTTTAGTTTTGAATGCAAGTGCCGGAAAGCTTGATTGAAGAGACATATTGGATGTGTAGAAAAAATTAGCACAAGTGAAATGTGATGACCCGAAAGTGGCAGCGCGAGCATGAAGACAGTTTGAGGGAGATCCACTAAAGCTCCGCCCTCACAGAGCCGCCGTGTCCTTTGAAGAGTTTTCATAAAGCACCTGGTCGTCTTTCAAAGCGGGGTGATATGAGTGGTGGAACTAGTTGGTGAAAGATTCAAATCAGAATGAGTGAGGCAATTTTATAATGACTTTCTTCCAGACTTTCACATCAGTAGAAGAACTTCCAGAAAGGATTTCTGGAGGTTCTTCTGGATGTAATCTTCTGGATGTAATCTGAACTGCATCAAACTTACATGAGTGTTTCCAAGGAAACTGCACGAATGTGACTTAAATATAATGACTCTGTAACATATGGAGTGTTTCTGCATGCAGAAAAAAAACACGTCAACATGATTGATTGACTTCAACTGACAGGATCTGATCTGCACAGAAGAGCTGAGCTGTGTCACCGCTGCTATCACAACTCACGATGCTGGTTTGGAGAGTAAATAAACTCTATGCACAGAAAACAACAACACAAACATACATCACTCTGTTACCTAACTGGCAGTGAGTAATCAGAAGAAAAAGATACTGAGGAGGACGCATGATCACCGTGTGAGATAAAAGAGACAGAAATCGGGGTCATTGAAGACTTCTTACCTCCTCCTGTAGAAATATGTGAACAGTGCGGCTCCGAGTCCCAGCAGAAGCAGCACAGCTATGATGAGTCCTATCTGCAGTCCCAGGGCGGATGCTGCACAAACAAAGACAAGGTATCGGTTAATACTTGAAACCATATCAGCATTTGCAAACGGGAGTTAAAAATGCAAACAAAAATAATAATTAAAGTATGGAAGAGGCAATTCAAAGGATTTATAACACAATTTTTCCACAGCGGGCATTATTCTACACTGAAGCTTGTTTGGATTTTTTGTCACTTTGTGACTTCAGCACAGAACAATCCATTGAGTGGTCTCATTTTCATCAGATAACAGAAGCAGTCGGTGCCGCCTTGAAGAAGTCACACAATTTTTATAATATCTGACAAATAGCAGTATGGAGAAGAAAAGAAACAAGGCAAATACAGACTGGAGACACTCATCCTCGCGATACTAATGTTCCTCTCTGCCTCAGGACCGACGCTGGTACAAAACACCGGAGTTCAGTCAGGGGCAACGTCTCTAAACACGGATCATATCATGTTTGGTTTATTTCCAAGCCCTTGCATAGATCACGATCCCACAGGCTGGTAATTGCTTCATTTAGCAGATAAGTGTCTGTGTAATTTTTCAAGCGATAATAATTTAGCTGTGATGGTGGGTGAATTAACGACGTCGTGCCGGGGAGCAGCACACGTGCATTAAGGTGAACCTAACCTGCGCCGGTGAATCGACCGGTGGTGGGAGAGGAGCAGGCGTCCCCCTGAGTGGACGACGGGTTCATGCGCGACGCCTGGACGATGAGGGTCTTCTGGTGGTCCGACAGCGCCTGGATGCTCCCCCACACTCGCAGCCACCCGGACACGCAGGAGAAGTTGGCCCCTGTAACAGAAAGGCAGACTGACTCACGCTAATATGACGATGGCGGCAAAGAGAGCCAAACCTGATCAGGTTCATCTCTACAGCAGTCGACCCGTGACACTGACATGAGTCATGTCTCTATGTATCTTTTTCACAAATCAGTTGGTCGGAGGAAGGACATAGAAGCGAGAAAGCTGCAGCCATGAGTGAGGAAGAAGTCTCACCTTGGAGAGACGAAGCCGAGATGCCACAGTCACACTTCTGCTCCAAGTAGTTGGCCACCTCAGCCACCGGCCTCCCATGAATCAGCCCGCTGCAATCTGTGAAAGGACTTGCGGTCAGAGCGTCTCTTCACATCCATATTCAGAGAAAAGACCTGCCTGATGCCATCCCACCTGACTGCTCCTGCCAGCCCTTGGACAGGGGTCCCAGACAAAGGTCGATGTGACTTGAGAAGGCGGAGCTCGGACAGAGGTTGCTGCGGTGAGGCGTGGGGGAGGAGCTCGTCCAGGAGGATGAGCTCCTCACCTCGCAGCATGAGCACCGGCTGAGTGACACCAGACCGTCCTCCACTGACCTGCGCGCACACACGGACACACAAATACATAGACACAGACACACACACACGCCAAGCAACAAAGCTCATGTGAGCACACACTTGTGTAACAAAAAGGTGGAGAAACCAGGTCTTTTTCGTGTCTTTAATCTACATGATTTTGTTCAGTGCGTTACTGAGACTTCACTCTACAGTCATCTCATTATTTCCTTTAAGACGTTGTGGCCTCCTGTCTGAAGCAGAAGTGATAATATATCAGCAGAAACAACTTGTTAGCGGAGCAGGAAGAACAGCAAGTTGCGTCTAATTAACTTCAACTCAATGTAACACCTGGGAAGAGACAAATGACTTATTTCGAACATTTTTTTCACTGTTTTAATTAGCAGATGGAAAAGACACGAGTGTACACTGGAATAATTAGGACATCTGTATGTTCTGGAAGATCAACAGCAGGCTTGTGAAAAATTACTGTTGCACCAGTTGAGTCGAACAATTCTATTTATGACAGTTGCACCTGAAGAGATGAAGGAGGTTTTGACTAATCAAGGCGTGCAGATCTTGTTTGCATGCTGTGATGTCCTTAGGCAAGAAAACTGAATCCCAAAGTGTCCCTTTGAGACAACTGTGAGTAGAACAGCCACTGCTGGACTCACCACAAATGCAAAAGCTCAATCATACAAAGCAAGAGCGATGCTGCCCGAGTCCGAAGGCTTACCTCAGAGCCGGAACAACTTGTCTCCCTCTGGTGGCGGAAAGGGAGGAAAGCAGCTGCTGGTTTTCACTGAAAACCAGCACGTCTCTGAGGCTGGTGTTGGTCAGAGCAGTGCCGGCTCTGCAGACGCTGAACAGGTCGTAGCACAGGACCACCGCTCCTCGCGCGGGGATGGTGGAGCCCTCCGGGATGGTCTGATCTATTACAGCGGAAGAGGAGAAGCAAAAGATATACAATGCCGAACAAAAGCATCTTTCTGCACAAGACCAGCTCCCCGTCTCTCACCTGCTCCAGTCACGTTGCCGACGACATAAAACCCATCCAGGTCGATAAACCCAGTCAAAGGGAGCGCGATGACCGTCCCGCTCCGCTCCTGGTCGAACACAGAGAGGACCAGGCCCCGCAGGTTGGTCTTGGGGGGCCCTTGCAGCTCAACGAATGCTCTCTGCTGGCTGTGATTGGTCCAGTGGCTGCTGGCCACCTCGCTGATGACCACACCCTCCGGGGCTGGAGGGGGGCGAGGGCAGCTGTTTTCCCTCAGAGGAGTGGGCGGAGCAACCTGCGATGATCGATGCGGCAAAAAACTAAACTCAGATGTCTTTCGTCATATTTACAGGCTGTCTTTTCGAGGACAATGCATCAAACTTTGCAGACTTCGATCTTCGTTTTTGCTGTTTCCTGTTTTCACTCACCGAGAACGCAGACAGGTCGTAGGGGTAAAGGCCCCTGCAGCGGCTCAGCGACTCGTCACCGGGCATCGCGTCGGGATCCTCCAGCAGCGGCAGCTGTCCCGGCGTCAGCGCCTTACTCAGCTCCTGCGCGTCCTTGTCCGACCCCCTCTGCCGGTACACCACGGCGTCCAGCAGGCCTTTGGTGGGGATCCCCCTCTGCGTCGCCGTGGGCGTCACGAAGGGGCTGCGGTAGAGCGCCACGGCGTCGGGTCCGTTCTGGATGGTGTTCGGGGGGATGCGGAGCGACGGAGCCGGCACCAGCCCGTCGCTGCCAAGCAGGAAGTAGCCTTTGGAGGTGGTGAAGTGGCCACTCAGGCTGATCTCGCGGTAGGGCCTGCTGTTGTGCGCGCTGTACAGCAGGATCCAGATCCCCTGCAGGGACACCCGGCGCCCTGACGGATGCCACAGTTCGATGAACTCGCCGTCTTCGGCCGCTCCGGGCGTGTCGGTGTTCAGCTCATTGATCAGGAAGTCGCCGTTCCCCCAGGGTGGGAGGTGAGGCGGCGAATCGGTGCCTCCTGGAACCACTGAAGCATAAAGGAAGACATTTATTAGGACTTATAAAGACGGACATTCACCGCAAGACTGAGCAGAACACTGAACCTTCACATTCTGGTGCTTTTTGAAGAGCGTCTTGTTGATATAGTTTCAGCTTCCTATTTTTGCCGAACCACAGACAAGCGTCCACATTGTGTGTCATCCGTTTGTCTTCTTCCATCAAGAGCTGGATGTAACATGGATTCAATCTGCCAACATGTGGCGTATTTCAATCAAAATCACTGCCGCGACGCTTTGTGTTTTTGCCTTGCCAACAGACTGAGCAATTTACACACAAACTTGAAGCTATTACATAATCATTGAAGGGAAAAAGCATGAATATTTGACAGGACACATGGCCATGTGCTATCTGTCCAACACTCCCTCAGAGAACAACCCAGCTGATTGTGAGCCCTGGGAGAAAAAGGAGCCGGGATGGGAAAAAAACAAAACCTCAATGTCACCATGAGCTCTCATAAACACTCAGGTAGCGAAGGCAAAGCGGCAAAAACCGGGAAAATACAGGCTGGGATCACGGCCGGTGCCGATCCTGAAAAGCCTCCCCGCAGCCTGAGGACCGGCAGAGGCCGCCTCCATGTGAGCATCTTCCCACAGGCCACCCGGGTGCTGAATGAGAACACTGCTCGGGGGGGCGCCCTCCTCCCTCCAACAACAGCCCCAATAAAACACACAGAGAGAGACGCATCCTGTGAGATCACAGGCTGCTTTAGGATATCCAGGAAATTCAAAAACAACCAGAAAGAGTTACGAGTTCCTCGCCAATTACTGACGCCATTCACCGGTACGTCAGATCGCAGCACTGGATTGGCTGGACTGGACGAGAGAGACATTAGCACTCAGTCACCTGCCTGTCAGTGAGAACACAACAGCAAAGCAAGTCTTTAGGTTTCATTTCTCTCGGTAGTGATTCTTTCACAGAA
>JASSRZ010000086.1:10632028-10645780 GCA_032164315.1 Malacoctenus gilli | reverse complement strand
CACACGCACACGCACGCACACACACACACACACACACACACACACACACACACACACACACACACACACACACACACCTCGGAGTCGGGGGGCTTTGAGCCAGTCTTGCTTTTGTTAATATCAGCAAGCCTTTAAAAACCAGCTCCCTGAGCAGGCTGCTTGTTCCACTCGTCTGGGACGAGAAGATAAGTGGAATTTTTTAATTGCGATGAGGACGCCTGTGATATTTCACACTATGAAATGAGCCTGTTTCCCCTAATTCCTACAAAGTGAGACACTGCGTGTGCACGCTGCAGCGACAAGCGGCTTTCCAGCCACTAATTTCCCAGCAAATACAGATTGACAATCGCGCTCTGTTTAGCAATTACTCAAACAAAGACGGGCAGATTTGCAGGTTAACCCGCCTTTAAACCAGCAACCTTTGCTACCAGCAAAAAAAAAAGAAAAAAGAGGTGAAACACTCCGTTTTACTTCATTATAATCACGCCCGTTGTGTGAAAACCTGTTGTGGCTGACTCCACGTGTTCCCACAGAAGATTAAACTGCAGGAGCGGGTGACCTTTTGTTCAGCACACACTTAGTAGAAAGAGATGAACCCTGTGATGCCACTGGAAACACAATCTCCCACCGCCGCCTCAAGGCGAGCGCTATACCTCATCTGAAGTGCTCCCGCTCTCTGAAGTGCTCGTCTGGAGTTCGGGCCCCTTTTTTTTTCTTCAGGTAGACGAAGACCAAGTACCTGTAAACTTCTCCATCGGAGGAGAGCTTTGACATTTTGTCCTGCTGCCTGGCAATGTTGGTCCATAAATTAGGTCCGGGCTTTTCATGCTGGGATGAAAATAATTTGAATGAATTACCATAAAATTCAGCACCAACATGAATGTTTACAGGCTTGCTTCACTGCTAATAAAGCCATTACATTAGGCTTCAGTGTGCCTTTTCTGGAGTTACACAACTCACTTCCAGGCCATGCATTGATTTAAATGAAATTAAATGCACAAATATGAAGCTTCCCCTCAGGACGTGTTGCTTTAATTTAGCTGATTCCACAGTCAGGTGGACAACCTCCAAAAGATTTTCTGATTTAAAGCTTTCTTCTTGCAAGGCTGCATCCCAACAATCAGCCTATTTTACATGCGACACGTTTGGCGGCCGCAGAGTCCACATTGTCGCTCGCGTTCTAATGAGCGCGTCTGCTGACTCGCGTGCGCTCCCTTCCAAACACCACAATGTTTGAACGCAGTTTCACAGCGAGGCGACCGCAGATGGCTGTTCTCCGGAGACAAACTGTAGTAACAGCGGCCATTCAAACAGTGTGAGGAATCAGCAGACAAACCCTCGCTGTTGTATCGACGCGGGACTCATCAGGGATAAGCGCAGTCGGTGAGCGCTGGGTAAACTAGGTGAATAATACAGATGCAATGAACTGCGACATGGCATTGATTAAAACATAAAGACTTTCAAGAGGCAAGCTCGAATACGGACTCGCTTCGCAGGAAGGAGAATTATAAAACATGATATTCTGTCCAATAAAGTCTCCTGTGAATTTATTCTAATGCAAACCGCGCATAAATTACCGACTTAAGTATCTGGAGCTTCAACGCACGCACACGGTTTCTACACCTTCCCTCTTCCTACTCCTCCTTCTCTGCAGTTTGTTCCAGAAAATGCAAACAAGGGGCTAATGAAAGAAATAAATAGGCTGCACAGCCGGCCCCACGTCCCCACCTCTCTCTGTTACTAATGGACTCGTTGGTTTGCTCTGGGCTGAGGAGTCATTATGGGTGAGGACTGATCTCTTGTGTCCAATTTACTGTCAAAATGCCCAACGTGCCTCGCCTCTGGGTCAGCGTGAGACCAGTCAGTGAAATGCGATGTGACTGATGCTGTTCCTCTCGCTGTCCGTCTCAAAAGCAGACCACTGTGTTCATCGAAAAAAAAACAACATATAGATGGCTTGGTTTTCGCTTGCCGGCTTGGATCTCGCTCCTCTCTGCCCCAGTGTGACTGGAGAGAATAGAAACACATCAGCGGGCTCATAAACAATCCATCATTCGATCAAAACTAAATGAGCTTCCTTGTGACAGCCAGCTGCAGTCAGGACACTCTGTTCCCAACTCAGGTTAAAAAAAACCCCAACGACAGAATCACCTTCTGCGGCAGCGGCACACAACATCCAGCTCTGTGATGTGAGCCCACCCCCAACCACACCCCCCCCACCCCCCCAACACACAGATGAAGAAACCCCCCCCTGCTGCGCTGTGATAGGTGAACCATCGGCCGGGGCCACAGACACTCACTTTGACAAATCAGTCGCTCTCAGCTCTGCCCAGCTGCCCGTGCGTACGCGGGGCACCGAGAGAAGCTCTGCTCGCTTCAGCCTCAGCCCTGCTTCCCTGCGTCCCTGTCGGCCCCACTGTATGTCACAGACCCCCGGGGTGCGACCGCCTGCTGAACGTCCCTGGCAGAAATCTTGGCAGCCGGCAGCCTCCTGCTGGGGAGGCTGAAGACCCATGAAGGGATGACCCAAGGTTAAATGTACCAAAACAATGAGTGGGGGAGCACACTGCCAGTGGAGGAGGGAGTGACACTGCGGGGACGGAGCTCCACGGAGGGGTCCGTCTCTATGGCGCTCCGTGGCTTTGAAAGTGCGGCGCGTTTGATGACAAATGCCAGTCATGATCAATGTCACCTGATTGTGACTGCCATCAGCTTCACATGGAACATACTGTACCCAAACCCCTCCACTCCATTAAAATCACACAGTCCAATAATGTCAAGTTACAGAAGGGAGGCTTGATGTGATGATGATGAGAGAGGGGGGGAGGTGGAGGGAGAGAGAGAGAGAGAGGGACAGAAGACTGGGGGAAATCCAGTGAGACGGAGCTGAAGTATCCGTCCCTTCGTACCACATCGTCTGCGTCCCTTTGATGTCAAAAGCATGAGGAAATGTGACTCTGATATGAGCTCAGAAAAAATGGGGTCTAAACGGGGGTGTAGCTCAATGATGTAACAGCCGCTAAGGAGGACATTGTTGTCTTTTTTTTTTTCTTCCCAGGCTATTTTGTCCTCCACTTCAAGCCGCACCGGCAGTACACGGCGATTCGTTATCCCGCTCATACACAATGGCCCCCAAACCACAATCGATGCACTAATGTTGATTGCTGAGACTGCAGTCGCCGACTCCCTCCGTCTCTTTTCAAACGGCATGACAGAGGGAGCGTTCGCCAAGTGAGCGCTGAAAAATACCAGCTGGAATACATCAAACATCGATCACTGAATGGATAACGCCGTCGACACATAAAAGAACCCCACATTTTTGTTAGCAAGAATAAGAAGAACTGAAGTATCCTTGATGCAAGCCAAAGGCCCTTCACACACAGGAAGCACATGTATATGTACACAATATGTGCACTGATTGACAGGGGTGTTATTAGACAGCTGTTCACACTGACATTATGGGATGTACTCTGCAGGTGTAGGAGTTATTTCTTTATTTTCACCCACCGGGGTTCCGATTTTTAGGCTCAACAAAAGTGTAAAAATGCTGCTTGCTGCTCTCTGTATGCGCCCTAATTAACAACATTTTTATCCTTTGTGGTTCCTGCTGCGTTGACGACATTAAACATACAGCCTGACTACACGGGCGGAAAAAAGGTGATTCACATATTGTGCTGTTTTCCCTCAAAAATCCTCAATCCTGGCTAGCTCTTTGAATTATTCTGGCTATGTGAGGAATAATTGCGCTGCTGCATGTGTGCCAGCCGCAGTAGGTCATTGTCTGTTTGTCCTGCCTGATGTAAAAAATCGCTCGTCGCAGCTGTTTGGTCCGATGCAGAGTTCGTGGCGATCTTGAAGTGGACTGAAAGATGTTTTTCTGGCGTTTTATTGGAATAAATTCAAACAAGAGGCTTTGTTTACTAAGCTGGGTCCACCTAATTCGATGATCAGATGTTTGTCAGGCATTGGCAGACTTATTCAGTCACTTCTCACCACCAGTACTTCCTTGTCAGAGTGAATTCAGATGCTCAAGCAGCCAAAAACGAGCTGGGTGTTCCTCCAAACATCCCGCCAAGAAGAACCGGCTCCGTCCCTTCTTTAAAAAAGCGGTTTAACAAATGCAAGAGCAACCTCAGCTTTTTACTGCAACTCAGTGACACCAAAGCAATACAATATACATCAACCGTGTGTGGGTTGTGTTTGGTTTTAGAGTCCATTACCAAAACCCCCACTGGACTCGCGCTTGCAGGGTTTGCTCGATCAAGTCAGACCACTCATTCAGATGCATTAGACGGCATTACGATGAGATATCACCTGTCTGGCTCCGCGCGACGTATAAAAGGGCCATTAAAAAGTGGAGTGGCCCGGCTGCTCTCACATCCATTTAGCGCGGAGTGAATAACACAAGCGGCGGGGGGAACAAATTTGCGCAGGTATCGCGGATGATGTGGGTGAAAACACAAATTAAGTCGGAGCTCAAACACGAATTAGAGTTAATCACAGGCTGATGGCGGATAAAGCTGTGGGGCTGTAATTGCTGACATGGAGGCTCCCTTTTATTTCCTGCCGAATGTTTTATTCATATTAGAGGGGCGTCGCGATGAGGTCAAAGTTCAGTCAACACCAAGTTATTCAGAAACTCAACTGAAGGACAAGGGAGCGTTTTATGGCATTAGAAGAAAATGAGCAGAGACAGGAGTAAACAATTCATCTTGATAATACGATTTGAATGGCTGAGTGGATCTTTCTGTCTCCTCAGTGTATCAATGCACTGACCCACTTTCAGGCACCTCGGGGCGGATTGAGGTTTTACTCACCTGCTGGCGACCTGTCTCTCTCCTCCATGGTCCTGCATCCGCTCGGTGCGCAGAGCAGCCGCGCTCCGCTCCGCTCCGCGCCGGTCCGCGCCGCACCGCTCGCCTCTCTGCCGAGACCCGCTGACAGGCGATGACTAACAGGCGAGCAGAAGAACCGTGCAGGTTTGTTGTCTCGGGGAATCAAACAAAAGCCCCGTCGCCTCACAGCCGACGACGCGTAAAGCCGCTCCGCGCTGTGCCCGCTGCCTGCCCAAGAAGACGCCTGTGGAGATGCTCCTCAGCTTGAGACATTCTTTGGAGGCGGAGGAGGAAGAAGGAGTCAAAGCAGCATCTGATGCTTGGTGCCGAGATGAGGACACAGGCTGGGATCCCTCCTCTGAGCGCCCACCATCTCAACCTGCCAAGGAGCGGGAGCAGGAGGAGGAGGAGGAGGAAGAAGAGGAGGAAGAAGAGGAGGAGGAGGAGGAGGAGGGTGCGTGTTTATCTTTCGCTCCTCCAGTGGTCCGCATGACCCAGTTCGGCACCGTACACACACAGTGAGGCGAAGCCATTCATTCACATCCACGCTGGGGGTTCAGTGCGGCGCTCCGCAGCGTGCACGGACACTTCCACTCTGCTGCCACTGCGCAGGCTGCCAGGCTCACTGCTTTTGTCCGTCGGTCCGGCGGGACTGGGGAGTTGGACAGGAGGAGGAGGAGGAGGAGGGAGGAGGGGAGGGGAGGGGGGGGGGCGTCTCAGATGTTGCTCCTCTGCTGGTCCTACCAGTCAGCTCCTTCATTGTTCACCGTCTCCACCCTCTGGCAAACTCATACGCTCACGTGTCCTGGGTCCTAGTGCCTGGTCGCACCTCCACATCCAACCAGCATCCAACCTTCACCAAGCGCCCCTTTTTTTCTCCAACTTTTGATTCATGCTTCGGAAGAACGAGCTGCTCCTCTCTTGCATAATTCAACAGCTTATGGCCTCAAGTGCATTTACTTCACACAATGACTTTGCCAACTGTCCTTATTAGGTAACGGCGAGGCAAGACTTCCAATTAATTCGCTGCCCTGGCAGCTCCCCTTACTGTACATGTTTAACAACAGGCCTCCCGCCAGACATGTTTGCCAACCGGCACAGATTGGACTCAGAAAAACCGCCTTGACATATTAGGGGATAACCTCAGTGCTCCAGCATCAGAGGCCACAAATCAGATGCTCTGACTGATGCATTTTTCAGTGCGGAAGCAGTTGAAATATGTTTTTGAAGATGTTTGACTTTCTCCGGTCCTGGTTTCGGCTCTGAAGCCAAGTGTTACACTAAATCAAGGCGCAGCCTCCGCTTTCTCTTTTTTCTCCCATTCAGATCTTCGATCCAAGTCAGAAAAAATACAGATTAGGCTGAAAATAAAGCAGAGACCGAGAGATAAGCTACCATCAGGCAGTCCAAGGTCAGGACAAGAGGACGAACGGAGCCTCGAGGAGAAGACGCGATGCGAAGGGAACCAGATCTCCCACATTCATGAAACAAAATGATTTGAATCGGAGTGGGGGGGTTTTATTTTATCTTCGAGGTGAGATGGGTGGGTATTAAGTAGCTGCCTCCTCAGCAGCGCTTCCAGGTGGCTCCCGCTGCAGAGTTGGGAACCAGGCGGAGAGTTTCCTGAGGGTTATCGTGCGAACGGAGCTGTCATAAATCATCGTGAAGGTCAAGCACCGTGGGCTGACAGCGGAGAGCACCGACGGGTCAACCGCGCCACAGGGACGCACACCTCTGAGCTACGAACAAATAGAGCGGGCCTGCTCCTCCTCCTCCTCCTCCTCCTCAGAAACCAGACTCACGTCCTACTTTTTTTCCTCCACTTTTTATGTGCCGCCGAAAGTTTTTCCACCTCTTGTTGCAAAGAGGTGGCCTTGTTTTTATCTGTGCTCTCATGTTTTTTCCTCTCTCATGCAGCGGCGCTCATGTTACTTTGTGTCCTACAAACTGCAGTGTCACTGTGGTGGGGTCATTTTAACAGGGTCAAGCTCAATTCTAGAGATTCATTTCACCTGATATCGCAGAATAAATCAGTATTTTTGAACTAAAAATGTGTTTTTATCTCCAGGAAAACCTTGTGAGTCCCCATATCCATCAATTAACTAGTGGAGTGATCGCTTCCGTGAATGAGTCATGTTGGATTTGAGGATATTTTAGGACAAAGCTGTATCTTTTTATTGTGAAGCTGGAGGCCTGTGGGAGGCAAGTGCACTGAAATCTCAGTCACCTCACAGATGTCGCAAACAATGCATGAGAGAACAGGGTGTTAATAACTCCTCCGTCAACAATCGAGCGAAGTCTTTGGAAGCATTAGCAACAGTTGCTCTGAACAGCAGGTTATCAAACTTTGCTCGGAATGAAGACATTTCTGTTTCCTTGGAGAAACATGTTGAGTAACGTTTTGGCAGAGAAGATCGTCTTGAATTGAGGCTGCTGGCGTACGAAGCTGTTCCCGAGCCCCCCCACTCCCCCCTCCCAGGACTGCGGCCGGTCCCTGCGTGGCTGCGACTCCCCGTCTCATACATCATGTCTCCTCTGGCACGTTCAGCAGGTTTCCCGGCAGTAGAATACCTTTCTGATTGCGGTCACAGAAGCTGAGTCATTTCATGCTTCCTCCTTTTCCTTTTTTCCCTTTTTTGCAGTCTAAAAACAGAAAGCGGCAGATCTCAGACACATCACTCTCTCCCACTGACTCACGGCTTTCTTTTTCTTTTTTTTAACATCGCAAAATCTGATTCACCCGTTTCCTTTTGTTTCCCTGAATCCTTTTTTAACTGGTCATCACCAAAGCTGAAGGTAAACATGTTTTATTTGTCACACAACATATTATAGTGTTGTAACTGTCGGGCACTGTTAGAAAAACACAATGGTGAATGAACTGATTATAAATACTGATCACTCACTCACTCACTCACTCACTCACTCACTCACTCACTCACTCACTCACTCACTCACTCACTCACTCATTCACTCACTCACTCACTCACTCACTCACTCACTCACTCACTCACTCACTCACGTATTCATCTAATTATGACATAATTATTACTGATTCATAGATTTTCATACATGTTTTTAAGGGTTTGACTTCAACCTGTTTCCTAAAGATTACAAACTAAATGAATGGATGAATGCAAGCCAATCATTTAAATTGTTTATGTGCCAATTGAGGGACTACAACTACATTTCCCACAATGCATTTGACGCTCGATGACGCCGAAAACATGCGCGTGTAACCTTGTGCAGCGGAGCAGGGCTGTCAAAGCTGATGTGAATTTACCGTTCGGACACGTTTTATTGTGCAGTTTATTTATTTATTTATTGTTGTTGTTTTCTCCGGAGCGATGAGCAAATACATCTTACCCGTGTCTGTGTTCGGGACAGTGTTTGGATGCGCTGTTTTACTGAAGTGAGTAACTCACTCCATAACACTCCTGAGTGATGTAATTGGGTTTTTACACTCCACTTGACACTTTAAGTGCTTGAAATGATCCAGCGGTGCTCAGACGGACTTTTTACAGACCTGCACGTGAATGTCGGGCAGATTTATTCTGCCAGACTGTCGCCAGGAGGCGATTTTTAAACTGTTCCCATCAAATGACTTATTTTCCCTGTTGGGTTCCAGTGGAAAAGCCCCTCAAGGTGCCGTGCGCTTGGCTCCATTGTACAGCTGAATATGTTCCACGCAGGCAGCTTTTCGAACAGATTGAATAGGCTGCAAAGGTGTTAATGGTATTCTGGCCGCCCACTCGGTGTGAAGTCAGGAAAATTCTCTGCTTTTCCTGTTTGTGATCTTACCTAATGAGAGGACGGAGCGTCCAGGGACCAGCCTCCTCTCTGCTGCTCTGATCAGGTCCAAAACCAAAGAAAACATTCAACACGGAACCTCCGAAATAAAAGGACAGAACATCTGTTGTCTCTTGAGGAAAAGACAGATGAGCAGATATTAGGCGATTCAACCCTTCAAGCTGAACCTTTTTTTGTTTTTTCACAGGACGGCTTTATAAATAACCCAAAGCCAAAGAAGTAAACGGACTAAAAAGCTGAAAAGCTGCTTCAGTGACTCATCAGTCGTGTCCCACACTGAAACCTCTGCACAGCGTCACACGCCCAGCAGCCTGCACCTCTGTATCAGCAGCACGCAGTTCAGCAAATGATACAAACTGAAAGAGGATTTTTTAAAAAAAACAACTTTTAACCGAGCATCTGCGCTCGATTGGTGCTATTTTAGTACAACAGCAGGGTCACAGTCTTCCTTTTTTCACTAAATGTTACTAAAAGAGTAATTTCCCTCAGAGTTAATTCGATGAGTTTATTAAAGCAGCTATGCAACATATAGCTAACCACCTGCAGAACAGCAGCTTGGCACCGTCTGAGCTGTGAGCTGAGGTTAAAGGGCTCTTATGTAATGTTCACAGCTACGACGAGCTGCAGTCGTCTCCATCTTTAGGTAGACGAGGTGGAAAGCGGCAGAAATGGATGCCGGATCAGGTCTATTTGTCGATCTGGAATGAGAGGATCGCCGACACCTGGTTTCACCTCTTGGTTTTGAATCCCTCTCCCAGGAACCAGGTGACAGGGGGCCGATGTCCCAGCAAAGCCACCATTGTGGGAAAGACTGTGGTCATAACGGGAGCCAATACTGGCATTGGGAAAGCCACCGCTCAGGAGCTGGCCAAGAGAGGTTTGGTCATGCGCTATGACCACGCAGACATAAACGTTAATTCTTTGTTTTCGTGTTTCTTTTCTCTCTTTCCTTTCGTTGCGCTGACCTGCTTGTGTCACGTTCCCAACATTACTAGGGGGCCGGGTTATTATGGGATGTCGTGATATGGAGAAATGCGAGGCGTCCGCAAAGGAAATACGGGGGAACACCCTGAATCCTCACGTCTACGCCCGTCAGGTCGACCTGGCCTGCATGAAGTCGGTCCGGGAGTTTGCAGAGAGAATCAAACGAGGTGAGAAGCATCAAACTCTGTTCATCCTCCCCCAAAATGCTGCAAAATTACAAACAGCGTTTGTATATTCGTCTTTGTTGTAGAGGAGGAACGCGTGGACGTGCTCATCAACAATGCTGGGGTCATGAGGTGTCCAGCTTGGAAGACAGAAGACGGTTTTGACATGCAGTTTGCAGTCAATCACTTAGGTACTGGAGCTCAGCGGCAGCGACGCGGCCAAGACGCGAGGAAGACGATTCCCCTCCGTTGCAGCTGCTGATTCAGTGTGTGCGTCTCTCTTCAGGCCACTTCTTGTTGACAAATCTTCTGCTGGAGAAGTTGAGAGAATCCGCCCCCAGCAGAGTGATCAACCTGGCCTCGCTCGCCCACATCGTTGGAAAGATTGACTTTGAGGACTTGAACTGGGAGAAGAAGAAGTTTGATACCAAGCAGGCGTACTGTCAGAGCAAGCTTGCCAACGTTCTGTTCACCAGAGAGCTCGCCAAGCGATTACAAGGCAAGTCTACTGGCTACTGCATATGTGGGCATGTGTGGGAGGGAGTACGGCCTATGTTCGTGTTTGTAATTGGCCGCTGGATATGTATTTTTACACGCTGCTTTGTGTGTGTCCGCACGCGCGTGCACGTGCTTGTGTGCCCGTGTCCAACAGGCACGGGAGTCACGGCGAACGCGGTGCACCCGGGAGTCGTTGCCACGGAGCTCGGGAGACACACCGGCCTGCACCAATCGCAGTTCTCCTCCTCGGTGCTCAGTGAGTTCGCTGCTCCCTCACACAGTTTCTGGATTCGGAGACATCTGACGAACAGACGAGAGCTGGTACCATATGTAGCAGGACGAATATGGAGAACCATCTGATCTGTCGCATGGACACTGCTGTCATACATTTTTTATGACCTATTAATAACAAGTAGTTGAGCAAGTGTAGTTTATTGCACTGCAATAAATAAAAGAATTAAACTTTTTTGCAGTGTAATTGACGCACAAATTAAATCACAAATATATTTACTCATTAAAGTCACTTTTTTTTAGGTTTTGTTCATGGAAATTGAGAGTGAAAAGTATTTTTTTCTTTATGTACTTTTATATTCAAGTATTCATGTAAGTAATGAGATGTGCTCTGACTTGTTTATCTTTATTTCCCAGAAAATGTGACAGAAATAACAGCCGAGTAACAGTTAAGATAAAACCTGCATAATATCCAGCGATGCGTTTGTTGTTTTTGCTCCCGCAGCTTCTCAGCCCTCATCTTTATTATGCAATAGTTATTTTTTAATCGTATTGACTCTTGGGTAATAAGCGCTCTCCACCGTGGGGGGAGAAGTGTTTGCTGATGAGTTCCATCCAACCCTGCAGGTCCCTTTTTCTCCCTGCTGGTGAAGAGCCCCGAGCTGGGCGCCCAGCCCAGCGTCTACCTGGCTGTGTCCGAGGAGATGGAAGGGGTGACGGGCCGCTACTACGACGTGCTGACCGAGAAGGAGCCGGCGCCGCAGGCCCTGGACGAGGAGGCGGCGCGCAGGCTGTGGGAGGTCAGCGGCAGGCTGGTGGGTCTGGAGGAGCAGGAGGAGGAGGGGGGACCAGCGCCCGGCAGTCCAAACGCAGCCGCCGAGGGACAGAAAGAGGCCGGAAAGGCGGACTCGGCTCAGACGCCCGGACAGAGTCCGGCTCCGCCTGTCAGCACCTCGGGGGGATAATGGACCTTTGTGAGCCGAGCCGTGCCAGCCCCCCAGGAACAATTGACACTGTGAGACTTCGAGATGACTGTGGAACGGTGGCCTTTTGTTTATGTTCCTGCATCAGGAAGCTTCCTTGTAACTTTGTATTCAACATTTCTCAGTGAAAAGCAAAACAATGCAACCTTGATCCTTTCTGTACACTCAGCGACTGAGAAAAAGCCTCATGTGGCCTTGAAAGTGGCTTATGGTGGCTGAGCAAACATTCAATTAGTAGCGCAGATTAGAAATTCTCTGTTTGTTTTGTTGATCTGTGACTCTTCTCTGCATGTTCGAGTGTTGCACAATGCTGGAGAGAGACAACAGCTCACAAACAAAGCGGTTGACGGCGAATGCAAATGGCCGAGTTTAAGGGAAACATAAACAAAGCGGAAACTGAGGCTTTCTGTCCTAACGTGATTCGTTTTGGTCGGCCACTCTCGACACTTCAGCTCCCCTCTTGTTTTGCATGCAAGCTGAAATCTCTGACCCCTAAAAACTCCCATCACACGCCAGCAGAAAGGAGATTTCACGTTTCCTGTGGCACAGATGCCGCACCGAGATGACTGAGCCAAGTCTTTTGAAGTGTAGATTACACTGGGAGGCATTCTTATGAAGTCCTTCTATAGGTTTGCATTTAGATTAATGCAAATGAGGTCTTCTTTGAGGATTTCTTGAAAAGGGGGTTATCTTTAGCGCCACCTGGCGGCAAAAAGGACAAGAATTTTATTCAGGACCATCCAGCTTCAAAATTCTTACAAAAAAATAAACTTTCTTGGTTTTATTGCAATGCAAATAAGGATGCATTGATAGATTTCTTTGCTTGCTATGTTAAGAATCAGGCAATGCATTAATATTTTATTCTCATACTATTCTGGAACTATTTCCATTATGTGATTCACATGAGAATTATTGCTGGAGGAAAAAACAAAGAGGAAAAAAACAAGCTACTTATGTTATTTGTCTCCGTGACTGCTAAAGTCATCTCAACCTTTCAGAGCACCCATAAGAATCCATTACATTCGTACATGATGCAGTTTTAAGAGCTCTTCTTGTTTGGTGCATGTTTAGTCATATCTCTCCAACAACAAATCAAGTTACAGAAGCACTCATCTTACATTTTCTGAGCCTTTCAGACGAGCCGCCTGAGTGCAGCGAGGAAGCATCCATCCCAAAAGTACTTTAGAGATCCATTGCATGGAGCTTTCTCCAACTGTAATTCCCAAAGTAGCCCGCGGATCAATAGGGGGGCCTCTTCTGCACTAATGCACGCCGATCACCGTCGGCTCTGAAATTTTAAACCCCGGATCGTTTAATTCAGTGTCGGTTTACGGGGTGGAGACCCCGCCTGGTGCCATCCAAGAAGCTGATAGTACTTAGGTAAACTTAGAAAAATATTCACAGATTTGGCCTTTCTGTATCAATAAGTTGTCAGCGGAACATCGTATCAACCGTATGAACCATAAATTTGAGATCTTCCCCAAGGACAAGCTTGGGGAAGCTTATATTTTTAAGGAGGTGAAGTTAATACTTTTAAGTGATTTTGAGGATTTATAAAACTTACAGTAGCAGAACTATGAACGATGCCATACCGCTTGTCCCTCCAAAATGAAAGCACACATAAACCATCTGCTTCATCTTAAAACTCTTATTTTAGTAAAATATTCGAAAATGTACCTTTGGGGGCATTTTGAAAGAGCAAATAATGACCAAGAAAACCAGTAACTTTGATTTTGACCACTGTTGTGCCACCAAATTCACAGGACACATAAACTGTCTCGGCACCCCTTCGCAATCTGCACCCCCGTGTTGTGTGTGTTTACTGTGGGCGCTGGAGAATTCTGTCTGACACAGCTTCTGTTTCTGACAAGTGTCTTATCTCATCAATCCCCAACGCTGGAGGTCGAAGCGGACCACGTGTTCAGTGATTACGCGCTGCTTTATGACTTTTTTCTATCAGAAAACAGCAGAGTCGGAGACATTCGTGATCTTGAATGCACCCCTGGCGGACTTCATTTCCCATAATGCACCGCTGATAGGACTACAGAGAAAAGAGTACAAGTACAAAGTACAAGTCTTTCGTAACTACAGCAAAAAGCTAGACAAATAGCAATTAACTGTGCAGACGTGCGTGCTAACGTCGAGATAAGTGCCGCTCCGTCTGCGCGTCGTGTTTGGCTCCTCGGAGACGTCGGACGGTTGTTTGAGCTGAACCGGCTGGTTTCCTGCAGCAGGTAAAGAACAACTGGA